>JAPDLB010000010.1:600000-1158888 GCA_027569935.1 Clonostachys sp. G952 | reverse complement strand
TTTTTTTTTTTTTTTTTTTTTTTTTTTTTTTTTTTTTTTTTTTTTTTTTTTTTTTTTTTTTTTTTTTTTTTTTTTTTTTTTTTTTTTTTTTTTTTTTTTTTTTTTTTTTTTTTTTTTTTTTTTTTATATTTTTTTTTTTTTTTTTTTTTTTTTTTTTTTTTTTTTTTTTTTTTTTTTTTTTTTTTTTTTTTTTTTTGATTTTCTTTATGTTATAAAGGATCGGTCTTGTAAGCAGATTCACCCTTGCGTCGTTGTGGCTACCCGCTGATTCTTATTAGGCCGTCTTCAGTAAAGGTTCGTTGGAAGAGTGGTACACGAGTTGGAGCCATCACTGATCGTCTCAGTAGACATCTCTCCCAGGGACGCGTTGTCCCTGATGTTACGAATTTTGATGGACTGCCCCCGACGTCCATATCCTCGATTTTGCTGATCCCCTCTCCCCCTGCATTTTGGTGAAGCCAATCCTTCTCCGGTCAGATAATATCCATGATGTAGACTCGTGTGATTTGCTGGGAGGCGAGTATGTCTACTGTTGGCTGGAAGAGCTTGACAGCACTTTTGTCCGGCCGGCTGTATTGGCTCTGATCTCTTACAAGCCATAGATACCCGCTGAGCCGGATCCAGCCTAGTTCACCCGGATATAACTTCTCAGTGGGATCGGCCATCACTCCAGGCCTTCGGACTTGTCTCCGGTGGGGGTGGCGGGGTGGATTCCGTTTTGCGGAGTTGTCGACACGAACGACCACTTTCCCAGTCAGGGGGGTTATAAAGTTGGGGCATGTTGTTCCTGCTACTGGTATCTTGCCTGATCTTGCGTCTGTTCATACAGCAAAATCACAGATACCCCCAGGCACTATCCCAAAAATGGCTACCGACACCAGGCCAGTGGTACTCCGCATTGGCGAGGACATCAAATACAACCACGACTTCTACAATGATGTCTTCACTAAGCGCTTCAAGGTTGTGGCGAATGAGGAGCCTGACAGAGCGTCATTCATTGCGGCGCTGAAAGCAAAAAGGTAAGTCAGCGTATGGCTCTGGGCAGATCGGCGACTGTTCGTTTGTAGCACTAACACGCAGTTGCCACACAGATATGGCGACTTTTCAGCCATTTACCGCCCCCATTTTCAGACTGGCGGTGAAATGGGGCAGTGGGATGATGAACTAATTTCCTTGCTCCCCTCGTCCGTCCGTATATTTGCCTCCGCTGGGGCTGGGTTCAACTGGGCCGATGTGGACGCCCTGGGACGCCGCGGCATCTGGTATGCCAACGGTGCCGGCGCCTCAGATGAGGCGGTCTCTGACATGGGTCTGTTTATGATCCTCTCCGTCTTCCGCAATTTCTGGCGTTGCCAACGCGCCGCTCGCACGTGTGACCCTGATGAGTTTATCGCCATGCACAAGCTCGTGGGTAGTATTTCTTGGAACCCCCGCGGCCACATTCTGGGCATCGTGGGGCTTGGTAACATCTCGAAAAATCTCGCCAGGAAGGCAAAGCTCGGCCTTGGGATGGAGGTCCATTACTATGACGTTGTGAGATCATCGCCCGAGGTCGAAGCGGAACTTGGCGTTACATTCCACCCGACGCTGCATGAGCTCCTGGCTGTTGCTGACTGCGTGAGCCTGCACACTCCGCTGAACAAGCACACACAGGATCTGATGAACAGGGAATCATTCTCGAAAATGAAGGAAGGGGCGAGGCTTATTAACACCTCTCGTGGCGAAGTTGTGAACGAGGAGGCTTTAATAGAGGCATTGAAGAGTGGCCGTCTTTCTGCCGCTGGTTTAGACGTCCACTATCATGAGCCCCAGGTTTCAAAAGAACTGGCTGCGATGGATAATGTGACTTTGACTACGCATAACGGCGGTGCTGCCATCTCCACAAGAGTCAATTTCGAACTAAACGCCATGAAGAATATCCTGCAGGTGGTGGGTGATGATGGCGGCTATCAAGCTGATCCGATCACGCCGGTGAATAAGAATAGCTTCAAGCCATTATAGATAGTAAAATTAGAGCATGAGTAAAAAAAGCAAGTTGATTATATGTCGTGTTCTAGCACAATAGTCATCCCATGTATTTAATTTCACGTCCATATGTATATGTTAGATTGGTTTCATCACCGATATCAATCATTATCGAGCACAGGGCGCTCTCGAACAATGATGACTCTCGAATAGGTAAGGAATGATCATGGAATGGAGGCCCACGTGGAAATCGGTGCCCGTGCCGCCATGTAAACGTTGTCTAATGAGTGGGCTGGATATTATTATTTCTCTCAACCCCCCGGAACCGGTAACAAGGCCGAGCACATTATTCTTCCCCATTTTGGTGAACATTCACTTCGCCGGCATTCTTGCCGATCCATACATGTTGCTTCACAGGTCTGAGAGTCTGGGGTTCCCCGCAGTTCAGATTGGGGTTCAAATTGCTCCCCACAGTCTCTGCTCTGTATAAAGAGCCCCACAACTCATGGTTTTCCTATCTCCTGTTTCTTCAGTCTCTTCCAGGCACGCCTCCAATAACGACAACGAAGATGGTCAGCGTTACAGAATTCTTCAAGCCCAAGGCGGCGAAGAGCCCTCGCTTTGCACACTTGACCAATAACACCAACCCGGTATGGTACAAAGACGCCGGTCTTCGAAAGAATGTCTATCACTGCGTTGGTCTTTACCTCTGCGTCTTCTACTTGGGATACGATGCCTCTCTCATGAACGGTCTCCAAGCGATTCCTGAGTGGGAGAAATATTTCAACAACCCGTCAGGGGCCATCCTCGGCTTCATCTCTGCCAGTTTGTTCCTCCCGGCAATTTTCACACCCTTTGTGGCCTCTTGGATCAACGGTCGATGGGGTCGAAAGATGTGTCTTGGCGTAGGGTCACTTCTTCTTATCCTCGGTGCCTTCCTAAATGCCTTTGCTACCAATATCGGAACATTCATCGGCGGCCGAGTTATCATCGGTGCCGCTGGTCCCTTTGGAAAGATTACGGGTATCGCTCTCCTCCAAGAGTTGGCTCATCCTCGCCTACGCCCGTACGTTGCTACAGCCTACTACAGTAACTACTACTTTGGCCAGATTGCTGCCTCCTGGTTTTGCTTCGGCGTACTGTCTTGGACATCTTCAGATTGGCGATGGCGCGTGCCTTGCCTGTTCCAGGCGGTGGCACCTATCTTGGTCATCATCCATCTTTTCTTCATGCCCGAAAGCCCCCGATGGCTAGTCGATCACGACCGAACCGAAGAGGCCCTCAGAATCCTCGCAGACGAGCACGCCAACGGTGACTTGAACGACGAGCTTGTCAGGTTCGAATACGAAGAGATCTGCCAAGCACTCCAGGCCGAGAAAGACAATAAGAATAGCAAGTACTCTGACTTGGTCAAGACACCTGGTAACAGACGACGACTCCTCGTCCTCGTCGCCATGGGTACTGGCTCCAACTGGGTCGGCAATGTCATTATCGCTTACTACCTGTCACCTGCCCTCAAGCTCGTCGGCATCAAAAAGGCGGACCAGATTGCTGGAATCAACGGGGGCCTTGCTATCTGGTCTTTGATTTGGGCATATATTGGTGCTATGAGCGCCGAACGTGTTGGTCGCCGATTTCTTTGGCTAGCGGGCACTATTGGCATGCTCGTTTCGTACGTCATCATCACTGGGCTGAGCGGTTCATTTGCCAACACTCCCTCGCATGGCGTGGGACTTGCGGTGGTCCCGATGATGTTCATCTACAAGACATTCTACTGCATGAGTTGGTCGCCATTGCCCTTTGCTTACGGTGCTGAGATTATGCCCTACCATCTGAGACTCAAGGGATTGAGTATCATGCTCAGTGTGCAAAGTGTGGCCTTGACCTTCAACCAATGGGTCAATCCAGTGGCAATGGAAGCCATCGGCTGGAAATAGTAAGTCTCAAAATCATCGAAGTGCGAATTTCACGGAATGCTGACCATCGATAGCTATCTTATGTACATTGCCTTGATTGCCTTCTACCTTGTTCTTATCATTTTCTTCTTCCCAGAGACAAGGTGAGTTTCTATTTTCGATGTCTGCGAATGGAAGACGAAGCTAATCCTAATGTTTAGGAACATGACGATCGAAGCAGTATCAGTTCTCTTTGACACCGGCCGAAAAGGCGATGCCGAGGAAGCGTCCCGAAAGCTAAACCATGACATCATGGGCAAAGATGAGGATGCGGTTGTCCATGTCCATGTTGATGATGTTAGAAAATAGAGACATGATGATGTTATTCATAAATAGTGAAATCCAGGTGACTTTATTTCTCACCATGGAAAGTAGAAAGTCATTGTCCACTCCATGAGAATAGAAAGTTATGACCAGGGCCGTCGAATACATCCATTGCGATGGTTTAGAGTACAGATCCGACACAAGATGACAATTTACAAAACTAGTCGAAGTTTTGACAATTGATTAAGAGCCTGACCTAATCAAAGTCAAAAAAACTAGTCTTCTAAGTAAGTCGGTGATGTTAGAGGTTGTAGTACCGCACATGTGACATATAGTGACACAAGACATATCTTGTGTCACGGTATACGGGTCGACAAGGCCAATCTCGAAAACCCAGCCGTTACTGGTAGTGGCAGACCATGTTCCCGGTTCTTTGTTTACAGCTAGGTTACCCGGAAGGTGGCCGAGTGCATAGTTTGGAAATTGTCAACAAGTACGCAGTATCACCCAAAACAGGCCATTGCTCACCACCCATCTCCGAACTATTTCATTTGAAGCCACATGAAACGTAGTCCTGTACACCGAGCGAGATGCTGCGTTACACTCCCATAGCAAAGAAGAGACGACAATGTGCGATGATTCCTCTCGTCGTCCCACCCCAAGCACTAGAATAGAGACAATGGGGGATAATTTGCGAGCTCGGTGCTTCATCACATAGGTTCAGGCCACATCTCCGATACGGAAGCGTGGCATACACATTTGCTTGTCTATGTAAATATGAATATAACGGATGAAATCTGATACTATTGTGACGCTAGCTAGGTGTGTAGAAAAGCTATCTGAAGACATAATTGTTGCCATCTGTATACCAAATTTGTCAGGATCTACCATGATGAAGGCTTCATTTGTTGCCATAGTCTGTCTGACCGCGATAGCCAATGCAAATTCTTCACAAATTTGGATATTGAAGAGGAATACAACGTTTCCTCAGTAAGTTCCAGACAGCAGATTATTCTCTCCGTTCTGTGGCGGACTCCGCCTGGCATGCATGAGAAGCAATGCAACGGTATTGGGAGGCGTGTATCATCAGAATGGACTGTTACGGCGGGAATGAAGGGGGGATTAAGTGGTCTTAGGTCAACGGAAAGCGCCAGTGCGTTATCAGCAAAGTCTGAGGCATTGCGGGGACAATTGCTCGTCCGATGATGGATACTGCGCTGGATTCTAATGCTTACATGGGTCATGCACCAATTGTACGGCCTTTAAGTGTCCATACTATAGAAAGACTGGTTAGCTATCAAATGCAGTATCTATAATTCATTAGTCTCTATCTTATCATCTTAATTCTTATCCATCCTAGCCCATATGTCGTCGTCTGTTGACATATTCGCGTGGCTATGGGTCATCGAGAGTGCCGAGCTCCGAATTTCCGGAGTCATTGACGTCAATGACCATCGCATTCGGACTTACACGCAAGACGACTACCTACGTCGTTTACATTCCTCTTATAAATTGAAGACGCGCCATCAAGCCCGTCATTTGCTTTGCCCTGGGAAAAGAAGTGCCGCTGTGTGCCCCTATCATAAAACATTCCACCTTGAAGCCTACAAATCTCCGGCCCAAAATATTAGATACTACAGTCATCATGCCTTTCCTGGGTGGTGGAATATCCCAGCTCAGGGATTTTATTTCCTTCCTTGGCACAGTAAAGGGCGATCTGTCCAACATTACTGCTCCTCCATTCATACTGGCCCCGAAGTCTGCGATCGAGCTACCGTCCATCTGGGCGTCTTGTCACAGCCTGTTCCTTCAGCCAGCACGAGAGCCTGATCCAACCGAACGAGCTCTGTTGGTGTTGAAGAACTACCTGTGCAGTCTCCATTATCTTGTCGACCAGGAAGGTTCTGCCAAGAAGCCATTGAACCCGTTTCTGGGCGAATTGTTTCTTGGGTCATACTTGAACCCGCGGCTGTCAGCATCAGGCACCCGATTTATCGCGGAGCAAGTGTCGCATCACCCTCCCGTGACAGCGTGCTTCATCCACAATAAAGAAGTTGGAATTTCATCCACCGGGTTCGTCGCACAGGAGACTACGTTCGGCTTTACGGAAGGCGTGACAGTACGACAGCTGGGCTTTGCCATGATTGGTGACGAGAAGCACGGGGAGAAGCACTTGATGACCATGCCCACCCTGAAGATAAAGGGATTCAGTTCAGGGCGCACGTATGTAGATCTAGAGGGCCCGTGCTACATCAGCAGTTCGAGTGGCCTCTTGTCGACCATCGATTTCAAAGATTCCAGTATGCTCGGCTTGGGGAGCCGGGGGCGAGTGACTGCAGAGCTGTGTCGTACGTCTACCGACTATCAAAAAGAGCAGATATTGCAAGTTGAGGGAAACGTGGGTGGAAGTTTTGTTGTGCGAGACAACATGGGCAGAGTAACTGAAGAGTTTCATGTGGACGATATGGAAGTCACACCATTGTCTGTCAAGCCCATCGAAGAACAGTCGCAGTGGGAGTCTCGCAAAGCATGGGACCAAGTAGTGGCTGGAATTCGTCAAGGCGACTTTGAGAAGGTAATTCGACACAAGCAAGCATTGGAGGACGAGCAGAGAAAACGGAGAGCGGAAGAACTCGAGGATGGTACGGCATGGCAAACGAAGTTTTTCTGGAGATGTGAGAAAGATGAGCAGGCCTTATCCTTGCTACAGAGTATTCCGGGCAGCCAGTTTGATCCTGAAAGGACGAATGGCTTTTGGAAGGTCAAGGGAAGTGAATAAGATGACGTATTAGAATTGTTTGAAAATATTTGATGGTAGACAGCTTGAGCAACATACAATATGGCTTTTCGCAGACGGAATGGATACTGTATGGATTTGATGAATCCACAAGAAACGTAAAGCCAAGTAATCTATAGGGATATGCCTCCCCTCTTCACTAGCTTTTACCATATAATATTGGACTTGAAAATACAAGGTTATGAAAATTCCAGAATATTAGATCTGTAGAGACTGAAGAATGTTTCGGAACGAATAAACCACTGTTTGAATGCTGGGGAAACCACCGTCCTCACTCCGGTATTTATACACAAAGGAAAAAAATTCAAAAGTGAACGACAGAACAATATAGTTAAGGAACTAGGGCAACGAGCTTCGCGATTGTTGTGTCGAGAATTTCTTGAACCTCATCTCTGCTTATGATGCTCTCTTCGAACACAGCGTTGATAATGGTGTCTCCGCCTTTTAAACCAGACACATTGAAAATAGGCCCCTGGCTGCCCTGTAAACCGTTTGTGGCGGCTGCTGAGAATTGAACTTCTGAGATACTCCAACCCGAGCCACCTGAACTTGTACTTGAGGGAGTGATGGCGGCTTCGGGGCGGAACATGCCTAGATTGGAAACCAAGGTTGTACTCGAGAGCACAGTGCCGGCAAATGGCATGATTCTATGCAGGACATGCTCAAGATCCGAATTCATATTGATGCTGGCGCGCACTGCTCTCACAGCCGGCTCGGTCTGCGCTGTCATCCACTGCTTGTATTTCCTGGTGAGCTCCCATAGCCTTTCCTCGTCTATGTCGTATGCTCCCTTTTCAGTTCGAATGTCAAGTTTGTTCAGGTCTTTGGCTACGCTACGATATTTCCGTATGCGTGAAGCGCGAGCCATGCCGGACGTGCAGTTAAAGATCGTGCCATGTCTGGTCCCACCACCAAGTTCCTCTGCTGCGAGTGGTAGATGAGGTCGCATATCCAATGCAAAGCGAGTACTGCCGATGCGGGCGTTGGAGTTGTAGTCCGTTGACATGACCAGCATCAGCATGGTCATCAGGAGCGGGGTGAAAGTCGTCCCCTGTTTTCGACAGGCATCCAGAATTGTTGAGATTTGAGGGGCGGTTATGCGGCCACTTACAACCGCTGTGACTGTTCTGTTGGCGGTATCTGCCACTCCAGTCACTGATTTCAAGTAGGGCCTGGAGGAAGACAGCTTGCTGAAGATGAACCCACTTGAACAGAAGATTTGTGCCAAGAAGAACGAGGATTGATTCAAGATGATTTGTAATAATGAAGGATGCCAACGCTTGTCTCGAGAAGCATTCTCGTTTGGAATTAAGCTCCAGTCCTTGGGGACGTGTGCCAGATTAGGATCCGAGCGGACAATGTGTGACCGGTAGCTGTTGCAATCTGGTGGAGGAGAGGTCGTATTGAGAGCTGCTAGAAACTCGCGATGGAAGACGTACCCGGAAATCCCATCGGCCATCATATGATGGTATACCAGCATGACATCTTGGTTACCAACAACGAATAATTTGAACAGTGGTCGGTGTGGAATGTCGGATGTGTGTTCCCATTCATTGTGTGCACGCTCAAGTAAGGCAGGCGTTATGCCGACCCCTTTGGGATCGTCCACGAATTCCACGCAGTTTCGCAAATCAATCTCATGCAACATGGCAATTTGGAGGGTGTGTCGGTCTTTATTCTTTGGGGAGGGTTGTACCACGCCTACCATTCTCATCATAGTATGTGCTTCCACCACCCGACGGAGGGCGTTCAATACAAGAGACTCATCGAGCAGCTCGTGAGGATTGTCGTATGTGGCAGTAACAATCACATTTGACTGAATCCCAAGGCGGTGGTATAGGTAGAATATCCGTTCCCCGCAGGCTTTATGCTCATTTGTCAGGTTAGTTTGTAAATAGATACCGACAAAAGACACGAACGGATCTTTTTACCTGACTCACGAATGACTGTAATTATCCTCTGATGAGATAGACATTCTGTAAGATGCGAGGTTCGCAATGCTTGTAATCAATGTTGAACACTAAATAGCGAACACGAAGGAAATGTATGTTATATAGCAGCTATCGTGCCAAGAGTCCTCAGGGGCTAATATTCAGAAGTTCGAGGCAGTGCATTTTGACGCGTCCTCGAGACCCCAGCCAATTTATAAAACAGTATAGGAGGATAATCAACCTAATTATGATCGATTACATTTCTCTTGGTCAAGTTCGGTGGCGATCATATCATTTTGGGTTACGTCCACTATTCTAACTATTTACAAACTCACCGTTACATTCAACTTGGAAAATTATTGTTCTTTTGTAGTACACTATCCAACTAAAAATTACATAGAGCGGAACAAGAGAAATATCATAAGACCATTTTCTAATATGAGCCTACACGTGGAATCTAGCCTGAGGCAACGGGGTAAGTTTCCTCAATGCTTCACTCCGTCGGGATTTTCGGAGTTGGTCGGCCCCGGCATTGGAACTGGCCTCCTTGCTCCGCAGTCTCTTACAGTACTTTTGGACAAGGACTTCCAACCAGAGCCCCGAAATCCCGTCTTGCATCTCATACACGAGAGTAAAGGCCAAGAAAATGTTTGAGCGGCCCGGCGTATTGGTCCTCGTTCCTCGCTGATCGTCTCCCGCCCTCACTACTACTTTTCATCATTCCTCTTTATTCCACCCATTCCTCTGCCTCTATCTTCGAGCTCATGATGAGTTCCACAGTACTCCTTTCTGACTTTACACCAGGTGATGAAAAAAAAACATTCTCCCAGGTATTTGCTTGAGCTTTATTTGTTGCTTACTGACTAATAAGTCCTCTGATCTCGGCTACATGGTCATGGAACTATTGGTATTATACATCGCAGTGCATGGCATGTTGAATCTATGTATATAATACAAAAGGAGCGCGTCTCACACTCTGCTTAGGTCTCTCCTAGTGTTCCCATTTGATTCGCTCATCATCCGATAACGGAACCAGCCCCGTCCAGACACCTCATCTTCAGGGCGCGTTGGAATGAACCCAGTCCTCTTGGTCTCGTCTTAATTGTACTTGAATCGGCCCTGACTCCTGTTGGGATGGGATGCCCGTTGGCAATATCCAACGTGCCAGCGGAGCTTCTCAAATACGTATTTCTCACCATGTTTCCTATGGCTTAATCGAGGTCAGACGCATGAGTTTCTTACGGTCTCTACGTCCCAAAAAACCATTACAACCCTTGGGAAGGTTTCGCCAACATAAGGACACCTTTATGTTTCAGCATTCACGGGACTGGTCGTACCTTGCCAAGTGGTCGAAGAAGTGACTAGCTGACGCTGCTAGCCGACGAGGTCGGATTTGCCGTCTTATAAGCACTGTTTACGGCGGATTTTGGCAATGTTAACGAGATGGGCCCAGGACGTGATCGGTTCCACGGGCTTAGGAGCTGCTAGACGAGTTACGTATCCCGTTACCTGGCAGGACTGGCCTTAAGGAATCGCAAATTAAATTGACTAAATACAGGATACTTCACTCCAAGTTGTTGTCAGCGAGACCAACAAGGATATGGGAATCTTGACGCTTGTATTTGTCTACCAAGCCAGTACTAGTACTGATGGCTAAGATCGCCCCTCTGTTGAATAGTGCAACCAGCCGACCAAGCAACAGAAGAACCTTTCCAAAGCTGGATACGAGGTTCATGAAGTCCAGAAGATGACCACACTGTCAGCATGCATTTGGTGTTGATGATGTGTTGATGATGTGTTGATGATGTGTTGATGATCTTGCCTGTTTCCATAAACATAGCTGACCTAGATATTCCAGCTTTTTTTGACACTGCGCATGACATAGGTCTGACCTGGGCAACGTCTGGCTTTGCTAAGAGGCACAGCATCACATACTTTTTTTTGGTTTCTTTATTCGAGCCCATACACACTCATTCCTCTTTGCAGCCCCCAACCATCCCCAGGTTTGGCGTATAAGCAAAGCAAAAAATAAGCAGCGTCATGAGGCGAGCTTCAGCCAATGCCGCTGGTTGTATTTTTCGATGTCAGTGTCGGATAAGATACCCAGAGGAGAAATACCAGGTTTTCTATTCGCTTATGGCTAATTCCTGTGGTCTCGTGGCACCAATGGCAATGGGCCTTGCCCTGCTCGGAACTACCGCCACACATGCTCTTCTAAGAGCATGCCTGTGTGGCAGTATATCGTGGCACATGACTGTTCGCTTAGTTTGTAATCAAAGAAAGAAGCTTAATATACGTGTTTCAAGAGAAAGGAAATAGAAGCCCGCCTTCAATCTACACATTGAGAATAAGCTCAGCCACCCAAAGAACCTAGCAAACCGTAGTATTTAATTAGAAGCTTCAGACAGCACTAATAAAAATATTCCAACGCCTCCTGCTATGCTACCACCGGACTGTTTTTCAAACAGGGCGCAGCCCCCAAACTAACATAAGCAGGCTCAGGACAGATGATGATGGTGGTGGTTGCTAACCACAACTGGTCTTGGGCATAAGCAGTAACATCAGCTCACCAATCACATATCGCGCACATCATCCTGCCAAAGCAAGGCTAAATTTAGTGCTGCCGATGTCAGACCCTCGCTTGCGTGCGGCCGACCTCCGAGAGATGATCAATCCGGGGGCAGTGAGACTCTCCAGTCCTTTCCCTACGGTTTTGGCACCGGCGTTGTGGCTCACTCGGGATAATTGTTGCTTGGACCTATTTTGAGCACCCACTTTTTCAGAAGAGGGCTGTCATCACTGCTGACCACTAGAGGATGACGATGGAGATGCGAGGTACCGGCAAGTCTGGCATCCGGATGGCTTAGATGAAGTATGAAATTGATAATTGCTTACCAGTGTACTAATGATATTTAGAAGAAACTGGATGTTACAGTGATTGAAATTGTATATAAGAAGACCTTGGTTCTGCCTAATATCCAATTTCCATCCTCACCATCACAACAATCCACAGCTTCACAGTCACTTCAACAAACAGCCACTTGCTTCTTTCTTTGATTCTTTTGCTCACAGCTCTTCAACTTAATCACAAATAACTTCTATTCAATAACTTTCAACCAACCTTCAAAATGATCTCCATCACTTCCGCCGTTGCTCTTGCCGCCTTCTTCGGCCTCTCTGCCGCTGCTCCTACTGAGACCACCCGGGATACCCAGACCCCTACTGTTCCCCTCACCGGCGTCACACACTCCGTCGTCGCCGGTCTGGGTGGTCTACGCTTCGAGCCTGACAATGTCGTCGCCCAAGTCGGTGACATTGTCCAGTACGAGTTCCTCCCCATGAACCACGCTGTGGCCCAGTCTTCCTTCGGCGAGCCCTGCAAGCCCCTCGCTGACGGCACCGGCTTCTATTCCGGCTTCAACTTCCCCTCCCAGCAGGGCAAGAACCCCAACGTCTTCCAGATCGTCGTCAACGACACCAAGCCCATCTGGTACTATTGCCCCCAGCAGAACGGCAACCACTGCCAGAAGGGCATGGTCGGCGTCATCAACCAGAACTTCAACGACCCCAACTTCAGCCTCGCCAAGCACCGCGACCTGGCTGCTCTTACTGGCACTTCTGTCATCCCCCCTGTTGTCCAGGGCGGTGCCATCAAGCCCAACCCCAACCCATAAATCAGCTGTGTCGAGTGGCTATATTGGATGATAGGTCATGTTTGCGAGCGGATATAAGATAAGTGGCAATTGACTGTGAGAGCGATGGATGGTGGTCTTAGTTTTCATAATGACAGGGGTTTCCCGTCCTCTTCTTTCGTTACTGGGCTTCAACAATACTTAGATTTAGACGGCTAAGTGTTTTTATTATTACTTTATAGATTTACCGCATAGGACGCTCTTTTTCATATTTAAACACTTCTACATACTAAAAATAGCCTTTGATTTGGTGAATAGACTCCAACAAGCAATAACCACTCGAACCTCTACATGCAAATCGTTTGATCGAGTGAACGCAAACGCGGACTCATTCCAAGCGGAATAGTTTCATAGTAGGTTTTCTTTCTTGCTAGATATTTTAGTATATTGTTAGTTTGAGGGAGACAAAAAAGAGGGTTCTCTTGACATGGAAAGTTGGCTTGTAGCTGCAGGGGCAAAGACAGGAGGGACTTTTGTAGGCCCACAGGGGTTGCATGGAAAATCTGTTGATTACAGTCCGACAATCACGTTCAAGCCCAAAACAATATTATCTTGCGCCATCTTCCCCTCATGCTCCTCGGACGACAAGTGCACAAGAACGAATATACGCGCAATTGCGAAGACTCAAGCATCTACCAATGCCAGGAATCCCCAAATCCACGGCCTGTCGCAACTGCAAAGTCCGCCGAACTAAGGTACGCCTTCACATTTTTGGATGGGCCACCTTCATTTTGGAGTCTTAGGACTTGTGGAGCTAATGCCCATGTCTGGAGCAGTGCGACAGGAAGTGGCCAACATGTTCGCAATGCGTCAGAAAGGGGGTCGCATGTCCAGGACCATCTTCATTAGTCAAGTATGTTCACGTTGGTTCCGACGGAAGCGGCCACAAGCATGCTTGGTCTGAGAGCGCTGAGCGTTGGTCCGGGGTTGTGTCAGTATCGCCATCATCAATGAGCGAGGGACAAGAGAGACGAGCTGCCCAGTGCTTGAACAAAGAGGGGTTGCTTGCCCATTTCTGCCGCTATTCTGTTCCCAGCCCTGGCCAGAAACTGACAACTGATGGGGATCGCGTTGCTGCTCGCCTGGTCACACACCTGCAAAGTGCGCCGAACAGAGGCCTGGTGCTGCAGACCAAATACCTGAAGCATCTTCCCAGGTGTATGGAGACTTGCCCTGCTCTTCGTGACTCAATAGACCTATTCTGTTCAGTTTGGCATAGATACCGCCGCAGCGAGAGAACAGACAATCTTGCCCACTTAGCAGAGTACGGACGGGCTATACGGAGTCTCAGGTGTGCCTTGGCCCTGGGAGACGATGGTATAACTGTTGAAACTCTGGCCTCCATCACCATTTTAGGGCGGACTGAGTCATTGTTTGATTCCAGAAATAACGCCTCTTACATTCATGAGCTAGGCATAGCCAGTCTCAATGAGCGGCTGGGGCCACCTAAAGCTGGAGACGAGCTACATTCCGCTCTCGTTGCAGAAAATTATATTGTGCTAGTAATACGCCCCCCTTCCCTTTTACCTTTATTTCCTCGTTTCTCTTCCCCTCTCCTTTTGGCAAGTTCGACGAGACAGCTCCGCTGATGGAATTCTTAAAGGTTCCCTACTGGACGCGGAGGAAGAATTGTGATTTCTTCATGAACAAAGGGTCCTGGGACGAAGCCTCAGCGAATGCAACAGCAGACTTGTTTCAAAACCAGGCTCTCAGAACCCAAGGGAAAGCGGCATTCAAAGCCTCCCAGGCGGTATGCGGCAAACTACCCTCGTTTTACCGTGATTGTCATACCATCCACTCCAGCACCGACAGAAACGACCCAAGCGTTATGTGCTTAGCCCGAAAGTTAATGGATGACCTCAGACAGATGCTTGATACCAGCGCAAAGGCGAATGGCGAGCTATTTGAGAAGGCCATAGAACTAGGGGTCGTAACAGAGATCGATGATTCTAGTTCTATTACCGGAAAACGCTACCAGATCACCGATGTCAGCTTGTTCCAAGTGAACATGTGCTGGATGGCGGCTCAGATGCTTGTTCTAAAAATGCTCTTTGACTGCAGCATCGTTTACCCCGAGTATGCAGACCCGGCTGCGCTGCAGGTCCTCCTCAGGAAAGAGTCTGTCCATGTTTGGAAGTTTATACCCGCTCTCTTGGAGCTGGAATCCTTTGTCGCGGTCACATCACTAGATGTAATCTATCCCACGATTGAAGTGACCACCAGGGAAGAAAAGGAGTATCTTCTGGATGTTCTTGCTTCCTTGGATCGATATCGGCAGGCTCTACCCACGGACAGAGTCTTGCTAGACAAGGCCATTGTGTCTTACTCGGCACTCTTTTCAGGACGCATATCACCCCATGCTCCCCTAGACTTCGAAACCTGCAAGTGGTGGAAACAGAAAAAGGCATACAAAGATACTGAAGCACCGCCGACACTGGCTAGCTTTATGTCTCCGCCGCCTGGGGCGATATGACATGCCACTAGGAATCGAGGGCAGATGCGTATCATTAGATAGCTGCTTCTAAGAAAACTCAATAATATTATCCACTTCGCCCTCCGATATCTCTAGGAAGGAGATCAAGCATCGTGGTTTCAGGCGTTTGAGAGGAGTGTAGTATCTGTACCGGCGGACCGAGAAGCACAGTAGGGCCCCTTTCTAGTATACTGGAGATAGCTTGTTCCGATATTCCTATTCGATCATGAATTTCTCCTTCAATATGTCCATATTTGATCCTCTGCCACAAACTATCAGCATGACATTTATTCTTCTTCTGAGGAGAGCTAGAATTAAAGCCACATCTCCAGAACGCATAGGAATATTCATGTTCCTTTTAGGTAGTCCCCAAAGACATCAATCACACACCCCCAACTCCTACTCGCGAGAATGGTGGGGACAGAAAATACATATGGATTCCGGGGGATCTTCCGCCAAAGCTTTATGCTAACATCAGACGAACATATAGCACTAGCCTTCCAGCAGGCATTAGTACTGGAGCCCCAGATCGACCACGGTATATGACTGGCTCGAAATGGTTCCAATTAAGCCGAGAGCCCGGACCTAGCTCTATGGCTTGCGTGGCATGACCAAACCTGCCACCTATATTTTTTTCATCCTCTGTGTGTCTTGAGCTCTGAGCCCGCTTTGCAATAGGAGTTATTATCATATGGTATTCATTGTGTTGAGTTGTCGGGCTCTGCCAGCTTCCATTGTTGAACTTTATTCTCTTTTCTCTTATGTAGTATCATATGGTATGTTTCACAATCTGTGTGTTTAAGGACAGACATACTTGACTCAAACAGTCTTGACCATGCAAACATAGCCAGATAGAAACTTCTAGGGATAATTTTACAACACAAATAATTGGTCAAAATAAAACAAGAGCGTGAGCACGTATGACAAGTCTAAGCTCAGAACAAACAGAGTTGAGGATCTTGTGTATAGGGAAAAGTGGCACGTTTGTTCGTATCATGCTTCTCTTGATTTGGATAGAACAAAATGAGAATTGATGTTTATAGATTCATCATTAACACTCTTGAAGAGGGTACTACAACGCTATAATACATTACGGCGAAACTTGGACCGACTATTGGAAAGGCGAAGACGCTTATTTGATCTTGGCACCGAAGTACCAGGCGTTGAACCTGGCGTTGCTTCCGGTGAAGGGCTCGGTACCGAATTGGAGAGCTGGAAGAGCAGTGTTAGCTTTTTGGGTCCCTTTGGCCTTCTCATTGTGGGAATGAACCTACTGAGCAGGTACTGCTTGTCCATGGGGTAGCCTTGCATGTCGCGCATGACGTAGAAGAAGTCCATGATGTTTCCGTCGAAGCGAGTAACCGGGCTGGGGGCGACGAAGCTGAAGACCTTCATAGCACCGTTGTAGCCGACGTGGAGGTCCCATTCTCGGTTGGCGGCCTTAACTCTTCCGATGGAGCCTCCGATGGGGTAAATGTCGCCGAGCTTTCCGAGCCTAGAACATTGGATTAGCTACTGAGAAGTCCAATAGAGATTCTTCCTCGCCACTTACCAGATCATTAGCTCGTAGTCACCGCTGCTGGTAACATGGTTGGGATCGGCAGAAGTGAAGATATCATAAGCGACGTTGGCGCGAATGTTACTTCCAGAGTAGTCCCAGTCAGCACCACCGTTGATGCTGCCGATGGAGCTCACCTTCTTGCCGCGGCTGAACTCGAGACCAGCGTAGGGGTAAGACTTGACATTGTTAGCGCTGCCAGACCAACTCCAGTCAGCGTGAAAGGCAGCATTTCCATCCCAAGTCTTGTCTATGGTGAGACATTGGCTACCAGAGCCGGAGCCCTGTCCCCACTTGTTATTGTTGAAGATGTAACCGCCCTGGGACTGGCTCTGGTACTGGTCGCAAAGAGCGGCCAGAGAGAGAGGCGCAAAAGCGGTCAAGGCGAGGAGCTGGAACTTCATCTTGAACAATGGGAGTGCTGTACTGAATTAGTGTCGGTACAGCGAGCGTAGGAGGTGGGAACTACGGTGGAGGGAGAAGAACTCTATATACTAATCGGCAGCCGCGGGCTATCGCCACAAACACGAGCGTTCCCCTTCCGGCTTTCATCCCTAAGGATGGCCGGCTAACATCCTGTTTAGGCCTAATCCCGGATCGGGAGGCGTCATTCAGCATGCATGATCCTTGGCGTTTCGAGGGGCCATCGTCTTTCCGGCAGGTCGGATGCGTGGATCCCCCGTGTTGATTTTAAGATCAAGCCATCACGGCTGATAGTTCGTGACCGAACTCAGCTCTTACCTACGTGGTTTTCGTCAATAGTTTCTCTCTTTCTTCTTCTCCAGACAATAAATTCAGTCTACGGCCTTGCCGAAACGGGGTCGCTGGCCAATGCCACAAAGATGCTCCCAAACGAAAGGCCCCAAGGAGAATGGGAGATTTTTGCCATCGTCAGATATCTTTCAGCCCAAGTCTATTTTTAGAGGCGTCCATGTATTTCGGTCCAAGCGTCCAATCAGTCCCCGAGCCTTTCATCTCTTAATAACTCATGTGCCCCATTCCAGGAGGCAACCCATTAAACCTCAAACAACCTAACCAATTCAGGAGCCGCATGTCATCCCCGTGCCAGGTAGATTAAAGCCCTAGCCACAAGCGACTCCCGAACTTGTTTGATTCGGCAGTATCCGACCATCTCGTGAGGGATCCTCTTGGCGCTTCCTCTCGACTTCCACTTATCGGCTAACCTGACCCGTGATGCGGCTGCCCTGTTGTCAAGCCCCTTCTTCTCAGCTGATATCTAGTCGGTAAGAGCCTATCTCCTCCTGCGTTCGTGGATGCAATTCCTACTCCGTGCATGGAAAGAGCATGGACTCGACTTGGCCTACTACCACGGATATAGCATGACACTGTAACTACCTCTTTGGTCGGCATATCCATTCCCGCAAGTGATCTAACTGGCTCGTCAACGCATGTTGCCTCACTGCAACATTCCCCTGGTGAATACCAAGGTTCTCACGCCACAGATTTCGCCTTCGTACTTTGGCTATCGGTAAGTTCTGTCAGCCCCCAGTCATAAGAAGTCGGCCTCTGTAGTTGTAGCTCTCCGAGTAATTATCACATGGGTTGAAAGGGGGCGGGATGTCTTCGGGCATATATAGGTATACGAACTGCTCACAAGTGATGCTGACTCCGAATGTCCCGTTTTCTGCATGGTCATGCCGTTTTTATATAAGGCCGAGCGGGGGTGGAAGGACGAGTGCCAAGTGAAGAATGACACGCATGCACTGCGGGCGTCTGCATCCCAGTTTCCCCACTACAAGAGAGTCAACTAATTTGTTGGATAATGCAGAACGACATGCCGTGTTTCGTTACGTCCTTTGTAACAAGCCATATAATAGATTGATCGGAGGTTCCGCAACCCCAAGAATAGCTGCCCTGTCAGGCTTGATTTTGGCCGTTTTATTAGTTCCATGATAAGACATCATCCGGACCGGCGAGCGAAGGTAAACGGTTCCAAAAGCTACCAATGCATGACTTTCCGAGTTCGAAATATCCGGCTTTTAGCTTATCTACGCCATGTGTACAGAGAGTCATTCTGCAATGTCTTATTTTCTCCCTCCATGTGACTACCTACGGTGTTGTTCGACCAAGAGAGGCCAATCTGTCATCCACCTCACACCTCCCGTGAGAGGTAGCGGAGAAAAACCCTTTCTCTCACGCTTTTCTGCGATTTTTTGTCCCAGCCTAATCCCTTCACCTGACAGTTTTAGTCCATTTATTTGCGAAGTCCTTCGGCATAGAATTGGATGATGGAAGCACACATAATATCCTACACTACCTACCAGTCTCACAACTATATATACTACGGTAAGTCTCGGTTACAAATGGCGATGAATTTTTTTTATCCGTTAAATATTACTTGCCCAATAAGCACAACTATGTTTTCTCTTCGTAACTGAACAATTGTGACGACGGACTTTCCCAAACCCCTAGATTCTCTGGTTGATCACTCCCTACAAGATCTGACCTAGTGCCTTCAAGCTTTGAAGTTCTCGCATATTCAAGAAACACTTCGTTAAAGAGGCCTAATCATCTCTACATTTCACTAAGGGCCATGGTAAAACTCGGGTACCACTACCCCCCGATTTCCCCACGTCTACCCACCCACAAACGATGCGGGGTGCCGGATATTTTTCTCCATGCATCGATCGTCCTTCCGCGACCTCCACAACTGACGTTGCTGCATGCTGCATGCTTTGAGATCAAGTTTTTCATGGATCTAACCATTTTCATGCCTTTTATATTGCGTAGCATATCTGCGTAGTAACAGCACAATCCAGAGCTGACTCCACTCCCATCATGGATCAACAGAGCGAATCCCAGAAGGAGCTTGAACTACGCCGAAAGCGTGCTCGTGACCGTAAGGCACAGCAGGCAATGCGTGACCGAACCAAGTGGACGATAAACTCTCTTAGCGAGCAAGTTTCCGTCCTCACGGCCACCATAGATGAGCGATCGTGTGAGCTTCACTCTCTCAGACTGGCAGTCAGCCAGCTGGAAGCAGACAATGCATACCTTCGCACACAAAATGCTGCACTGCAACTAAGTCTACTAGGCCGTGTTGTAGACGGGAACGAGACTTCTACAATCTCATCGGGCCTTAGCCCTATCAGTGTGGATAGTATACATGTGCCTCCATGGGAGCTCTCTCCGCGAAACACCCCGGCTGGGTGTCTAGCAGACGACATTTTGCAGGATTTCATCAACCAAACACGCACAACAGGGCTAGCCAGCACCCCGCTAGCTGTTGAAGATCAGAATTCGACAGCTACATGGAAACCAAACCTGTGCAGTCTACTTGACAGGAACCATCGCCCAGACGACAAGATCAGTAATGTGGTAGCTGGCATCGTCAATGCGTACACAGAAATTGAAGACCTACCCAGACAGGTGGCTGTCTTTGTCAACCTTGCCCATCTCCTCAACGTATGTCCTATCTACACTTCCTACTTGCATCAACTAACCTTTAATTCCTAGTGGATGGTTCTTTTGGACCGAGATAGTTGGGAGTTGCTTCCAGACTGGCTCAGGCCAGTGCCTATTCAGGTGGCCAGTCCACACGCCGCCTGGATTGACCGTATTCCCTGGTACAGTTGTCTGATTACCATACACTGGCACATGCTAATGTTCATCAGGCCTCGTGCGCGAGAGTACTTGATCATTCATCCAGAAATTACGTTAGATGACTTTGTCGTTCCTTATAGCAGCAGTTTTAGCTTGAATTGGCCCTACGACCCTACGTCAGTTCTTTTACCTCCTGTGACGAGGAATGACGAGATTATGGAGATCACCGTGAATCCCGTCTTTCAAGAGCATATGAAACAAATAAGCAATTGGACTATCGGGGAAGCATTCCGGAAACGTTTCCCAGATATGTCGCGGCTTATTGACATCGACCTAGGACAGATGTCAGCGCCGTCCACTCCATCTACAAAAGGCGCTTCTGCATCACAATGAAATCAACTTTAACTACCTACGTCATTATTTGATTAACTATGGCCTTTGTTCTACTACCAAGAGGTCTAGCACGAATTGTTTGGTGCGGGGAAACGCTCGCACCGAGAAACAATTAGCTGGTCATGCGAGTCGGAGATCGATTACCGAGATACCTGGGAAACCAATTTTTGCCCTCGGCACTTTAGGAGGTATCAGCATTGAATACGGACAGGGATTACATTTATCTCCCGAGAAGTGCCACTAAGACTGCATGGCCAAAGTCCAGGACCATCTTCAAACCAGTGCAATATGGCATTTGACACAGAACGCCGCCCAATACGTATTGGAGGCGCCTCTGGCGGCTTCACGGACCGTGTTGCAGCCATCTCACGCTTGGCTTCTGATCCACAAGTTGATGCCATTGTTGGTGACTGGCTCTCGGAAAATGTTATGACAGGATATGGTGCTGGCAAGGCGAAGAAGAAATCACAAGCCGGTCTCTCACTCGAGGAGAGAAAGCAGAACGCCATGTACGCCAGCACATTTTTACAGTGTTTTGAGCCTGCCATTTCTCATCTAGCAAACAACAACACGAAGCTGGCAGTCAATGCTGGCGCCAGCGATACCGAGCTGCTAGCCGAAGTTGTCAAAGACATGGTCGAGAAAGCAGGATACTCGATGAAAGTTGCCTGGGTGGAGGGTGACGATGTTACCGTACCATTTCAACAGATGGTTGCAAATGGCCATACATTTCATAGCCTGACTGATGGAAAGTCCTTGGACGAATGGGGACACAAGCCGCTATGCGCACAAGCTTACCTAGGAAGCTTTGGAGTAGCCAAAGCCCTGCGTAAAGGAGCTGATATTGTCATTTGTGGAAGGTAAGAAAAGACATACCAAGATCCCGATGTTCTTTCCGCTGATTGTGAGCAGAGTCTCGGATGCAGCGCCAACTATTGGTCTCGCCGCTTGGTGGCACAACTGGGGGCCAGCCCAGCTTAATGAACTGGCCGGCGCTCTAATTGCTGGCCACATCATTGAGTGTTCTGCCTTTGCCACAGGCGGGTATTACAGCAGATTCAAGGATTTGATGAAGTCCCGCTCACACCTCAACCTTGGCTTCCCTATTGCCGAAGTGTTCCACACTGGAGAGTGCAGAATTACCAAAGAAAAGAACACAAACGGCGTGGTCAACACAGAAACCGTCATATCACAACTGGTATATGAAATTTCAGGACCGCTATACTTCAATTCCGATGTCGTCGCCAATATCCATGACATTCGCCTGGAACAAGTATCAAGCAATCTAGTTCACGTTTCTGGCGTGAAAGGTTTACCACCGCCTCCAACAACCCGGTGTGGTGTGACCGCTCATGGTGGCTATCAAGCTGAATGGCACTTTTATCTTGTTGGGTTGGACATCGAAGAGAAGTGCCAATGGATGGAGGAACAGGCGAGGCATGCCATTGGTGACGAAATTATGAGCCAGTTCACAATGCTCAAGTTTCATGTCCACGGCACAAGCCCTCCAGACCCTCAAAATCAGGAGATTGCTACAGTTGATTTTCGAATCTTTGCTCAAGGGCCTACTGCAGACCTATTTGATGGTACAAAGCCGGACGGTTTCGCTCGGAAATTATACGAGACTGTCCTGCAATCATGTCCAGTGAGTCTGATAACCCTGACAATGAAAATCGATTCGTATACTAATGTCCTGTTAGGGGGTTTCACGTCCAAACGACCTTCGTCAATCCGCTGCAAAGAGCTATTGGGAATACTTCGTCACAAGCATCCCCCAGAGCGCCTGCAACCATCGCATCCATCTGTTATTTGGCGATGAATCTATTAGAGACATACCTCTACCTCCAAAAACACATATATACGGCCCTCAGTCGTCATACGACCCGTCAAAAAGTCGAGATTTGTCTTCTTTTGGCCCTACAGAGCGCGGTCCTCTCGGCTGGGTTGCATTGGCCCGCTCCGGCGACAAGGCATCAGATGCCAACGTAGGATTCTTCGTCCGGCATGAGGCGGGCGATGAGGAGTGGGAGTGGCTGCGGTCAATACTAACCATCGACAAGATCAAAGAGCTCCTTGGGCTGCATGAGTATAGCGGTGGTCGGATCGATCGCTTCGAGATGAAGAATATCAGAGCCGTGCATTTTCTCCTAAAGGACCATTTAGACAGAGGATATAACTCTGGGAGTAAGCTGGATACTTTAGCCAAAAATCTAGGGGAGTACTTGAGAGCCAAGTTTGTTCCCATCCCGAAGAAGTTCTTGGAAAACGGGCACATGTAATTAGTGGAGGTTAGGATGGTTGAGACAGTCACGAATCAAGAGCAGACCGGTCACATAAGTAGAGGCGGTGTGGGTTACGCCCAGAACATCGCATAGACTATGAACTTAGAACTTTTTCATTTATTTCAAGACTTTTAATTAGGTACTACACCCTTCCTTTGAAATTCAGGGGCCCAAAGTTTTTCTTTCCCCTTTTCACAGTTCTACTGAACGTCAGATGTAATCGATTAAGGACTTTACTTCTATATTTGAGAACCAGCTACAAGAACATAGAGTTTCTACCTTACTCGAAAGCCCAATAGTACAATGAGAACAAGAGTCACCGAAGAAAATACAGTCATGTACAAGTCTCAGCAATCAAGCGTTGAAGTTCCTGCGGCTCTTTCCGCACGATGGTCGCTCCACTCCAGACGTAGGCCTCGATCCGCTGCCAGGAGTCGATTGACCGCCAGTTGGCTGGGGGTTAGCAACGGAGGTGGCTTCGGGGTAGCTAGTGGAGTTCGAGGCAGCGGGTGTCGTGCGTGTGCGTGTGCGTGTGCGTGTGGAGGCGGTGGAGGTAGCATCAGGCAAGGCGACCGATGTAGTATCAGGGAAGGCAATGGAGGTAGTATCCGGGGAGGCGGCCGAGGTCGTGCCTGGGGTTTGAACTGAAGTTGGGTTCGAGGTGGCTGTAGCGGTAGCGGTTGCGGCCGGGGCGGAAGAGGCAGTGCTCGAGCTGGAGCCAGAGCCGGATTGCCATCCTCGGTTGCGGGAGAGCTCGTACCACCAGTTTCGAAGCATCCAGCCATCAAAGTCGGTGATAGTTGTTGCGGAGCCAGCAAGCATCACGAAGCTCGAGACTCCAGTCGGGGTCCAGTCTGGCAGTTGTTAGCGAACACTGGATATAGCATAACGAAGGATTTAATGACTACTTACCGTAGAAGTCATCGAGTCCAAAGGTGTGGCCCATCTCGTGAAGCAGGATATGGACGCTGTCAGAGCCAAGGGCATTGATCATATACTCGCTTCCGATTCTCTGGCCCCAGTCACCGCCAGCTCCGCCGCTCATGCCCTCAGTGAGCCACAGAGACTGGTCGTAGTGCTTGTCTGCGCCTGCTGCACACCCGCTGTAGTCGCCGTCCTGGTGGAAAAATCTGCCGCAAGCCTCTGCGCACTGAGGGATTCCTTCGGCGTCCTTATCGGTATAAACTTCGATACCATCGGTTGACCCCTCCAGCTTAGAGGCATCTGAGACGGCCCAGCCGACTACGTTGACCTCGATTTTGGAGAAAGGGAAGTTGTCATAGCCATAAAGCCACTCAAACCATTGCTGGTACTGGGTATTGATGGCTGTCGCGATCTGGGTGCGCTGGGCCTCGGTTACTGATGCACTAGATTCCCAGCGGACACACATGTTGAGTTTTCTAGCAATGTTAGCTATTAGAACATATGAAACCAGCAACGCAACAGCTCCTCATACCCATCTGTGGCCATGAGCTGGTCCCAGCCATAGTTTTTGAAGCCATAAAAGTTTGAGTAGGTATCAGTGCAGTGATCCCAAACTTCCTGAAGAGGTGTAGAAATGTCTGATGGCGGGCTCCAGCCCGACTGCCTCTTGATTGGCCTGTTCCAGACACGGCGGTTTCGAAGAGCAGCTGCGACGTTGTCCTCTGCGAACTTCTCAGTAGAGAAGTCCCCCTCATGGTTGTCCGACCATTCCAGGCCAGACGCCAAAGAGGAGATGGATAAGAGTGCTGAGACAAGAGCGACACGCATTGTATCAGAGTGAAAGTGAGTGAAGGTGAAAGAGTGAGTAATAAGAAAAGAAAGAATGTAGTTAGTTGCACTGCACACAGAACCTGCTGAGAATCTACTGGAGCTGCTTGTCCAAACAGCAGAGTCCGTAGGTTTAAATTCATTCGTATCCTTGCAAGTCCCACGCGATTGACCGTGTTTCCGGCAGAAGCGATGTCACCATGGCATGGTCTTAATCGCTTACACGTAAAAATTCTCTGACAATCATCCTTCATGGGTCATCAACGGGGTCAGGACGAAACCGACTTGCCGCCGTATGAGTCTGCTAGCATTCAATCAACTTAGATGCTTTCAGGGAGCCATGTTTCGCACCTAAATTTGCTGGCCTTGGCAAGCTACAAACCAGAAAGCGCTCCAATGGTCTGCCGGATAAGTGGAGAGATGAGAGCATCCTCGTATAATTTTAAGCTGCAATATGCGGTTTCGAGAGCCCCCCGCATGCTAGAATCAGTCTGAATAACGTTGTTTCAATGGGGAGATCCCCATCGCTCGTAAAATCATTGCAAATCGAGCTTCGCAACCCAAGGTCCGTGACCAAATTCAGAAGGTGGGTAGCGTTAGCTGAAGCTGAAACACATTTGGCAGTGAAACAACCTAGGGGAGGGAACCCTAACGAGGCTCGGCGAATTCTTCCGCCATACTTTTACTCTCATATCTGAATAGCAGGCTGTATTAATTACCTATTCAAGCTATCCAGCCCGTTGGTACATTTGGCGGATGGTTCACACGTCCCCCTGGCTGGTCCCATAACAGAGCGTTTCCCCTGACAGCACGTGTTCAAGGGGACCGCTTTAACCTTACAAGCAACCTTAACTTTCTCCGTGATGGTTTCAAGACTTTGAGAATGTTTCTCTTCAGCGCTAGTCTTTCATATGGGAGCAACATCTTACCCCCAAGTGGTCTTTATTCGTATTTCCCCACGGGGGCGTTAAGATCGTGAGGTCGGCTTGTGAACGGACTCAAGTGTGTGTCTTCTTTTCAAATTGAAAAGCTAATCCATGTATGGCGTCCAAAAAAAAGACCTTAT
This sequence comes from Clonostachys sp. G952, assembly GCA_027569935.1. Taxonomy (NCBI): domain Eukaryota; kingdom Fungi; phylum Ascomycota; class Sordariomycetes; order Hypocreales; family Bionectriaceae; genus Clonostachys; species Clonostachys sp. G952. Next base: position 1,133,196 of record JAPDLB010000010.1, on the reverse strand, counting down.
AAACCGGATTGCAATTACACGTAGCTGGATTAGCAGACGGGCTCAGCTGATCACAAGGCATCAAGAAAAGTTGTTTTTTTTTGTTCATCATAATTCTGTATTTATTGCCTGTTGAATACGCCTAACATAAAAGAAAATGGACATGGTCTTCTCAACCTCTGTCCCAAGGATATATATACCCATTAAATACCCGCTAATACCATATAAAAAAAGAGAAAAAAGAGGCATTTCCAAACCAGGCAGTCATCATTCCGTCATTACAGCAAGAGTGTCGCAGCGATCGCCACAACAGCCATGGGCAGGCCAACCCTGTAGGAAGAGGCGGCCGAGTCCTCGGTGCTGTTGGAGCTGGTGTCGTCGGTCTTCACGTTCGGCACGTCGGTCGAGTTGGCACGCGACCACAGCTCGCTGTAGCCGAAGCCGGGACTGTCGGTGATGAATGTGAGGGGCTTGGAGCCAACGGCGTTCTGGGAGCCCGAAACGCAGGTGCTGTTGTCGCCGCCGGCGATAGTGCCGACAGCCTGCCACAGCTTGCTGACGTCGCGGATCATCTCTCCGGTGTAGAAGATGCGGCACGCGGATGCCTCGTAGAGGAACTGGCGGGGGGTGTCCTGGTTGCCCGCCTGGATGGTGTCGAACATGTTGATGGCGCCATCGACGGTCCAGGGGGAGTCGGCGAGGGCCTTGGGGAGGTTGTCGACGTCACTGGAGCTGATGCCGATCTTGGAGTAAGTGTCCTCCTTGTCGCTCTCGTCGACCGCCTCCAGGACGCTGCGGATGTAGGTGATGGCGTCGCCAAAGTAGTTCCACTCGCGCATCATGCTACCGCGAGTACTGGCCACGCCCTGCATGGGTCCGTACTCGGGGATACCGCCGACGGCGACGGTGCGAACGTTGGCGACGTGCTTCATGAGGGTAGAGAAGGAAGAGCAGGTGCTGCCGCATCCGCCGTCGACGAGAAGAACAATGTTCTCGGCGGGGAAGGCCTCGTCGTAGTCAGGGATGTTATCACCATAACCAGCGAGGTAGAAACCCAGTTCGCCTGCGAGCTTCTTATCGGTAAAGTCATAGGTGGCAGCGCTAGTGAACTTGTCGTTCTTGAGCTCACGGGGGCCGTAGAATTCCTTCCACGAGGAGAACTTGGTCAGATCGGGCTTGGACCCGTACTGGTAGTTGATATCAGGCACATCCTCATAGGAGGTGTTCTGTGCGCCACTCCAACCAAGGACGGAACCGAGGACATTGAGGGCACTGTGAGCACGAGTGCGCCACAACAGATTTGGCACCTTCTTGGGGAAGAAGTGTCGGAAGGTGTCGTAGCCCATCCACAGAGTACCACCACCGTTGCCAGTCAAGTCAATGACGATCCTCTTGGCGCCGCGCGAGCGGGTTTGGTTGATGAATGAGGCGACGGCAAGATCGAAGGTTTCACTGCTGTTCTCATCAGTGTCAAAGCTGGGGATGCTCAAAACACCGAGTTGGTTCTCGTCGAAGTAATATCCAGACACCGTGCCACCAAATGTGAAGTTATCCTGAACAACGATGGGGTTCGTGGGCCAGGCGGCGTACGGAACTGCAACTTCGTCGTCCGATGAGTCGGCGCGCTTAACGAGCTTAACATCAGGGTTGTAGCTGCGCTTCTTCCTCCTCCTGGTCTCAACTGTGGAGTCGTCGGACTGGGTGCTGTTGGCCTTGACAACCTTCAAGTCGTAGATGTCCTGGCCGCTGAAGTACTGGTTGAGAGTCAAGTTGGCGTTGGAGCCGGCCTTGTAAGCCCACTCAAAGTCGGAGCCGTTGGCGAACTTGCCCTTGAGGGACTTGCCATTGTAAATAGGGGTGGTCTTGAAGGCAGTAGGAGCCATGGAGGCATCGCTCGACTGCGCCCAGCTGGCAAACTCGAGGCCGGTGTTGTACATCAAGGCATTGAAATCGGCATGTGGTTCGATGAGTCCGTTTGCTGTGAAATTTTTGAGGTAGCCCTGAAGGTAGCTGTATACAGACTGGCCTCCAAGTTCTACAATGGCGGAGGGCGCATTGACGTTGTTGTTGATATCGCTGGCTGCGTAAACCTGGGGAAGGGCCTTTCCATCGGTGGAGACCGACACGATGGTATCATCGAGAGTCCATCGGAAGAGACCGAGGACATGGCTGTCCTTGGAAAAGTGGCTTTCGTGGGTGGCCTGGGCGAGGCGGTAGAAGTCGAGGTCAAACTCGTAAAGGTTCTTGTATTCGCCGTTCTTTGCCTTGGTGGTGAATTCGTCCAACTTGGACATCACATCAACAGACTCCTGCTGGTAGGATGCGGGTGGGTCCTTGAGGTAGGCCAGGGTAGAGTGGAACTGGAAGTAGGACTTGGAGATCTCCAGGACCTTGACAGCAGCGTCCTTGTTGAATGGAACAGAAGTGATGCACTTGTAGGCGGTCTCGGCGTCGAACTGAACTAGATAAGCAGCATCATAAGGTCGGGGAACCTCAACACCCTTGGCAGCCTTCTCCTGCAGCTTGGCGGCAGCCAGACAAGGCTCGTCGGCAGCGCGGACTGAGGGAGTGAGCAGATTGAGAGCCGTCAAGGCTCCCAATACAAGCTTGTTCTGCATTGCGGAAGCAAGAGAAAAGAAAAAAAAAAGAATAATCCTCAAAAATAATGATGAACCAAACAAAAATAATGATGAACCAAACAAAAATAATGATGAACCAAACACTCAAAGAAGAGAAGAAGGAGACAAGGAAAAGAGCAACAAAAGAAAAAGAAGAAAAGAATTCTCAAAAACTATTCGACTCTATCTTCTCGTCTACTGGCGATGGAATGGGGAGGAAGAGGAGGAGGAGTAGGGGGGGTCAGCCGGTACACGCCAAGTATATCAATAATTTTGCCAATTGCGCTTCACGACGGTGAAACCAAGGACGAGACAGGAAAGGGTGCGTGGCCTAACCATCACTTGCGCTCCGCCTTTCTCTCGCCTGAAGAGTTCGCCGCCGCCCAGCCATTCACATACCCTTGCCATTGCCAGAGCCCAGACTGGGGGCGGACCCTACCAAGGATTTGCTACTAGGCAGACCCTTGCTTACAGCCAGAATGAGTGGTGGTCGTGACAGGAAACGTAATTTCATGCTTACTTCCCGCAGTCTCCGTCATGCTTAAGCGCCCTCTGTGCTCTGGGCGGTTTCGCATGCACCACGATCACAAAGCAACATCTGGTGCCAGACTCACCCTCGATCTATGCTAGCCTTCGAAATGTCGCCTTGACCTGGAGAGAGATCGTGAAGATGCTGTGATTCATTCTTCGTTGAGCCATTCACTCACCCACTTGTTCATCTAGGCTCCGCCAGCCCCATTGTCATAAGGCCAGCGGCTCGCCGGCTATTACTGTCTAGAAATTGTGCTACTAAAAATAAGCAGCGGTCTCGTCCTGCTCGTCTGAACGAGCGAATCAGTCGAAGTGAGAGCCATGTCTTACGGCCCACTCTCAGAGACTGCTGAAGATCCATCTGCGCTTGTCCAGAAACTGAGCTAAGAATAATACCAACACATCTGCACGCAGCTTCCCTAAGAAGATGAAATCGTTAGAATGGGACCATGGGCATCCATATTTGAGCAGGTGATGACGACGACTGTTTGAAATGGTATGTTCCTCGACCTGTTGTCCCTTCATCCATCGATTCAACCTCAGTCCTGCGACATGTCAGCATAGACGGCGGACACCTGAGACCTCCAACTGGTCCGTTTGTGTCCATAATTACAGAGGATATGAGCCTGCAACGAACTGTGCCGCCTCCATGCCATCACTCTCAGCTCTCCAGGCTGGCAGCTCCGTGCATGTTTCTCGGCTTCCTCAACCAGCCCGACAATATCACTAGACGTATGTAATACTGCATTTCAATAGACTTCTGCGCGACTCGTCATCGCACGTTGGAATGCAGAAGGATGCAGCAACCAGCAAGTTGGTCAAAGGCGTAAAAAAGCAACCCGCGCATCCGAAATGCACCAATCTCGCCTATTGATTTGATGCGACCACCGCAACCAGCTATTGTCAATCCCTCGTCCATCATGATACCATACCCATGCCACCGATTGTATTGGTTTGTTCTTCAGCCGTAGGAGGCATGCATGTCTGGGAGACCAACATCGCAAATGCTGTGGTGGCTGGCCCCCAATGTCGTATCACTTTTGCAGCCAGACGCAAGCAGGTCATGCCGCTTATTAACATCCCAGACATTTGATGTTGGTCTTCCCCAAAGTCCAATTCAGCTCCGTTAGCTCGCGGGAATGGCTGCGTCATCGCGTCTGACACGGCAAACGCGGCCAGCTTCCCTTCCCCATCCATGGGACTGTGACTGCGGATGATCTCCATCGTAGTTTCATTGTTTTCTGAAACGCTCTTTCGTAGTGATTGACAGATTTCTTCCATTCTTGCGCACGGCTTCGTCCGCCCAGCGAACCAATCGGCTCGACATCACCATCCTTGGCTACCTAACCGTAAGGTAATGTGTTTATCCTGGTGAAATTGTACGAACCCACTTGGACTACTCTCTATCTAGCCTTGTTGGGCATGGCTAAAGTGTGTCTTGGACGGTTGGTTTATTTTTCCAGGGCACACAACCGATCCCACGCAGCTGTCCTTCCGTTGATGATATTATACTCAGCCAAGCAATTGCCCATTATCACAGTTTCCTACATGGAATTCATTGCCTTAGTAAAGATACTCCAGTTTCCCCTATAGTGCGCGCCAACTTGTAGCATTCGTAAGACTAAGAGGCAGCGTAAGGGTCGAAGGCCCAGGCTCGCCCTACCCTAGAGACAGTCTCCTTCCCAGCATAGCCAGTCGAGACATAGCTATATCTATGCCTCGGGTTCATATAAATACCTCCAGAAAGGAAAAGAAAGGAAAAGATTGATATTAGCTCCATTTCATTCTTTCTAACAACCGAGAATGAAGAAAGGGAGTTGTGAAGGCACTCTGTCAAGACTAGATCCCATTCGGCTTCAATTCATCGAGTAAAGACGAACCGAACATTTGACAAGACTTAAGACCATCGTTCACCTCTACCTATTTTGAAACAATATTCTAAAAATAGATAGTATCCCGGTTTTCATGCTTGAATACTCCGTTAATAACGAGGATCCGAAAGTCTCAAGAATCGCTTAGCACGTAGTCAAGCAGTGTAGTTTGGGCTTGACACACCACATCGTTGGACAACTTTAAAATATATAAACTGCTTAATAACTTTGCTGATCTCGATTTGCATACCGACGAGAAGCTATGACTGCCTATGCATTTTTGCGAGTCAATAACTCGGTCTAGACGAGCCCTCATGCCCAGACATACTGAGCACCAGTATGATTCTTGGGTAGCCTCTTTGCCCCGGATGTGAATGTGTAATTTTCTCTCATAGTACCTCCAGGCGCCGTGTAATCTTCCCAAAACAAACCTCTCTTTCTCAGCTCAGGCAGCAGGAATTCTATAATATCGTCAAAAGTCCCCGGCACGGTCGCATAGCTGAAATTGAATCCATCCACATCAGCCACTTCAACCCAGCGCTCCAGCTCATCAGCCACAGTTTTGGCATCTCCAATTATCTTGGGCGACGTGCTCCCCAAAATCAACGTATCGGCAATCGCAGCCTTGTCCCACTTCCTGCCCTCGTATCCCGGCACTGATTCGGACCAGCTAGTCACCATGCTTCTGATGGCGGGCTGGTCGACGAAGCGGAAATCCTGATCATCCGAGTATGACGAGAGGTCGAAACCGGACCAGCCGCCAAAGAGTGCGAGGGCCCCTTCGCGATCGCCGTACTTCGAATATTCGGCAAATTTCGCCTGGGCAGCCTCTACTGTCTCCGCAACCACAACAAAGACACCGGCGATGATCTTTATGTCTTTGGGGTCTCTGCCAAACTCCCCTGCTTGGCGTCGGAGGCTATCTGAGGACGGCCGGATGGCCTCGGGATGGAAGGCATTCACAAACACTGCCTCTGCATGCTTTGCCGCAAACGCTTTGCCTGCGCCGGACGTTCCTGCTTGAAGCAAGAATGGCGTCCTTTGAGGCGATGGCTCGGTCAATGCAGGGCCTGGAACCTCGAAGTACGTCCCTTTGTGGTTGATTTGGCGAACCCTGGATGGATCTGTGAAAACCCCTCCACTTTGCACCACGGCATCTTCTTTCCAAGAACCCTCCCAGAGTTTGTATGTCACTTGCAGAAACTCATCCGCTCTGTCGTACCGTTTATCATGCTCGATCTGCTCGGTCAAGCCAAAATTTCGCGCTGCCGAGTCCAAAAAGGACGTGACGATGTTCCATCCAATTCTTCCATTGGTTAAATGATCGAGGGTGGAGTAGCGGCGGGCGAGGGAGTATGGCGATTCATAAGTTGTTGAGGCTGTGACGCCAAACGATATGCTCTCTGTAGCAGCAGCCATGGCTGGGACGGTGTAAGAAGGATCAATCATCGGCAGTTGCGCTCCGGCGGAGAGCGTTGCGTCCAGATTCTGGGGTCCCTTGTATACATCGTAGCCTCCAAGCGCGTCCGCAAAGAAGAAGCCGTGGAACTTGGCCGCCTCCAGTTTCTTCGCAAGTTCAATCCAATGATTCAAGCTCTTGTAGTTTTTCTGTTGGTCGTTGGGGTATTTCCACAAGCCTGGATTTAAATGACCTGGAACCTGCATTGCGAATGCGTTTATAATTAGTTGTTTCTTCTCTGCCATTGTGAGTTAGGCCGTCGACAGTGTAATTCAAGCAGGTTGGCCCGTATTGGTGGAACGTGTGTTTCCTGGTTTATATTTGGTGTCAACTATCTAGAGATTCGATATTGAATTAAGGGGATCATCATTCGTGTTTCTATATAATTCTCCCATAAGGTTAATGGAAGTGGGAGTGCATTTGGCAAACGAGGCAAGCCGGCGTCAGGTTGCAATTGCTCATTGTGGACCTAGTATTGTGTCAGACCTCCGATGAAGCCCACGACCCATGACAAATTCCCTATGTCATTTGCATAGGGCTGCATTATCTGTATTCGGCTCCTGGAAGACGACCGAAATCGGGATGGAATGGGGCAACACACCACTTCTTACTGCCAAGGGAGACCCAGTGTTGCGCCTTTTTCATGACTGCCAGGTTGAAAGTGATAAGCACGCAAGAGCTCCTCGGAGAGAAGGCGGAAATAAGAACCAATAATAAGACGGCACTTGAAAAGAAACCAAGAAGTATCATGACCACAGAATCTCGAGATTCTATCCCTGGCTGTTGATAGTCGCAGAGAGCTCATACATAGTCTCATAGATACAACTAATCGTCGTAATTAGCTCGCATATAATCCATCTTGTACGCCACTGGAATGAACCTCGCTTGGAAAGGCTACGATGCTTCGGGTTTCTCGTTCGGGTAATGGGGTCTTGCATATTGCGTGATAGACTGGCATGTTCACGTAATAAGCACGATCTACGTAGAGCAATCTCTATCGCTGTCACGAACTACACTTGTTTGAGAGAAGTTTTATTCCACGACGGACGGATTGGTCGGGATACTGCTCCCTGGTGATTGATCTAGGAAGATAAAAGTCCACATTACTTCCGAAACTCCTTTAGGGATAGTGATGGCTCTCGGTGTGTATATATGTGCGCGTATGGGTAGATGCCAAGTTGAGAAGAAGACCGACCGACAAAAGCAAAAAACCATCCAAACAGCATTCACTATGGCTGATACCAAAGCTGCACTTGAAGCGAATGTCGCTGCTCCGCGGGAGCACAACACCCACAAAGGTTCGTGGATTTGTATGCGAGCATGGTCGAGTTCCAGCTAAGTTCTCATTGTTAAACAGTGACCTGGTACAGGTCGACGTACTGGAACTGCTTCATACTGGGCCTCTGCAACTTCCTGGCACCTGGGATATGGGGTGCAATGAATTCATTAGGCGCAGGAGGCATGCAGCGTCCGTATTTAGTGAATGCTGCGAACGCCATATCTTTCAGCCTCATGGTTCTTTCCTGCTTCTTCTCCAGCACTGTGGTTCATTATATCGGAGTCAAGTATACATTGATTCTAGGTGCAATGGGCTACGCTCCATATGCCGCGGGACTGTACACAAACAACAAATTCAGCACGGAGTGGTCTGTATTGTTAGGTGCGGTTCTTTGTGGGCTGGGAGCAGGATTGTTCTGGATGTCCGAAGCAGCCATTGCGCTCTCTTACCCAGAGCCGTACAACAAAGGGCGATTCCTAGGATTCTGGCTCAGCTTTCGACTCGCTGGTCAGGTTCTTGGTGGAGCTATCAATCTTGGAATAAATGCTGATAGGAGTGAGGCGGGCAGTGTCTCATACGCTGTGTACCTGGTATTCATCGCACTTCAGTCACTTGGCCCATTTATTGGACTGCTGATAAGCAAGCCCGAGAACGTCCAGCGAACCGACGGGCTGAAAGTGAAATTATCAGTCGACCATTCTCCCTGGAGCGAACTCAAGTCTACAGCTAGACTCTTTATCACCAAGAAGTACCTCCTCACAATCCCATTCATAGCCCAAGGAATTTATACTGAGGCGGTCATGTTCACATTTTCTTCTCGTAAGGTCAATACCTTCTCTGGAGCTTCGGAAACCATACTGATTACATCTAGTTTGGTTCTCAGTTCGTGTGAGAGCCCTTGGCTCTTTTCTGTCAGGTGTTGTGGCTATCATTTCTGGTAATCTTCTTGGGGTGAGTCAATACTACTTGAAATCAAATGTGTTCCGCATCTAATTTGGCAAAGGCATTTCTTGATTACAGTAACATCTCAATAAAAAAACGAGCCAGATATGCATTTGTAGTTGTGGCTACTTTGCAGGGTGGCTGGTTTATTTGGGCGACAATCCTCGTGACTGGCTACAAAAAGAGTCTTCCGACCTTTGACTGGGTGGATAGCGCATTCGGATCGCCATTCGCTTGCTTTCTGTTCCTGATTATTGGCTTCCAGCTAAACTACATGTTTTTGTAAGTCAGGGTTTAAATTAACGGAATTCCTCTGAGCTGACTCTATCTAGCTACTTCATTGTTGGTAATCTCGCAGAATCCCCAGAAGAGGTTGTCAGAATCTCAGCACTGCTTCGTGGAACAGAGTCCGCAGTGCAAGCTATAAGCTATGGACTAAACTCCTTGGAGTCGTTTGCTGCAGTTGGAGGATTTTACTTGAACTTTGGCCTTTGGGGTATCAGCTTATACCCAGCATGGTTGGTAATTAGGCAAATTGGAATCATTTACAATGGGCCTAAAGAGTCCCAAGCAGGCTCGGAGACGGACAGCCCAGAAAGTTCAGGGCAACCACCAGCCCCAGTGACGGTTGAAGTTGGGAATAAATAGAGACTTTCCCTTGGCTAATTGTAGGGCCGTCGAACAGTGCCCGAGGAACATTCTCAAGCAACTGTTATAATCCTATCTGAATTGATTTTGAGAAATATTGGGCATTAGAAATAGAACGATATTGTCCTATGTTATTCCTGGTATGGCTATGGAATAATTTCCTAAGGTCAATTAACAACTCTCTCTTAGCAGGCTGTAAGTAACTTCACTTGCTCTCTGACTCTGACACTGGTATGATTCTGGTTAATCCATGAGAAACCAAATCTGGAGAAGCGCCCCAAATAAGATGTGATGGGACCAGTCTGACATATTAGTTGACTAAACTATGGCTACATCGCTATGTCTGCTTGTCATAGGCTGGAGTTCATCAGCCAGATCTCTCACTAGCGACATCTCCAATTTCGCCTTCCTTTCTTGCTGCTTCCTTCTGGTCCTGTCTATTCGAGAACCAGACAATGAAAGCAGTCCATCCAATGTAGGTAACCTGGAAAACTGCCTCCATAACATAGCCTCTGAAAAACCGTGGTGCCTGAACAGTTGGGAATGCGACGTAGCTAACCCAAGAATTGAAGGCTGTGGATAGTGCCAGCATAGAGCTTACAACAAATGCGCGCTCTTCAGCGTCTCCAGCACATGCCAAGTTGGCAACGCTGTAGTTGATGGGAGACAAGGAGACTTCGATGTAGTTTATGGCCGTAGCGAACCTTGTGAACTGTTAATATGATGAGATGCGGGAGAGTGTCCTAGAGACAATCTACTTACCATTTATATTCGAAGCTCGTCGTATCGTAAAGAATCCAGGCAAACTTGCTGACAAAGTGGATTCCGCATGCCACAGCAATGACAGGTAAGATGGCATTTCGCCCTTTCTTATCAACGATCCAAGAGAAGGACATGATGAGAACTATTCCTATGCTGGGAGATATTGCCTGCGATATCAGGCCTTTAGTATGCATTTGACCATAAGGCTTTTCCGAAATTACGATCAATGAAATAGACTTACGGTAAAGTTGTTGACTTGCACCGTCGAATACTGAGGCTGAGCTCGCAGCCATAAAGTAGGTCCACCGGTACCCATGCTCAGGTAACCCATAAGCCATTGGATGTTCCAGGGCACCAACACCCAGAAATGCCATCTCCCTAGGAATCGCTTCAAAGTAGCCTTAGAGAGTGTGAAGCCTTTTGGATTGCTGCGACCTTGCAGTGCCATGCGCTCCTCCGCGATTCCGAACTCCTCTTCTGTGAAGAACCAACGCTTTCCATCTCTGGGCGTTCCAGGCAGTGAGAAAAAGCCCCAGATGGCGATGGGGAATGTGATACAGGAGGCAACTAGATACATCCACCGCCATCCTGGGTATCCAAGAGCTCCGTGGAGCGACTGGTAGATTCTGGCGGCTAAGAGGCCAGTGGTCATGGTCCCAGCGCTGGAGGAGACGTAAAAGACTCCTGCTCGGCGGACGAGCTCATCTTTGCGGTACCAGCTTCCAAGGATGTAATGAATAGAGCAGAAGTAGGGGCCTTTGTATTCCAAGTGTTAGCAAAGTCCAAGAGAGGAGTAGTTGATTGCGATGCAATACTGACCTTGTAACAATGCAATGCAGAAGCGATATCCAGCTAGTTCTCCATAGCTCTGAGCGCGAAAGCAAAGAATGGTGAACACGCCCCAGCCAAGAATGGTTGTAGGGATGACGTACTGAGCAGGGAACTTGGTCAAAAACAGCGTGGCAGGTATCATAGAGCTAATTGAGAGTAAGTATCAGTATCGGTTAAGAAACATCAGGGAAATATGACCCTGACACCGAGTGACCTACATGCAGTATCCTGCTGAATAAATCGAGCTAAGCGAAACAAGCTCATTGCCGAACAGGCCCAGGTCCTCTCTCATTCCGCTGATGTAGGCATTGGTTAATAAGCCACGATCGATGTAGAGTACCTTTCTAAGTGATTAGCCACTTGCCTCAAGATCTTGAATGAAACTCTAAATAGGAGAATGGAAATAGAAAACTTTAATCTCTTACCCAAAAGCCTATGAATGCATAGGAGAGAATGAAAAAGTCGAGCTTTGTAATGGTACGACGTTCGAGCGGCCCATCATTGGCATCAAACCATGCAAAGAACCTTTTTTCCGAACTCGGGTTGCGATTGGCACCATATGTGGTAGGTTGGTTTGGATTCGAGGAGTCGTCAGCCTCCTGGGCTGCAACGATGACTTGCTCCTTGGACGCCATCATACAGAGTGTTTCAAAAGCCCTGAAACTCAGACAAAGGCCTCAACCGAGTATGGAAGGCAGATGGATTCTGATTCTTCCTGACTCAATTATCATTTAGCTCGCCACCTTTATAGTGTAACCCGAGAACCAGGTGGCTGGGTCGTCCTCTGCAACAGGCGTGTGGAGTCTTTCAAGGCGTCATGGTTCATATCTATCGTAAAGTCTAGTAAACTGCACTATGTACATATAGTTAACATTCAACCAGGCATGATCACTCTAAAATGACGATCGTGCTGGGGCTTCTCGCGTGCTCTGTGCTGTGGTTCGCGTGTATCGCGAAAGACCCGCAGAGTGGCGTCTCAGCCAAGAAAAAGGCGAAAACTCACGCGGACTTATCATAACGGTTTTAAGCCCGGATAAATCCTTAATTTGACATACGGATTGGTCTACCAGTTCAGCGCTTCTGTTAGCCTCATTCAGGTTGCGGGGCTTCTGGTAGTGATGGTTATCAATGCCACCATGAACCCCGGCGATGGTATCATATGGCGAAGTGCGATACCGGCTTACCACTTAGAAGTCGGGGAAGATGTCCCAGAAGGACCAACTGACAATTCCAGATTAATCCTATGATTTAAATCATGTAGCGGGGTAGATATATCAATATGATCTACTGAAAGTTCCAGTCTATTGTATAGCCGTCACTTCGCCGTGTGACCCATCAACAACATGGTTGCCGATTCAAGCAGAATTCCTTTCAATCTAGAGTCTCCAAAGGAGACATCTAGATCAGCAGCTAGGTACCATCCAGAGCATAAACCGTGGAACCAATACCGAGATGTGAAGGTATGAATGCCTTTGCCCAAACTTTGATTCATCGGCTTCGATCTCATCTGGCTGACATTTGTTAGGTGATTGTCGTGGGGCTTGGTATTTCCGGTATATCAACAGCTGTGCTTCTCTCCCACAAGGTACCAAACGCCAGGATTACAGCATATGAAAAGTTTTCCAAAGTGGTAGGTGGCCCATCAACACTACCCGGGAACTAGAAATGGAGGATCTAACAGGATTGCTTTTGCTAGGGCGGAACGTGGGCGGCCAATGTGTACCCCGGTGTTCGCTGCGATGTTCCCTCGCATGTGTATCGTAAGTCTGGACCATTAGATACGTTTGACCTTAGAATTGCCTACTGAGATATATCTAGAGCTTAGCTTTGAGCCCAACCCCAATTGGTCTGAATATTATCCCAAAGGCGCTGAGATCCAACAGTATTATGAGCGAGTGCTTGAGAAGCATGGCTTGACCGAAAATGTCAAGACAGAGCATCAAGTCGTTCGCGCCACATGGCTTAAAGACGCATCGAAATGGGCTGTTGAAGTCCGTGAACTTCAATCTGGCAACGTATTCGTGGATACGGCAGATTTCTTGGTCAATGCCCAAGGGCGAATCAGTGATCCCAACTCTCCAGACATCCCAGGACTGCGTGACATATACCAAGGCCCCGTCATTCATACTGCAAGATGGCCTTCCCAAATCGACATCGTAGGAAAAAAAGTTGCTATTATTGGCAACGGAGCATCAGGGCAGCAGCTTCTCCCCAACATTGCCCCCGTGGTAGAAAAGATCTATCACTATGTCAGAAACAAAACCTGGGTTACGCCGACTTTTGTTAGAGACTTGCACCAAGCCACTAAAGATGCCCCCGGTGGACCTGTCTATTCTGAGGAGCAAAAGGCTCGGTTTAGAGAGGACCCTTCTGTCCTTCTTGAGCACAGACGTGAACTTGAAAGCAAGTTTCACCATCCTCCTGGTGGCGACCGCCTTGGCAGTGAGAAAAATAACGCCTTGAGGGAAAGGATCATCGAAGTTATGCGTGAGAGGCTCGATGGCGATGAGGAGTGGCTGCAGAGGGTCCTTCCAGATTATGCTCCTGGATGCAAGAGGCTAACACCTGCCCCTGGATACCTCGAAACAGTCAAGAGTGACAAAGTTGAGTATATCACTGAGGGTATCAAATCTTTCACACCTACGGGAATTCTTGCTGCAGATGGTACCGGGCGCCAGGTGGATATTGTCATTCTTGCTACTGGTTTCGAGCCTAGTTTCAACTCCCGGTTTCCTGTCATTGGTACGGACGGGACTGACCTCCGTGACAAATGGTCAATTGATGGCCCTATTGGCTATCCGGAAACCTATCTCGGCATTATGGCGCCTGGCTACCCGAATTATTTCTTTGTACTCCAAGCGCAAGGGAATGCGCGTGGCGGAAGCGTCCCACTCCAAACCGAGCTCTCGGCTACCTATATTGCCAGAGCCATCCGGAAGGTGCAGTCGCAGTCTTATTCATCTCTGGACCCGAAAGAAGATGCTGCTCAAGAGTTTAATGACATATGCGCTGCGGCTTTTGAGAACAGTGTTCTGACTGACAAGTGTAACTCGTGGTTCAAGCAAGGACAGGGAGCGACTCGAGTCGTTATTAGCTGGCCGGGAACTTTTCATCACCGCGCGCAGGCTTTGCGGGAGCCAAGATGGGAAGATTTTAACTTCGCCCGTAGACATGGCGCGGAGAAGAATAGATTTGAGTATTTTGGAGATGGGTCGACTGCCTTTGAAAACAGTGGGAACCCCGAGGACTTGATCCGATATGTCGTCGACTCTAGTACAGTTGATATTGCTACACTGCATGAGACCTGGACTAAATGACCGTGTCAGCGGGGTAGTTAGTATTGTTTGCTTGAATTCACAATTATATTCACAACGCTATAGGTAAGCTGGCATTTACTCTAGAGGGCGAATTTGTCTCTCTAATCAAACTAAGGGCGGCTATACACTCAAAGCTCTAGAATGCCTTGGTTTAAGGAACAAAAACTTCTTCTCGAAAAAGCAAAATTGAATGTCAACATTCTAATGAATTGAACTCCAGTTACTTCTAATCCACCACTCCTTCTTTTCGACCTCAGAGTTGTTCTATCCTACATGCCTTCTTGAAATGCTACCAACTATCCTATACCCAAACCCCACTGAATATATCGCAATAAGGAGCAAAACCATCATTTTTCGAGTTTCTGTATGTGATGTTCTTATCGAAGCTTCTACGCTTATGCCCGTCCCTTGCTAGCCCAGTATGCCTTGGTGTCAATCTCCTTAGGAGGAGGAGGGATAGGCCGGTTCTTCTTGATGCCAGTAATTCTCTGCTCCTTGAGGTTGATTGAGGCTCCTCCGCGAACACCGAGGCCCCGCTTTCGTCCTTTGCTAGCCCAGTATGCCTTGGTATCGATTTCCTTAGGAGGAGGAGGAATAGGTCTGTTGGCCTTGATGCCCGTGATTCTCTGTTCCTTGAGGTTTATTGAGGCACCTCCACGAACACCGAGGCCCCGCTTTCGTCCTTTGCTAGCCCAGTATGCCTTTGTATCAATCTCCTTGGGAGGAGGAGGGATAGGCCGGTTCTTCTTGATGCCAGTGATTCTTTGCTCCTGAAGGTTGATGCTAGCACCTCCGCGGACCTCGAGATGCTCGTCATCGAAATCTCGCTCGTCGAGTTCATCGCCAAATTCGCGCTCGTAGAGTTCGTCATCAAAGTCTCGCTCATAAAGCTCATCATCAAAGTCGCGAACATTGAGCTCCTCGGCCACATCTCTCTCCACAAGGGTGAGATCGTTGGTGGCTTCATCAACTCCGAGAGCGAGTCCCTGAGCGGCAAGGCAGAGCCAGACAAGTCCTGCGAGGCCGAGGTCCTTAGTGGCAACCATTTTGACTGTTAGGAAAAGTATTGAATTGAAAGAAATATAAATGTGGAGAGAATAGTAATGAAGATAAGAAATGAAATATTCCTTGAAAGAAAGTGTAGAGAAGGGAAGTAAGTAGGAAAAGCTAGGAAAATCCAGGAGACCAGCGCCTAAGAGTTGTTATGGTTTTTGAGGATGTGTGTTGATACTTGGAAATGGGGAGTAGAAGCCAGAGTTTATATACTAAAACAGCTTGACATCCAGAAACCCAGAGAAGATCAACACCTTGGCGATATTGATTTGATGCCGGTAGTTAAAGCATGGGGACAAGGGTGCCGAGAATAGATAGCGTAGGATTCGCGGTCTATGCTTTCAGACAAGGTGAAATTCCCAGCGGCCAAAACGAGAGGCTAAGACATGACGGTATACGAAAGCGACCCCCTGTCCGCCATTTCTGAGAGGCGTCCCCACATTCGTAATCCCGCAGGATGGTTAAACTCGCCTTGCGATTGGGATGTTTCCGATATTCGTAACTTTAGCTTCCTGGGAGGGCTCACTAAACAGGGCCTCGTCCGGACTTTGTGCGATCTGGTTCACGCCAGTAAATCTCCTATTTCTTGCAATACCACCTCAAAATAGATGAGATGTCTGTGTGCTAGTACTATGTTTAACCGACATCCTACAAAAGGTAAAGGGCATCTCGAGATGGATCTCTAGCTTCGAGGATGGCGAAATTAATAGAGGCGAAAGGAATGTGGGAAGAATATACCCAATGTTAGGCCAGAACTAGATCGGTATGGTGGGTTTCAGCTTCAGTGGCAACATTTCAAGGCTAATCAGAAAGAATAACAATAGGAGTTGGGCGTCGCTAAGAAGAAATCTTGGGGTGAGAGGAGGTACCTCCTGACGCTGGTACTGGGAAGGCTGCTGTGGCTAAGTCCACAAGTACCAGTATCCAAGATAATTCTGAATGGCCATCTGTCTTCAGATCGTAATGTCTAGTGATATCGAACGTGTCATATTATGGCTGTGATGATTGATCCCCTGGTGATGGCATATTCCGTGGCCGGTCAAGCTGGTGAAAGCCTCCACAAAAAATGGCGATACGGCAGGGAATAGTAAGGCTGCAGATGTGTTCTTTGGAGATCTAGTACGGTTGCAAGGATAGGTCCCAATATGGCCTCCAACGAGAGGTTACTGCAGCGCATCATGATGCGATTAATAAGGAAGGTGGAAAGGGAGTACGCAGCGCTGGATATTACCTCGAGTGATCTTGTCCAGGGATGATGAATTTGAGGCCCGACTTCATAGAAGCTCCCAGAAAGGAATTAGAAACTCTAGAAAGGCCTTCAAATTGGGTCGCAATTAATGAATATGGCCGGTATAGCCTAAAACTAACAGTGTAGGGACCTTGATTTTTTTTTTGGGTTGTTACAGTTGTAGCCTACCTAAGGATCGTCGTTGAAAGGATCTCCACGAATCATGGCTTCGTTTCAGCGAAAGTTTGCTGAGCCACCACAGAATTCCGAGAACTTCCCTTTCCGGGAAGTTCTTTTACATACCCCCAACTAGTTCTTTGCCACCCCTCCTTTCGTTTCCCTCGACATCTAATCCTAATTCTTGCTCGAGGATGCAACAGTCTTCGCATGTTTCTTGGGCCCTCCGATCTCACTCTACTCAACGTTTGACTCTGGATCACAAGTAAAGAAACAGCTGCAGATAAATATAGCTGTTGAGAGGTCCCCGTTCTGGTACTTGATTGCTTTCCTTGATACTGGTCCTCTGCGTATCATCTGTTGGCGTCACTCTAAGATACATAGAGGCTCTCGATAGCCTGCCGCAATTGGCAGTCTTTTGTTTCTGGGCGGTGTGTTTTGTCAATCTCTAGTTGCAGGAGCTTTATATAGCTCAAAGTCTGTTGAATGTATTGTTATTCTTGATGCTTTGCGACTTCCAACAAACCTGAATAATTAGTCTGTGAAGTTTCTCTCTACACTTTCAATATTCGAGTATTTTCTTTGATCACTGCCCCTCTGTTCCTTCTTTCTGCAGCCGCCTCTACTGATACTAGATTGGCGGATGTGGCTGAAAGAGAGCGCCTCGTTGATAGACGGAAGTATCTCGTAACTATGGGAGAGCGTCTTATTGTAAGAGCAGCCATGCCCCCTAAGCCAGCACCGTGATACTGGCCGCATGGCCGTCATCATTATGACACTAAGAGAGCTTGTATTCTACAGTAGCTCTCCAAAGCCGGAGACGCTGATGGGGATACTTATTATATTGCTAGTAAGCACTTGTAGTTGCCGTGTGAGTTGATTTCTTCAGATTGTCGGCGCAAAATACCACAAGAATAATGGAGCCTTGGTGACTATCTATCTGCCGGTCAGCCAACCATCTATCAATACGATATCATCCTACAACGATTGGTCGCGGATAATAGCAATGATTGATTGTCGTAATCTTAACGGAGATGCGCCGTATTTCGCTGCCCATTGGACCAGATGCATCACAACCTCCAGCTTGCCCCATCCGCTTCCCCGCGCGCCAAGATTCTGAGGGTTGGACAACGGGCAGCTCCCGCAATGCTTATCTGCGTAACATTGATGACAAATGGCTTAAATGAGGTAATCGTATTGCTCTTCGGGTAGAGATAGACCGCACTTTACACCTAACAAATCCACCCCCTCTTGGTTCATCGAATCAAGACGCCACCACACAGTGTTTAATTACCAGAGCTGCTCCAAGATACTAACAAGATGGCATGGGAAGACGTTGCAGCAGAGAAGAAGAGTCGTATCGATGGGTCTATTCCGCAGGAATGGCTCATCAAGGGCCTTCAAAGTGATGATAATGTCATGGATTACCCCGCTAGAAGTGGGATATTGAGTCCCGAGGAGCTTCAACTTACCAATAGCTCAGCTGTTGATCTTGTGAATAGAATGGCAGCAGGCGAGCTGACCTCTGTATCGGTTACGACTGCCTTTTGCAAGAGGGGCGCTATTGCACATCAGACGGTAAGAAAGCTCCGATTTCACAACCAGAACTGTTTTTATTAAGTTAGTGTAGGTTAATTGCTGCCATGAATTTTTCCCAGACGTGGCACTCGCTAGGGCCAAGGAGCTGGACGATTATTTTGAGAAAACGAAGAAGCCAATTGGCCCACTGCATGGGCTCCCGATCTCACTTAAAGATCAATTCCGTATCAAAGTAAATCAAGTGATCGGTTCCATTTGGAGATCCGTCAAAGGCTAATTTCGATCAGGGCCTAGAAACTACTATGGGCTACGTCGGATGGATTGGAAAGTATGATACCGAAGACTCTGTCCTGGTGGCTTTGCTTCACAAAGCAGGCGCCGTCTTTTACGTCAAGACCAGCGTTCCTCAGACATTGATGACTGGCGAGACGTTTAACAACATAAATGGGCGAACCGTTAACCCTCGGAACAAGAGTTGGTCCTGTGGTGGCAGCTCAGGTGGTGAAGGTGCTCTCGTAAGCTTCCGAGGCAGTATTATTGGCGTTGGAACTGACATTGGTGAGTCAAATTTTCTTTGGGCACGGTGTACAGATTCTACCTAACGCAATGGATAATAACTTATGGCCCTAGGTGGATCAATCCGTATCCCTTCTGCTTTTAACTTCCTCTATGGTCTCCGGCCAAGTCATGGAAGGCTTCCATACGCTGGGATGGCGAACAGTATGGAAGGTCAGGAGACAATCCACAGCGTTTGTGGTCCTCTCTGCCACTCAATCCAGGATATGAAATTATTTGTCACCTCTGTCTTGGCCGAGAAACCCTGGAACCATGATTCCAAAGTCGTGCCCCTGCCATGGAGGCAGACCGAGGAAGACGAAGTCAAGGCCAAAATCAAATCAGGAGACTTGGTTCTAGGATTTTATAACTGCGATGGGAATGTGAGTTTGATATCTCCACTCTTTACCTTCTGGCATTTGCTAACTTTGTAGGTTACTCCTCATCCCCCGGTCTTGCGAGCAGTGCAGACAGTCGTGGACCAGGTTAAGGGAGCCGGCCACACCGTAGTTCCTTGGGAGCCCTACAGACATCCTCGTATCGTGGATCTGACCAACACGATTTACGGCTCTGATGGTGGAACCGTAAGTATTTTGTTTCTTTCTATTTACCATCTTTTAGGTCTTTAGGATGCTGAAAAATATTTGTAGGATGTGCTCACGGCCATGGGGCAGTCAGGCGAGCCGCCCATTCCTAACATTGATCAACTTCTCCATCCGTCTTCATCAAAAAAGGTGGATATGAACCAACTATGGGATGTTCAGCTAGAGAAGTGGAACATCCAGCGCGAATATCTGTCGAGGATCAGAGAGTTCGAAGTCAAGACTGGTAAAGAACTCGATGCGATTATCGCTCCCGTCACGGCAACAGCTGCAATTCGGCATAATCAATTAAGATACTATGGATACAGCACTGTTACCAATTTCCTCGACTTTTCCAGCGTTGTCGTCCCCGTTACATTTGCAGACAAGAGCATCGATAACAAAAGAGGCGATTTTCAACCGCTAACAGACATTGATAAAGAGGTTCAGGCTGAGTGTACGTTGAGACTTCCCCGGAGTCATTGTTGCTCCGCACATACATTCATGCGCAACTGCTTGGACAATACTGACCATTCTCGACCTGAAATAGATGATCCTGAAGCATACCACGGTGCGCCAGTCGCTATACAAGTTATTGGTCGTCGGTTGACAGAAGAGAAGGTCATGGCCATTGCGGAAGAAATTGGTAGATTGCTGGGCAACACTGTAGTCTCTTAGATGAACTCTGGAACAGGCATGATATTTGAAGATTGAGAATTCATCAAACTGATGTCTTCTTGTAACCAACGTGAATTGAAGGGGAGATTTGGATCATGTTACCTTACCTTTTAACAATGTTGCGATCCAACTGTGTCTATGATTCTCTTCCATGGAGGCTGATAAGCTTTCAAGTGCGTCAATTCTCAATGATGTGGGCGTCTGTTTCTTTAGACCCCCCGCAGAGTTGGCCTAATGAAAATGATGGTGTTGGTGCATATTCTCCTAGGTGGCTGTCTCGTTGCTAATATTAGGTGATCCGGAAAGAACTTATTCTCGTTTCAGGCTGCTGGAAGATGTATATATATGCAGGTTTTTTCTCTAGCCATAGCTGGTACTCCCTGACTTGCTCTGGGAACGCGACCGGCCTTGGAGAGAAGACAAGCTCTTGTCGCCAAGATAGGTGTAAAGGGTGCCTAATAAATGAGATTCGGATGAGACGGGGACGTACCTGATGCTGTATACAGCCTTTGCGTGGAATATGTCCACGCAGTCTGGAGTAACGTGTATCCAACATTTATGATTAGAGTTTCCAGTGAGCCACAGTACAGCGAAAAGACAAGCATCGTCTAGGGTACGGAAAATAATGCCGCCAACACTGTTAACAATACCTCCATCCGAACCAGCCGGGCCTTGGAGACTCGTAGCTTCACGTATGAGGGGCTACTTCCCCTCTTCCAGGTCGGACGGGCGAAGGCATCTACCTTTTCCCTGCCCTCTGACGATAGTGTCGCTATCCTGCTGAGAACCATGGGTTTTGCATCGATGTCTGGAGTGTTCTCCGTCTCGATTCACTGTAGTTTCCCTAGGTTGGGACCAGGAGGCAACCAAGGAAAACCTGCTTGAAATCTTTAGAAACTTCAGCGGTAACGGAGGACAGCCCAGACATCGATGCAAGACCCATGACACTCAGCAGGATAGCGACGCTATCGTCAGAGGGCAGAGAAAATGGCCAATAAACAACGCGTGAAACGCTTTTCGGTTCTCATTGACCAGTATCTAACGATATCACCAATATCTGCGAAAGCAACTGTGGCAAAGGATGTATATGACGCAAACAAGAGCGGGGAAAACACTTGGTGATAAGCAAGATCGTGGATACTGACTGGGAATGAGAGCACCGTACGACCCACACCCGGCGTTTAACACAATGTCCGTTTGAGCCGGTTCGGTTGAACGTTATCCGTTGTGGGGAGAGGTATTCGATGAGTCAGTGAGTAGCATTATTTCGGTTTTATCTTAAGCTATAAAAGGAGCGACAAATGCTCGGCTGATTCCTTTTCCAGTATCAACAGTCTTTTGGAGTACTGACATTCCTTTCAAGAACTAGAAGCCTTTCTGAGAATTAACAAGCATATACACGCTGCCGGTGTCGCTATAAAATGCCTTTCCCACAGCGCAAGATCGGAGATGACCTCGTGTCAGCCATGGGGCTCGGCTGTATGGGCATGAGCTACAGCTACACCTCATTCGGCGGGATGGACGACGAAGAGTCGTTACGGGTGCTTACGCGGGCTGCCGACATGGGATTGAACATGTGGGACACGGCTGACATCTACGGCAATGGAAAGAATGAGGAGCTGCTCGGACGCTGGTTCAAGGAGACCGGTCGCCGCAAGGAAATCTTCTTGTGCACCAAGTTTGGGCATGTAGTGAAGGATGGTGTGCTTGAGGTGAAGGGTGACAAGGAGCATGTCCTCAAGTCATGCGAGGCGAGCTTGCAGCGGCTTGGCGTCGACTACATCGACCTGTATTATCAGCATCGCGTGGATGATAAGGTGCCCATCGAGGAGACGGTGGCAGCCATGAGTGAGCTGAAGAAGGCTGGAAAGATCCGCTACCTTGGTCTGTCAGAGTGTTCCTCCAAGTCGCTGCGCCGCGCGCACAAGGTGCATCCTATCACGGCTGTGCAGATGGAGTTTTCGCCTTTCGCGCTCGAGATCGAGAGCGATCAGACCGGCTTCTTGAAGACAGCTCGGGAGCTTGGTGTCAAGGTCGTAGCGTATTCGCCTCTGGGGCGCGGTTTTCTGACAGGCTCCATTCGAAGCCGAGCAGACCTGGATCCCACGGATAACCGGCTGAATCACCCACGATTCTCGGAGGAAAACTTCCCCGCCAACCTGAAGCTTACGGACACGCTGGCCAAGATGGCGAAAGAAAAAGGTGTGACTTCAGGACAGCTGGTTATCGCGTGGGTGCTGGCTCAGGGGTAAGTCAACCATTCCGAGGCCTGCTGGAAGGAGTTGTATAATTAAAAGTCTGCGGTGCTAACACCTTAATAATAGTGAAGACTTTTTCCCAATCCCAGGTACGAAGCGAGTAAAGTACTTGGAGGAGAACGCCAAGGCTGCTACGGTCCAGCTTTCAAAGGAAGAAGAGCAGGCAATCCGAGCAGCGGTTGAGAGTGTGGGTGGGAGCAAGGGAGCTCGTTATCCCGCAGCCATGATGGCGAAGTTGTTTGGTGACTCTCCGGAGTTGCCAGCTTAGTCTTTCCTTGAGTTTAGAGCAGCTGAATAGTATAAGAGCTGATACTGGGAATTACATGTCGTCCTGTGATTGGTTTCCGGTATTTCCCCTCTCGTGTCAATTGTCAAATCAACAGTTGACTTTGCCCAGGAACAAGTAAATAAGCTCGGACCGGTGTCAAACCTCGCCTTATTTCTCGCCCAAAAACAATCCGCAAGGTTATCATACCGAGGCCAATGTTCTCATTCATCCAGTCTCTTATGTTCCCCAAGGGGGTAATAGTCGAATGCTTGTAGCCGCCCTGAATACTAGACATCTTATTAGTCCACTCCTCAAGATTTATGTGAATGTGTCTCCTTTATGCTGAACGAATGACTTGGAATCGAAGTCGCAGGTTTCGCCGGTTGTGCCCTTCCGTCGACCGAGTATTGCGATCACGCTAATATTCCCGTTGGTATTGTGGGTTGCTGCTTAGAAGGACCGCCCCCATCGAGCGCTCATGGGGCTTTGGAGGAGCTCCTCACTGGTTTGGGAGGAGGAGGGTGATAACGCAAAAGAGCTCATTAGCGACCAAATAAATGTGTTCGGTTGGAATAAACACCTTGTGTATTAATTAATTGACTTACCTCTTTTCTTTGTTCTCGTCCTTGCCGTCATTGGTCCTCTCTACCCCTGGATTCCCCAACGTCTTTCTCTACCCCCAAATCAAGACATTAATCAATAACATCAGCCATGGTTGGCGAAAAACGAAATAGAGCGCTGGCAATTGTAGATGCCGCCGCTGCCGGCGGCTACGCCGTCCCTGCAATGTGCTGCTACAACGTCGAGGGAATCATCGCTTCAGTCAGGGCGGCCGAGGCCAAGAAGTCCCCAGTCATTATTCAACTGTTCCCCTGGGCAATTGAGTTCGCAGACGGACTGCTCCTACATGCGGCAAAAGAGGCGGCCGACAAGGCCAAAGTTCCCGTGGCGGTTCACATGGACCACGCTCAATCACCCGAGATTATCAAGCGAGCTGCGGAACTGGGCGGATTCGATGGAATCATGGTCGATATGAGCCACTATGAGAAGGAGGAGAACTACGCTAAAACCAAGGAACTGGTCGAGTACCTCCATGCGAGAGGCATCATTGCGGAAGCAGAGCCGGGAAGGATCAATGGTGGGGAGGATGGCGTGCAGGACACCGGTGACCTGGAGGGTATTCTTACCACACCTGAACAGGCTTCCGAGTTTCTGGATCTGGGGGTTGATTGGCTTGCCCCGGCGTTTGGAAACGTTCACGGGAAATACGGCCCCAAGGGTCCACAGCTGGATTACGAGCGCCTGAGCAGAGTCCACGCTACAACGAGCAAGCGTGGAGTGAACCTCGTCCTGCATGGGGCGGGTAACTTTGGCGAGGAGCTGTTCCAGTCTGTGATCAAGCGGGGCATTACCAAGTGCAATGTCAACGACGCCATGAATGATGAGTTCACTAAGGTCATGAAGGAGAGGAAAGCCCCCCTGACTACACTTCTGGAGGAGGGAACGTTGGCGATGCAAAAGGCGGTAGAGCTGCATATGGACTGGATGGGATCCACAGGAAAGGCTTAGACGATAAGAATGAACTTGTTTACATGCATGTTTCTTCCCGTGAGCTAGATCAGAGTTCAATGCAGGGGGCTGCGTCGATCTGATGAGACTGACCCGTATATCACCATCCACTGTAATTCCGGGGAAGGTTTCTCCACGAAGAAGTATATTTAGTTTCGGCACCCCATCATTGTGGAAACGGAGAAACATGCGGATTGGCTTGATCAACTTTTGAATATGCAATGCTAAGTAAAGATAGCTATTTCCACCTGTGACGCCAAGCGAGCCGTTTTTATTTGTTATATATTTTAGTTGGAATCCAGAGTTGCCTTGAAATCTCGCACAATGTCATCAAAAGAGTTATCTTTTTGGAATCCCAGACCAAAGCCCTTTGTGTTATCAAACGTAGTGGGCCAAGAGTAGAGTATGGGCTTGACAAGAGGATCCTCCTTCTCGGAGAGATATTTCAGCTTGTCCTCTCCCCCAACACGTGCCAGGGAGTCCATCATATCCTGAACAGTGACTCCAATGCCCGGCAAGTTGACGACGCGATCATAGTCGTGCAACGAATCCCTAGCCACGCTCAACGCATGGACAAGGTTCTGAATGAGCATACGAGGGGAGCACAGCCAATGCTTGAATGCCCGGTTCTCAATGGGGATGACACATGGCAGCCCCTGCATGGGCTCGCGGATCATGCCAGAAAGGAAAGACGAGGCAGCAGCAGTAGGCTTGCCGGCTCGGACTGAGATTGTGGGCAGGCGGAAGATGAGGGCATCGAGCCAGCCGCGACGATGGTACTCGTTGATCAGGTACTCACACATCATCTTCTCGCACCCGTAGGAGCTCTGGGGGGTTGGACGCATGTCTTCCGTCATGGGCTCGACGAACTCGCCACCGTAGACAGCCTGACTGGAGGTGTATAGGAGCTTCACGCCGGGGCAAGTCTGGCGGAGTGTTTCCACGAGAGCCCGAGTGGCGTCAAAGTTGACCTTCATACCTGTTCAAAGTCAGACACCGGGAAAAAGAAAATCCAAGGCTCTCATCCTTCCTCACTCGTACGTACCAAGATCAAAGTCGGCCTCGGACCCTGATGACATGATTCCATGGAAGGCGTAGACAGCGTTCAGATCTTTGCTGACGACATCTTGTGATTGGCTGATGAGATCAGCCTGGATCGTTTGGGCCTGCTTGGGCCACCTGACATTCTGGGGCACGGGTGGCTCGATCACGTCTGTCAAGACAACAGAGTACTTTCCGGTCTCGTCGTTTAGTAAAGCCTTGGCCAGATTCTGGCCCACGAAGCCCGCAGCGCCAGTAATGAGGACCTTCATCGTGATGTGATGGATTAAATGGCTTATCTCTATTGAGAGTGGTATAAGATACAGTAATGAACGGCGTGGGGGGATAAGCTGGTCCCTGGTCTTGGTGCAATCACGTATATGATTCTTATACAAAGACAGCCGAAGGTCTAGTGCAACCGGAGGTTAGAACAAGAAACTATGTCTTGCCTCGAATCCACTCGTGTACGAGGGGTGTTCGGGGATTGTGCGAAGTAGACACAGTAGAGAGTGGAGAGGTGGGTACGGAGGTTTCTCCGACTGCGGGGAATAGCTTGCTCTTGAGGCGTATGAGGATAGTTTTGGTGTAATTCGGCGAGTCGCCGTATTGGGACTTCCGGACGGTAGAGCGAGAGAGGGGCTGACGAATTGTAGCTGTGTCGATTGGCCAGGTGAGAAAGGGGGAGGGGACCAGCGACTAACCCCCCATGTTGTATTGTCACCGACACGGCCTTCAATCCGGAGGGACCGGACTAAATACCGACGCCGAGTACATCCTCTTTCATCAAAGAATGGCTCCCAATAATAAGAAGAAAGTCTCAGTTGATGAGCTCCAGCTGCATGCGTCGCCCGAGAAATGCTGGCTGTTGGTCAACGGAGCTGTCTGGGATCTGTCAGAATTCGCACCGGAGCATCCAGGTGGTGTAGACGGCAAGTCTCAAGATCCCGTCACCTGGAGAAGTTGGTGGTCTAATAACTCAATCAGTTATCCACCGCCATGCCGGACGTGACGCATCCGCCGTATACAATAGCATCCATGCGTCCTCTCTCCTTGAGAATGAGCTGGATGGTTCCAAGATGATTGGCTATATTGCCAAAGACGACTCTGGCAGTTTATCGAAGATATTGATACCACCAGAGAAATCTGTAGAGCTGACCACAGTCACCCCCAAAGAGAAACCCAAGGGTAGGAGGCCATTACAGAGCATCATTAGCACTCATGATTTCGAGGAAGCTGCGTCGGAGAACCTCTCTGCAAAAGCCTGGGCTTTCTTCTCCTCGGCTGCGACCGACTGTATTACAAAGCGAGCCAACGAGGCCTACTTTGATCGAATATGGCTCCGCCCTCGAATCATGAAAGATGTCAAGGAGATTCGCTATGACACCAAGATGCTCGGCGTCTCCATTCCCATGCCTCTCTTTGCAAGCCCAACAGCAATGGCGAAGCTAACACACCAGGATGGAGAACTGGCGATTGCAAAGGGTTGCTTCAAGTTTGGAATTCCTCAGACAGTAGGGCCACGAACATGATGAACAGATACTAGAGATGCAGTAGAGTCTGACAAGATTGCTTAGATATCCACCAATGCCTCGTTTCCCATGGCCGAAATCACCTCCTCTGTCGACAACACCTTCTTCTTCCAATTATACGTGAACAAAGACCGCATCGCGTCGGAGAAGCTCTTACGACAAGCCGAAGCCTGCGGTATGCGCGCCGTCTTCGTGACAGTGGACCAGCCAACCCCAGGAAAGCGCGAAGCAGATGAGCGCGTCAAAGCAGAAGGGACGGTCCTTGCACCCACGCCGAACGGAGCGACGGCGAGCAACGATAAGAAAGGAAGTAGTCTAGGGCGCACCATGGCTGGTTTCATCGACCCGACGCTCAATTGGGGAGACATCAAATGGATACGCAAATCAACAACACTGCCTCTTGTGCTAAAAGGGGTACAGACCGCCGAGGATGTCCTTCTTGCTGTCAAGCACGGCATAGATGGTGTGTTGCTGGGCAATCACGGGGGCCGCAGCCTGGACACGTCTCCGCCCTCGATCATGATTCTCCTGGAGCTACATCAGAAATGCCCCGACGTGTTCAACCATATCGAGATCTTCTTGGACGGCGGCATCCGTCGGGGGACGGACATGTTCAAGGCCCTTTGCTTGGGTGCGCGTGCTGTGGGCATGGGACGCCATTTTCTCTACGCTGCCAATTACGGACCAGAAGGGGTTGAGCAATTGATCGAGAGTATGTCACACCAGAGACTTGGCAGGAAACCATTCGCTAACTGGAGGAGTAGTCATGCAGGATGAGTTCGAAACGACGATGCGCATGATGGGTTGCGACGACCTCTCGCAACTGCACCCCGGGATGTTGAATCTGTGCGACGTAGAACATTGGGGCAATGGATTGCGGCCAGTATCTAGATCGAAGCTCTGAATGGACGTTGGCAAGACAAGGGCTCGCTGTTGTGTCCGGGGTTAGAACGTAGACTTTTAGCTGGGGGTATCCAACGAGCATCAAGCTTCTCAATTGATCAACCATCCCATATCTCCATCAGTTCAGCCATTGCCCGTCATGGCGATGTGCGCGGTGACGTTTCTCACGCCGATACCGCACCGTGTAACCAAGAAACTTTGCTATTCGCATGCCAATTCCGGACCCAGTTGTCCAACCGTCGGTTAAAGCCAGTTGGATCGTAGCCAAGAGCCAATGACGACGCCAACATTAATATCCACCAGGTCCCAGGACTTCTCTCCGCTTGCTCGAACGAGGTCTAGTCAGTGAGAATAGTGTGGGCTTGTGGAGCGAGTCGTGTCAGGCGACCGTCAAACTCCAAATTGTCTGCTCCGGTCTGCTGCCCCCCACGCACTCTCTTATTATGTAGGACCTCCACAGCAGTTGAGCTAACCCGCTTCTCCGCATGTCACGAATCGAGCTTGGGCCTGCCAGTCATTGGGGTTTCTCCTTTCGCTGCCCCATCCTAGCCCAAACTTCCCCAGACTCATCATCGGTCGCCGTTGAGCTTGCCCACTGCCTCTGCCTGTTGCTTATTTGATTGCTGAAGATACAAGCTGCTCACGGCCATCATGGGGAACAGCCCTCACTCGCAAGACGGAGCAACTGTCTCCAGCTACAGACACCGCGGCCAGCGTGGGCCTCGAGCAAGAGCCTGTAGGTTGGACTCGTCACCCCGACTGACCCTCTCTAAAGCACACCCCCCCTGGACCTGCAAGACATTGACTCACGCAAAACCTGCTCGCATAGGTGCTGAATGCAAGAGACATAAGATAAGATGCGAAGTAAGAAGAGGGGAACACGCCTGCGTGCGGTGTCTTCGAACTGGCATCGAGTGTTCACCTCATGATCCAGTCCAGCGTTTACTCGACGACAACGAAGCGTGAGTCGCATCGCCCTTTCATAACTCATGACGATTGTCCTGTATGTACTCGGTAGGCTAACTAGGCCACCGTCCAGATGGAAAGCCCAGGCAACGACCCAGATACATCAATTGCAAGCTGCGGTGGCTGCACTCCTTCAGCGCACCCAACTACCAGATCTGCCCAACTTCCATGAATTTCACCCAAACACCACAAGTCCCACAGATTCGGCGATCGGCAATGTGTCCACCACGGAGTCTGTCATCGCCCCATATGACATGAGGGAGTCCTCTCCCGACCGTCAGGCTGATGACCCAGGGCTCGTCCAAGCCCCCATGAGCAACCTGTATGAGCTGACCAAAGCCACTCATCCTCTCGGACCCCCGTCCGTCCCCAGACACATCAGACTGGCCTCGGAACAGGACCTTATTGCCAGCGGCGTCCTGTCCATATCCTGCGCAGAGCAGCTCCTCTCCCGCTTCCTCACCAACCAGAACCCACTCCTCTGGGGCGGCATCATCTTCCCCTACCAATCACTTGATGCCCTCCGCTGCACCTCCGTCCTGCTATCCACCGCCATCTTCACCATCGCCTCCCTCCATTCTCCGGGTGGCGGTGGTGGCGACGTCCTCCAGAAATGTTATGACACCTACATCTCCCTCGTCAGTAGGTCAAGCCTGTCGCGCAACCACTCCCTCGATGACATCCGCGCCCTCATCCTCGGCGCCTTCTACCTCCCTAATCTCAGCTGGAGACTCTCCGGCCAGGCCGCCCGCATGGCCGCCGAGATGAACATCCACCAGTCCTTCCACAAGGTCATGAACGGCGACATGCGCCACGCCGAGCGCGTCCGCCTCTGGTACGCCCTCTTCGTCTGCGACCGCCACTTCAGCATGGCCTACCTGCGCCCCTCGGCCATGGCCGACGACGCCGCCGTCAAGGGCGTCGAGCGCTTCCTCGAGTGCACGTCCTCGGTCCCGGGCGACGTCCGCGTCTGCGCCCAGGTCGCCCTCTTCAAGATCCTCTCCGAGGCGCACATGGAGTACGGCAGCGACCAGGCGGCGCCCCTGACCGAGGCCGACCTCGACAAGCTGCGCGCGTACAACACCGCCATCGAGCAGTGGCGCATGCTCTGGCAGCCGCGCTCCTTCGACGTCGCGGGCATCGGGTCCTACCCGTCAAAGGGCGTCGTGCTCTACTACCACTTCGCGCGCTTCCAGCTCAACTCGCTCGCCCTGCGCGGCGTGCGCTGGCCGAGCGACGAGCCGCTGTGCCTCAACCGCCGCGAGGCCGCCATGGCCGCCATCTCGGCCGCCATGAGCACGCTGCTGCACATCACGGGCGAGGAGGACATGCGGCGGGCGCTCAACGGGGTGCCCCTGTTCACGCACACCATGATCGCCTTCTGCGCGACCTTCCTGCTCAAGGTGGCGGCCATCTGGGCGAGGGGCGGGGACCACCTCTCGCAGTCGCTCGGGCTCGGGTTCAACCTCGCGGAGATTGTGTCGCTGGCGCGCAGGACCGCGGATCTCCTGGCGCGGGTCGCCGAGGAGGAGGTCAGCGAGAAGCACCTGATGCGGCTCATCGTCGCGGGCATCAGGGAGATGCTGCAGCGGCTTGCGTTGGCGGTTGGGGACGACGCGATGGAGGCGAGGCCGGCGGGCAAGGAGGCTGGGCGGGAGCAAAAGGCCGACGGCACGGGCGCGGCGGTGGACTTTGCTACTGTCCAGATGGGTGATGGGATCGACGGGATGATATATAACATGGATCTGCATAGCCTGGCCGGGTTGCTCGAGTACGGGTCGGATCAGTTCCTGGATACGTTCGTTTCGTCGAATGAGCTGGACGCGTGGGATGCGCCGTCGTGAGGTAATGAATATAATGAAGCGATGATGTGATTGTTGACAGTCTTTCCATTTTCGTGCGTCGTGTTTGTCGTCTTGTGCGCCGGCGAGGAATATCAGTCCGGTGTGAGGATCGTTCTTTGGGACGAGAGGCTTGCCTATCCCATCGTGAGTCCATTAGATTATTATGAGCAAAGGGGTTGAAAGATAGAGAGCTTGTGTACTACTGACACATCTGTCTAGACGTGCTTTGAAGTTATACATTCTCTGGGACAATACCTACCATATTCTAATCGGTTCTGGAAATGTTGATGGAACTACTCCGCCCTTCTTGGATGTCTCTCCCACAGGAAACAGGTAGCGACGAAGCCCAAGCCTGTCAACGCCGTCATGAAAATGTTTTGTTGATTGTATCCCTCCGCGAAGGCCCGTCTGACCTGTATCTGCTGTAGCTTCGTGAGGGTTTGAATCTCCGAAAGGGACTCCAAAACCGCCGCCGCCTCGGCTGGGTCGATCAATTCGCCGATTTGGGGTTTGACGTAATTGTTGAGCATCGTCGCACTGGACACGGCCAGGTTAGGTCAGGCAAGGTTGGGATGGGGAGATGAGCAGGGTTAACTCTTGTGATTGCTTACCAGATTGCCAACGAAATGGTGCCCCCGAGTACACGGACCTGGGTTGCCGCACCCATCATCACCGCTGCCCAACTGGTCAGTCTGCGCCATCAGTGAGGGCAGCGTGCCCAAGTTTGATTCACTCACGAAGGTTCTCCTTAGAAACGACAAGCCTGGCCAAGATGAGGAGAGTCGAGAGCCCAAGACCGAAACCGAAACCCATGATGGCCTCATAGGCGTAAAGTTCTTTGGGAAACGTCGTCGTGTTGGTGGGTAGGCCGCAGGTAAGCCCGACCCCGACGAGCTGAAACACGCCAGACACCACGAGAATGTAGAAAAGGGGGACTTTAGCCCTCCCTGTCAGGAACCCAGCCAGTGCCGTCGCGACCGGAGAGGCCAGGAGCAGAGGGAGCATGCTGATTCCGGCCTCGAATGCCGACTTGCCGTACACGGCCTGCGCTCGCTGCGGCAGGTTGACGATGATGGACACAAACGGGAAGCCGATAAAGAAGGCAGACCTATGCAACACTTGTCAGCTCTCGATGTCTACATCCCGGTTAGTAAGAGGCAATGGGACGGACAGAAGCAATGCAGCAGGCAACCTGTCCTTGCAGATGCTGGGAGGGAAGACAGGCTCCTGTCTGGAAGCCGACCTCTCGACGTAAATCTCCCAGAGGACGAACCCGATCGTCAATGCCACCGCCAGCGCGAGAGGGGCGATGATGGCGGGGCTGCGCCACGGATATCTTGTGCCGGCTTCCTCCAGGGCGAATATCAAAAGCACGGAGAAGGCGAGCAGCAGCGACATACCCAACAGATCGAGCCGGGCCCAAACAGACAGCCGGAACTTGGAGCGGACAATCTGCTTTATCGAGAGCTGGGAGGATTCGTCCGACATCGGCAGGAAAACGGCGAGTGTTATGAAGGCGATCGCACCGCCGGGTATGCTGGGGGGTTCTGAGTGTCAGTGGGCAGAGTCATCAACAACGGGGAAAGAGAGACAGGGGAGGGGGGGGTCTTACTTTAGCAGAAAGACCCAGCGCCAGGATGAGTGGGCGTTGATGACGCCGCCGAGGACGGGACCGAGGACGCTGGCGATGAGGAAGACGGTGGCGACGATGGCCATGTATTTGCCGTACTTGCGAACCGGCACCAAGGTCGGGGCGAGGACGAGAACCATGGAGTAGATGCCCGAGGCGCCAATGCCCTGGAATGCGCGGAAGATGATTCTGCGACGGAGTGCGCGCGTCAGTTGACTGGTTCTGTTGAGGGGATGTGAGGGGCTGGTGCGAAGACTCACAGGGTAACGATGTCATTCGACGCGCCGCAGAGGGCAGAGAAGACAGTGAAGATGGCAAGGGCCACGAGGAGCATGGTCTTTTTGCCAAAGAGATCGCTGACCTTGGCGAAGATGGTCAAGAAGCCTCGAGGGAGAGCGTGAGCAGGGGCGGTTGGATCGATGAGAGCCTGGGACGGAGTAGGCTTGTCTCTTACCAGTGTATGTTAAGAGATATGCGGTGACAACCCAATCTCTGAGAAGGAAACCGCTCAGGGCATCGGTGATGGAGATGAGGGAAGTGCTCACAATAGTTGTCTCGAGCGTGGAGAGGAACAAACTGATCCACATACTGCAGAGTGTCAGCGACGTACAGCAGGAATTGAGTGGTGATGATCAAGCCAAGTACCCAGCGGTCACAATCCACAGCCTCCATCCTTTGAGATACTTTTCGTCGTCATCGTTGTCGCCGTCCGTGTCAGTTGTGCCAGTGACTGTCTGGTCCGGCTCTGTCTTGGAAGAGCTGGTTTGGGCGTCTTTGCCCTCGACAAGGCCGCCAGCGCCCTGCTGGGCTACTTCTGGTGTGACGGAGGGTGACTCGGCCATCATGTTTCGTCAATTCGGGTCCCGATCACGTTCGCCTTGGCTAGTGAACGCTCAAGAAGTACACCCAATGAAGAGGGGAAAGGTAAGGCGAAGCCACCGCTAGCTTGCTCAGGCGGGCTGGCCGAGGGGCTGGCTCGAATCTACGATTGCAAACCTACACTAGAGGCAATCAATCCGATGAGCCGCAGAACGTGGCATCATGGCTCGTGTTTCGGGGTTGGCACGTAAGCGCGCACCCCCAACAGGCTGCCGCGAACACCCTTGGCAATCTAATTCGTCCAAGTCCGAGCGACGGATCCTTGCTTCCCGTATAGCAACAGCTATGGCGGATGGAACCAGACTGAAATTATTCCCACCATTTCCGCTAGTAAGCAGCCGGCGGGATTTGAAGGTGTGTTTCTCCCGCCCGTGCAAACGGCGGCAATGCAGGCTCTCGCCTGAATTCCGATGATCTGTCAGTTGCTTGCCCCTACCGGTAGCTTGTACCGGCCCCTGAAGCAAGGTGGTACCTTCGTGGATAAGCAAGTGTTTGATTGGGGTGGTGCAAGCCACACGATCCCCGTCTCTACCGCATTATGCATACGACCTACACAACTCCGTCATGCGTTTATCCTTGGCTTTACGAGAAAGAAGGCCTGCGTGCTGGAGAAGGAAACCCCCCAAGAAACCTTCCGACACATGTGCTCTAAACCTTTCGAGATCGACCCTATCTTCCCTCGACAGTGATAGTTGGGAGAGGCAACTTCTGCATGTTCTCAGCCCGGTGTGGCTCCATCTTGACACAGAGATACCTACGATCAGCGCAGGCATGCCCAGGCTCTCGGGGATGCTGTTACAGTGCGACCCGTAGATAGGCAGGCAACATAGTCTAGGTCTGAGTGCGTTACAAGTTCCCGTCCCGACACTGTGGCTTCACCGGTGTGTCTGAAACTGGCCTGCATGATGCCGCCAGAACCCGGTGCTCTAACCAATAGCCGTCGGGCTCACTTTTCGCCGCATGCTGCTCGTACTCAGTATCCTATCAGTAATTGCCCGATGGGAACACACAAACCTGACGCGAGCCACAGGCCCACGCCACGCCGCATATTTCTTTTTTCGCTCGCTCGCTCGGGGGATTGCAGTGCTTCCATTCCCACCGTCTCAGAATCCCGAGCTCCCTAGGTAGTTTGCTGATTATCCGGGCATAGGCATGGTTTTGGGGTCTTCCGGGGGTCAAACAGTTGTTGCAAAGAGGCACCGTACAAACAGCCACAAACACCCCCCTTTCAAGGCTCTTTGAAGCCTCTTCCATATGGATAATTTTGACGGCATTTTGGAAAGCTGAAAATAGCTGGTATCACTTTCTAGTTACGTCGTTAGGCCGCCCATGGAACGAATCGTTTTCAACCCATCAAGCCGGCCCGGAATGCCGTTCGCTTAAGTTGTTGGAAGCTGGGAGATAATTGGTTGGAGGCTGGGAGACTGTGCTACCTTCTCACGGGCATGATGGCTCAAACTGGAGATGGAAGACCGAGGTATCCTCGGAGCAGCCAGCCTGGAGGATGCATGAAGCCATCGATAGGTTGGTGTCGGCGTTAAGGGCAACTGGACGCAGCGCAAACCACCGTCTTGCAGCCGTCGGACCAGCACCAGCAGCAGACTGCGATGCATTAACCATCTGCCTGTGCCAAGTTCCACGGCGAACGCCACTGGGTACATCTGAATTATGCCTTCTGGTACGTACAATGCAGCTTGTGCCAAAGGTTTGGCTGAGGCGGATCCCCCAACCAAGCTGGCTGCCTTGCAGAGCAGCGGCGGATTGGGTGTCATCAGTTCCCACTGCGGATATGTAAAACCCCTCTGGACAGCCATTCAGCATGGTACACGTAGAGCATGGAGCGTTGGCCTGTAGACAGATATGTGTGGCGTCAATGGCAGTGGCAAGGCATATGAATCATGTCTCATTGATCGTGAAGTCGGCCTGGAAAGACAGACACGAGGCTTACTGAATCAGATTACCAGCCCGCGCTGGAACCAGTACCCACATACCGCGTCATCAAGCCGCTTGCTTGAATGTTAAGGGCGCAATGCATTGTTGGTAGGCAAGTGGGTGGAATAAAACATGGCACAACGAGATAGTTCAGCCCTGAAATTCAACACAATATCACAATTAATACCTTAGTACTGAATACAATATCAAGCTAAATATTATAGGATAGTTTATTATTCTCTTATCATTCTCTTCTTATTGTGCTTAGTTAAAAAACTAGGTTCCTGTCTCACGCGGAAAGAGCTTTGGTGTGCCACGGTTTATTTCACCCACTTGGTAGGGAAGAGTGAGCGACGTGGGCAGCACTCTACTGTTCATTGTCTCATAATCTATATCTATACCATGCGAATAAGGATAATTTCTAATGCAAATCTAATCCCTGTACACACATCCCAGGCACGCGCTGAGTTAAGAGTCCCCCCTTTTCCTTTTGGCCAATCGAGGTCTCGAAATAGACAGGCTCCCCATATCCTCAGCGGCGCTTTCCGCTTGATCGACCAAGGGCTGGCCTACCACGGTGCCAGGCTCCGTAGCCGTAGCCGTAGCAATGACAGTTTGCACCGGTTCGAACGCTGAAATGTCCATCCCCTCAGCCAGTTCATGAGCCTCCTTGGCGGTGATCCGCCCGACAGGATCCAGAACAAGCATCCTCTTGAGTATAGCGAAGTCTCCTTGGTGATAATTCTCGGCGAATCGGTGCAGGTCCTTAACTATCTTGTCGTGTATCGGCGTTCCAACGATGATGTCACCATCACTCGACTGATACCGTGTCGAAGAGCAGCTAGGGAGAGTCCGACTGACAAGCTCAAAGGTCACGAGTCCTAAGCACCATATGTCTATCTTCACGCCAAGCGACGGTTGATAGCCATCCACTGGGTAGTACTCTGGCGGTGTATATCGCAGCGTGCCTGGATGTGAGTCGATTTGTCCTCGCGGGATCTCGCGGGCGAGGCCGAAATCACACAACTTGACCACGATGTGGCCATTTGCTCCTCCTTCACCTCTCTGTTGAACAAGGATATTATGAGGTTTGATATCCCTGTGGATAATGGCAGGTTCATGGCCATGGAGGAACGACAACGCTGACGTGCATTGTCGAAGAATTATCAGGGCTTCGGTACGTGTGATGTCTATGTGGTCTCGCAACGCGCCAAGCGCCACGTACTCCATGGCGATGCGCGGAGTCGCGTCGAAGTTAGCACCCATGAACTCGACAATGTGAGGCTATCATCTGTCAGTGTGTGTCTGCTGTGCGCTGCTGGCAAGTGGGGGAGTAACAAACATGTCGAGCAAGGTCCATCACCCGCGCCTCCTGCTTCCACCGCTCCAAGCTATATCCTCTTCTCAACGGCCTTTTTACCACATGCTGTTTCCCTGTGAAGGGGCTCCAGCAGTGCACCGCAGCACCAAAACCGCCGCTTCCAATGTTACGCTGGATCAATCCCTCCTCGGGAAAGTATTTCGGGACTGTGAGCGGAACATGTAGCGACAGCGGCCCGTCGGGGTACTTCCCCTGCCTGAACAGTTGAGCCTGCATGTTTGGCTCCTGGAGGCCCTGGAGGCTCTGGATGGCTTTGCCAGGGAGAATATCAAAAGTCGGCTCGTCTTTCACAAAGATCGTCAGCCGCCACCGACCGAGTTGGCCTGATGTCGATTGCAGTTTTCGACACATGTTTGGCGTATCACGCCCTGCCAGTATCCAATCAGCATTATGAGCGCCGGGCTCAGTTTCCCAGATGTTGTATTTTACTCGAATACCCTGGCCATCGGTCAGGTCTCGGGCAACGAGACGGTACTGGTGATCCAGTCCAATCGAGAAATGGCACTCTTCGAAAGTGCGTGACGGAGACATGTCTGGAAAAGACATGCCTTCCTCTGGAAAAGACATGCCTTCCTCAGGGAAAGAGTGCCCCTTTTTCGCGATCACCACTTCGCAATCTCTGCCAGTTCCAAACACGACACCGGCGGCAGTGAATGGCCTGTCTTGCAGAGTGATGACAACGCAATTGTGAACGAGCCCTTGTGCCTTCCATTCTGGGCCGACCTGAATCTTGTTGTACAGCCAGAATATTGTGTCGTTATTTGGGCGCACTATTGCTAGTACGTTCTCGTTGTCGAGATGCTCCATGATGATATTGTTCCTGGGGAGGATTTGCAGAAGAAGGAACGCGTTCAAGACCGACTGTCGGCGTCTTAGAAGAGGCAGAATGAAGCTGCGAGACAAAGAGGTGAGAGGTGAGAGAGGTGAGAGAGCCGGGACAGATCGAGATGATTTGAAAGGAGAAGTTTGAATGGAGAAGTTTGGAGAGAATGGGGAGAGTTCAGACAGGAACGAGAGCATGGAGCCAAAGAAAACCAAGAGTGAGCAATCGACGCAACAAGACAGACCAAAGCGAGCCACCGACAGCTGACTAGTAGAAACATCAATAGTATTCCACCTCATGATGGATGCGTGCCTGGATCCCACACACCCTCACCCCCATCCCTTTGTACAACTATCATCAATCATCTCCAGAAGTGAGCAATCGACTGCCGACAAGTACAAGTCAGTGTCATCCCGCTTCATGAGACATACGTGTTTGCCTCCGTATATGCCCTCAATCCCCACGCCCACCTTTGTACTACGATCTACCATCAATGACCCCCCCCCCCTCCAGTTCTCCCTCTTCGTTTGTTGCAGCACAGACCCACACTAACCAGACAATAGCCTCATATTTTCGAGTTCATGCTTGTCAGACTATGTATACTAGCTCGAGGGAGAACTCTTGTATGCTTAGCCTTGCCCTGCCCTGGGATGTGCTTGGAGCCTTTCTCTCCCACATCGCAAGCCGGACAAAGATTTTCGCGCGCCAATGGGCCATATAGAGCCGCTCACCTGTCGCCTGTCCCATCTTCTCAAGTCAATTCTATCTTGTTCTTTTCCTTTTTCTTCTCCTTCTGTCGCCTCTGACCGCCAGGGCAGCAAAAAGGACAACTTTACAGTCAATTTGTCCTGTGGCCCGCCATGGCTTCCTCGCCGCAGTCCGCGCAGCCCATCCTCTTCCGACTAGTCGTCGATGCGACCGATGAAGAGCTGACGCAATTGATTCTGCATCATCCATGGTACATTAAATCCAAGAATGACTCGTCTGAGCCCCCAAAGTTCGAGCTCAGGCCGGGAGAAAATCGCCCAAGCCCCGAAGAAACGGAAAATCTCCTCAAGAGATTCTGGTAAGCCAACTCATTCAATCATAACCCCCGCCACGAACACGCGCCTACGAGATATGACATGACACCCCTTCCCAGCATTCCCAGCACGTCTGCAATGAGGCGAAGGCTAACTTGACCTATTTGACAGGCGATTGAGGAAGGAGGCGCTGGCGCCGCCTTACCCCATCACCCAAGAACGCCTCGAGCTCGCCGCCCGCTGGCGCAGGGTGCCCAAGAGCATTCCTCCTGGGCCTCGCGCCTCTCGCCCACCTCGCGAGCCGTTCATTGGACCTCACAATCACAAGGATCATCTCGCAAGAAGGAGGGAAAAGACGGCATACATGCTCCTGCTTGAGCTTGGCGGTCGGCCCGTATATCCCCTCGATCGTTTATTCAACGATGACACCGACTATCAGCAACGCCGCAACCCTACCGGAGAAAGGCTACAACCATGGAAGCACTTTCATGAACACTCGGTACCAGGACCGCACCGTCCGAGATGGTGGGAGTCATCCATCCTGCAATTGAAGAACTGGGAACGCTTCCGCACATGGCAGCGCGACCACCGCGGCCCAAACGACCAGGACAACTTCCAGGCCTTTGTCCAGGAGCAGTACCGCGACTGGAAGATATTGCTCGATGGTGTTGATTACTCGGATTGGTGTTTGGAAACGGAGGAGCAGCCGACACGTCTATGGAGCGCCTGGGAGAAGAGACAGCTCGACCGGGCGACATATCGGGAACAGGGTTGCGGGAGCTTCACAGATTATTCCGAGGCAGCGCGGCGCCGTCTGGAAAAGAACGGATTTCACCACCCCTTCCAGCTTCAAGCAGATCCCATGCAACAAGACCCTCTGACCACCTGGATTGAGTACCTTGCCTATGAATACTGGTGGCTCGATCATTACACCGAGCCTCTTGACGACACGCAGAAAAAACTGCGGGAGGTATGGGAAAAGGTTGATTCCTATGACCTGTTCGAGTGTGAGGAAGCACTCGTAACAGAGGAACCATTCAAACACGTGGGTGCTGCCGGGCTGGAATTCAGTGTGCTTACTTACTCCCCTGTGCTTTACTTCACGACGAAGTTGTCACCATCTACAGTGGAGGATGATTTTCTCCGGGCAGAGGAGGTATTCGAAGACACCAAATCATTTTCGGACATCGCAAAAGAGCAGGTCAAGCGGGAACAAGGGAAGAAGAAAGCTGCCAATTACAGAAAACATCCCGCCGCCCTCAAGCTAGAACAGTTGCGCAAGGATTGCGACCAGGCCAGAAAAGAGGCTGAAGAAGAGCTTAAGCGTTTTCGCTTTCGGAGGAAGTATCACCCGGTTCTGAAGGACTTGACCACCAAGACGTTGGAGCAGGTCATATCGAGGCATTGGCAGCGGCAGATCGTGGACTGGGCCATGGATCAGCTTCGCCTGGTCGAGGAGGAAGTCCGGAAGCTGCCCGGGTCGTCTGATATTCCCATGATTGCTGCTAAGCGCAGGCGCAAGAGGGCGCGATTCACAACCGCCCAGCCAGCCATTCGCCTTATACCGGCGCGCGCTGATGAAGCAAAGTCCTCCAAGTCCGGAAGCGACAAAGAGCGCAAGACGAAACGGCTAAAACTGGCACTCGATGAGTACCCCTTCCCGTCGGGAGATCGGTCAATGTCGTCGACCTCGTCGATAGCTGATAGACTCGAGCGTGCTTCAGCGAGTGAGCCTGATGTTTCGCCGGCACCGACCGACGGCGGTAGCAACGACGAACAAGAGGGAGAGGATGAGAGACCGATCGTCACAGGCAGGAGCAGTGGACAAGACAAGCAGGCCTCGGCGGAGCCGATTGACGATGGCAGTAGCCATGTCCAACAGGAAGAGGATGATGGCAGGCCGAGTGCCACGGGCGAGAGCAGTGGGCAAGGCGCCGCAGCCGAGACGTCGAGTTCATCCCCGACACCACGCGCCGAGTATCAAGCGACGCATTCTCCTATACAGCCAGATGCCGACAAGGACGGCCCGCCACGCCGACAATCTACACCACCAGCGTCAGGCAATGGGGATGAGCAACACCTCCCTCAGGGAGCAGGGAGCGAGCAGCAGGCCATCACGGATAAGGTGCCAGCTCCGCGGGAATCTCAGCCACCACGACGCAGCGCGCGCATCATGGCGAAACTGGCTGAACAAGCTACTGCTCCGACGGACGAGCCTGCGGCAAGGAACGGCGCTGAGCCTCAAGCTCAGCTCAAGGGGAAAGGGAAGGCCAAGCGCACATTATCAGCGTCCGCAACACTTGATGCCGACGAACCTCGGCCAAAGCGGCGGAGAACGCATACCGCCAAGCAGGCGAACACAGCTCACGGTTCAGCAGAGGGACAGGGCACATCGTCGAGCGATGGCCCCGGGCAGCACGTGCCGCAAGAGGAGGATACCATTCAGGATTGCATCACAGTCTCGTCGTCGAGCCTCGCCACGGGACCTCCTGCCACTCACAGGTCTCAGCGAGCAAAGCCCAGGAAACGTGCCACTTCGCGGGTCAACCGCAGCGAGCGCAAGGCCTAACCCACGGATACCACGCAATGGCGCGAGCGAAGCGCTCTGGAGTGTGTGGCACAGAGCTTGTCAGATCAAGTACGCCGGCCAATGGGCAATAGAGTGATGCCTGATCGCCGTGCTGCCACTTGTCATATTCCTTGTGTTGAGATGCCGGGTCTGACATCTTTCATTGCTATTTTTAACTTTTATACTCAAACTCTCTTCCCCGTCCTGCCACTTGTATCGCTCTTATAAGGCATTAATTGACTTTTAGACCTCCGGGAGGGGGTATGTTATTTTTCTTTCTCCATATTCAAGTTTTTTTGGCTACTTTTCTAGCTAGACCAATCAGCCTTCTTCTCTCGCTGATCCTGTCTGGAGGGATAACTCTCACAGAATGGCTTTTTCGTGCCCTGGGATGAGCGCCTAGTCATTGCTCATGTCATTTCTAATCTCTTGCTCTCCGCATTTGTTCCCAATGGCACGCATACGGCCTCAAGTTCCAGGACTTTGGACGGAAGCTCTTGGTGTAGCTTGGGCCTCGGGCCATGGTCGTCACGGCATCTTCTATCACAAGGGCAGGCTTGACTTGGCGCTTGTGGACATGTTTCTCAATCTGACACAGCCGGATTGGCAGCTGGACAAAGGGCAACGGGGGTTTGTCAGGGGAGTCTCGCCTACGGACCCGCGGTACTGAACCGAGCGAAAGCTTGTTCATTCCGAAACCTTGCTAGGATTAACTCTATTGCTGCTCGGTTGCAATGAAGGGAGGCCCTGGCCCGAGCACCACTGGCCCCCAAACTTTGTTGACAGGTCCGACCATTTGTCAACATCATGTGCCCCGTCTTAACTGCCAGGTTCATGGTGGTTGCTATTGTTTCACTCTTTGTCATCGTCACTAGCCTTGATCCTTGAAATAGAGACGACGGGCATGGCTGCTTGCTGGACGAAGCATTGTATTGTAGTGAAGTGGCAGGTCGTTCGTGTGACGCTTTGGCTTCTGTGCTTCTCGTCATCGTCGTCGCAACCGCAGAGTAATACATCACAACGAACGGCGTGCAGGCGAGCAGTTTGGTTCAGCATACTCCCGCCAATGCCCACTTTCTCTCCACTCAATTGGGTGCTTACGACGGCAGCTCAGCGCATGAACAACAAAGCACCCTGACCTCGACGCAACGCCACCATCCTTCCCCTCAACTCGTCGTCATCCCACGCTGTGACAAAGCCCTTCGCCGCTGGCCAGTTGATCGCTTCGCTCATCGGGATGGTCGGCATGTCCCAGAGACAAAATCTCCTTTCCCCTGATTGAGCGAGGCACGCGTCTAAGTGACCCTCACGCCCACCAACTGATCGGCCATTGTGACGCCGAACGTCACTTCATTCTCCAAGTATGATGTGTCGCATACGACTTACCATCTTCTTTGCGCGCTGATGGAGCCAGGACCAATTGATAATGGCACACCTGGTCGATTGAATACACGCTCCAAGATGTTTCCATTCTTCCAAGGGGGTCTTGTACCTGAACCTGACAGGAGCTACGACGGTATGCAAAATCGATTACACAAACTGGTTGCTTAAGTTAGTTTCACATAGCACTGGCTTTCCACCCGGCCGATGCTCTCACCTCCCATTGTCTATCCATTGCTCAACCATCAACGATTCGACACGCCCATATACGACAGCCGCCATTGTTAATCCAACCCACCCTCGCAAAGCGTGTCTGCGTCAACAAGACCCTTTCTTACACGGAGCCTCTGTTTTCTTTCTTTTCTATCATTAATATTACATCTCGCCTGATGGTGTGCACATGTTTTGTTCCACAACAAGGGCATTCCATATGCCTGACCTCCTTACTTGCCTTCACCAATCTTGGATATCGTCCCAGTTCTCTCACGGCCGATCACTGCATCATTGTCGGCAGGCAGTGGTGTCATTCTGGCGCTGCCCGTTGCGTGATTTCTAAAGGTGACCACACGGACTCGATCACAAGGAGAAGAAAGGCAAGGGAAGATAAGATCGCTGGGCTTTATCAGAACGTTTCCGAAGCCAACTGAAAACCCGACCACACACCAACACCGACAACTTCCGTGGAGCCCAAGCGTCCTGGGAGAGGACCAGTCTAAGGTTTATAACCCCACCTCCTCCCGAGGCGTCACTCGGCCAAAGACAGCTGTCATTATAGGTACTACTCATTG
Organism: Clonostachys sp. G952; assembly: GCA_027569935.1. Lineage (NCBI taxonomy): Eukaryota > Fungi > Ascomycota > Sordariomycetes > Hypocreales > Bionectriaceae > Clonostachys > Clonostachys sp. G952. The sequence goes on along the minus strand of JAPDLB010000010.1, from coordinate 1,090,366 downwards.
TGTTGAGATGTCGGGTCTGGCATCTTCCATTGTTGTTTCACTTTGTACTCGAACTCTCTCCCCCGTCACTATGGGTACGAATTATGGCAACAAAAGCCTCACCATCGAGACCATCGAGTTTGCGCGCCCTGTCAGAGAGTGGCAAAAGACGGCGGAAATAGCCAGCAGTCAATCGTATCCGGATAAACCTACAACAATGCCCCCAAGAGAAAGGGTAGTAGAATGGCAATGTCGGATAGGCAGCACGTACGGGGGCGTCTAAAGGCTGAGAGACATGTCGGACTGGGTGGCACATTGATCATTGATGGGTGGAAACGAACAGTCAAGGGCTGTCGTATCGACCCTGACTCGGCGACCCTAGTCAGGGAATTCTATCATTAGAGCCGCTAGTTTCAATATGTCGGTGCCCGTGGTGGCCGGTATCAGAAGACGTCTTGTGTTTGCGACAAGAATCGACCTGCTTACTGCCGATTGCGACATCAGCCATCTACCAACCATCAAACGATCTACGATCAAACATACTTAATGTCAAGTAATCATCCATTATGACTATCATTTTCTTCTGAGATGAGCGACATGAGGTCGTCCGTCAGGGACAACGAGGGCAACAACAGTTACCCTAAAGCAGTATGAACCGACGAAAATTCTACATGCTCCTCGGCCTAGAATCCACTCTATTTCCATAGCTTCCAGGGCATTCCTGATATATAATCAGTCCGACTTGGTCAAAGTCTGAGGAGTATCGTCTACGAGCACCTTCGTTGTTCATCAACCTGTGGGCATGAGATCTCTCTCGGTGTGATGAATAAACAGGTAAAAGACTGATGAACTTTTACCCCACACCTACCGGATCATTGGTTCGCGGCCGGAGCTTGAGGTCATCGGTCAACAATGATTTCTAATCACAGCCTCCAGCGTAAAGACACTCAATTACGAAGGTAGAGAGGCATAAGTAGAACAGACGTTGTGTATCATTCAATATCGTTTACTTCGCTGTGTAGTCAATAGTTTCTGACCACTCTGAACTATTCTTATTTTCTACCCTGTTTATCACTGTCACGCCAGAGCGACCATCTCCAACTTTCCCTCGCAACTCCATCACCACATACCCTACAGCCAAGACGACCCCTACCAACATTGATCCCAAGGATATTCGAGCACACTGGGCCAAATACCAGGGCGACAAGTATGTTGAGGGCTGGGCCTCCCTCTGGGACCAAAGTGATAATCTGCCCTGGGATCGTGGATTCCCCAACCCTGCGCTAGAAGACACCCTGGTCCAGCGAGCTGGCACGATCGGCGGGCCCATCGCACAGGACGGTCGGAGGCGGAAGGCCCTGGTGCCGGGCTGTGGACGTGGAGTGGACGTGCTCTTATTCGCGAGCTTTGGGTATGATGCCTATGGCCTGGAGTGCAGCGCTGCGGCTGTTGAAGCGTGCAAGAAGGAGGAGCAGGAGAACCATGGCCGGTACCGCGTGCGAGATGAGAAGGTTGGGAAAGGAAAGGTCACCTTCGTCCAGGGGGATTTCTTTGATAATGCCTGGTTGAAGGAAATTGGGGTGCCTCGAAATGGATTTGATGTCATTTATGATTACACGGTATGTACTCCGTATACTCACTGCCGACATTGCTATTAATTTCTCACCCTTGTACTCTGCGTCCTACAGAGGGACCTGCAAGATGCTTCACTCTGTCTTTGGACTTTATGTCCGGCCCACCCTGGATCCTTCTGGACTTTTCTTCTAACAACCATCTAGTTTTTCTGTGCTCTGAACCCAGAGCTCCGTCCTAAATGGGCTCTCCGACACACCGAGCTCCTTGCTTCCTTGCCTGCTGGCAATCTGATCTGCCTGGAATCTCCTCGTCATAAGGACCCCTTGGCCCCTGGCCCTCCATTTGCCTCTCCCTCCGAGGCCTACATGGAGCATCTGAGCCACCCCGGTGAGAAGATCTCCTACAACGACAAGGGTTTTGTCGATGCGGACCCGTTGCGAGAGCCCAGCAAGGCGGGCCTGGGGAGAGTCGCGTACTGGCAGCCAGAGCGCACGCACACTGTGGGCAAGGATAATAATGGCGTGATCCATGACAGAGTCTCTATTTGGCGTCGACGTGACTAGAAATGTGCCTAGAAAATGAAAATGGAAAATATTGGTGCACTTGGAGTCCGGCCGCCCTGGATTTCAAGGCCAGCCTCTATACTCCAAAAGGAGACAGTCGAAATGAAGGGCCGGGATGCAAAGAGCGCTTTTTTTGAAAGAATTTCGCGGACATGGGGAACATATGCATTGGGAGGATTTCCTCAACTTCACAGCGGGATGTTTCTATTCGTCCCATCCTGCAAAGTAAGCTCAGATTATATCTTGTAGACAATTATTATTATACATAATTCATGGTATTTCGCACACAGGGTTCAACGCCCAAGAATCATCAAGCGTTGCAAGGCGAATGGCATTCTCAACATCACGCTTTCGGAACGCTGGTCCGCGACCGAGACAGATAGAGCAGAGGGAAAGATCTACGACAAGGTCAGTAAATGCACGGACAAGAAGACACAAAGAAGCATTGATCTCGGCATGACTGACATGTAATGAAGCTCGCTGCGTTGAGCTGCGGAACCGAATTGAACGGGGGACTGGAGAGGGGCGAGCTCGGATCCTGAATACGAATCCCTCGCTGCTGTAGCAGCCTTTGCACACCACTAGCATCCATCCATTCATCGGCACGCGATTCATTGACAATTTGCCAAGTTCGAGAGGAAACGGCGAGTCGCTCAGGCGAGTAGCTGTTCCTCCTTGAATTGAGAACTTTGGTCCTCAACTCGATCGTGTCTCCTATTTCGTCGTGCATGACGGCGACGAATCCGGAGATCAAGCAGTTGCGCTCGCCGATGGCCAATCGTTTACCAAAGATTGCCTTGATCCTTGGATCGTCTCCAGATAAGTTTGTTAATAGATAATATCCCGTCTCGCAGCATTGTCGGACTAGAAGGTGTGAGAGTGTCCAGCGCCCTTGCTTTAAGGGGTTGTCGGGCGATACTATGGTCGGGAAATTCAAGGCAGGACTAGGGATGGATGAGAAGGGGATACTCGGAGACGACAAGGCTATTCCGAAAGGCAGAATTGCTTGTTCTTGGAAGGGTGGCGTGGGGGGATGTTGTGATAGTCCAGGCCATTGAGCCGCGAGGTCCGACGAGGACTGGGAAGCATCACCGGTTATTGGCAATGAATCAAGTTGCGTTATGAGCGGATTGCAATTTGAGATTATATCTTGTGTATCGCTAATAATAAGCGTGGGAGACGTCGATAGCGATACATCCGCCGGGGCTGCAGTTTGTTCGGCCTCGTCGCAGCCCCTTTTGGCAAGCGACACGCATTGCTGCATAGTTTTTTGTAGAGCAGCCGTCACACGAGGCTGATCTTGAAGAATCCCAGCCTCGAACAGAAGATTGCTGAAGGAAAGGAACGACTCGCTGAGCTCTTTGATGCCCGACTCGAGTTCCTCCACGCGAGATTGCAGATTGACAATTGTGGTCTCTTTCCTCTTGCGATATGCTTGCTGCGCGACGCGAAGCTGCCTTCGACGTCTCTGTATTCCTTGGGTCAGTTCCAGCTTGCTCTGTAGTTGCTCGGGATGTGCCCACCTCGGGAGCTTGCTGATCGTCTGTCGCATTTCGTGGCCGGCCTCTCTTGCGAGGCGCGGGCGCGTCAGTCATTGCTCCGACCATGTTGTATTGCTTTTGAGGCCTCTCTTCTGCTTGAGAACATGCTATGATGTAATGGGTAATCTAAGAACGCGGAAACGACGTGACGACGGTTGCTTTACTCATCGGGGTCGAGGCCTCGGGACTGTTGAATAATCGAAAAATCAGTGGATCGCCTTGATTGGTCCGAACTGCGCCTAAAGTTTATGGCTTTGAAACTCTCAGGAATGTCATCAACTCATCAAGACCGAGCGCGCCGCAACGAGGAGCATAAATTGATTCATCGACCTCAGCTTACTCCAAAACTCTTCATCTTCAATGCTCCGAAATACCTTCATCCGCAGCGTACAGCTCTCGCAGCATGTCTTCGTTCACGCGGCCGATGCCGGTACTTGCCTGCGGCAAAATACCCGCGATGGGCAAGTCAATCTCCCAGCACATGCTGCCTGAATATGAAGGTTCTTGATATACATTCCTGAAATAAACAAAAGTGCGGTGCTGATGCTCCTCAGTCATCCACTTTATCCTGTCATATGAGGCTGCAGAGGCTGAGCTCCCGCGTCTGCTTGCAGGTCGCGATCCTCAGTCTCGGAGCCCCAATGAGATTGGAACCCACGATTACAGCCGGCCTCCTCGTTCGGTCATCTTCGGTCGCGGCTATGAGCCTCAGCAGGTTGAAGAGCTCAAGAAGAAATTCGCGGGTGTTGCTAAAGAACCTGTTGCTTGGGTGAGGGGGAACCCAGCGGATTTGCCTGCCGGTGCCGCTGGACCTGACTATGCTCAGAACATCGCGGCGGATATGAAGAAAGTGCTCCAAATATGGAGCGACGGGGGAGGAAAAGATGGGGAGATTTTGGTGTACTAGTTGCTTTGTCAGGAGGAGATTATCTGATGCCTTGCTTTTTGCCAGTTCGAAACTCACAAACGCAAATTCAACGACCGAGACCAAGAATATTTCTGCCTGATCTTTAAACTTCACTAGTTGGTTCTGTGGGCTTCGATCTTTTGGTGGTTGATGTACTTCAGTTCAATAGATATCAACAATCTGCTCTATCAAGACTGTTATTCCTACGCTCTGATACACGCGTGTCCAAGACTGATTACCATTATCTACACTATATATACATATATCCACCATTTTGGGCTTCCTTAGTAGGTTATCGAAACCTCGGTCGTCTTAACTATCGCCTTTTTCCTGTCATCCGCATGCAAGATCGTCTCTTCGCTACCATTTCTCTCCCCGGCCGACTCGCCCTCCTTGCCGTACATCCCATCCGACTTGGTCGAGTCTCTCGCCTCCGCGTGCGCCACGTAGTTGGTGGCGCCGAGGCTGTCGGGGCGGCGCGCAGACCGCAGCTCAAAGTCGTCGGCGCCGTCGGCCCTGCTGTTCTGTTTGGCGTAGCCTCTTGACGCAGCAGTCCCGCCGATGGTATACAGCGCGTTGCCTCCGCTTCGTGCGTTGTATCCACCTGAGCCGGTGTATCCGTACCGGGGTGTCCAGCTGGTGAGTTGAAGAAGGTTCTTGACCAGGGGTTTCAGCGATGGGGCACACGCGGCGGCGATCCCCAGGTTGAGTTGTAGACTAAATGGCATTAGTTAGCTTTGGAAACGTTTGGTGATGGAGGGCTTGGGGGGAACATACAGGCCCCAGAACTGGATTTCATAGGAGCTGTTGCGGATATGTCAGTTGTGTTCAAATTTTATGGCAGGGTGCAATGTTCTGTGCTTACTAGGTGCCGTCTCCAAAGGGATTAAAGTTGATCTGGGCCACAGCTTTCAAGATGCCCATGACAACCGCACTGCATGAATGGATGGAAAGTCAGAAATGTGTCTCCCGCGAGGTTTCCTTCTTCACAATGAAACTTACACATAGCCCAAACTTAGGACACCGATCAGGTAGAGGCGGGTCTTGAGGGGCATCTTCAGGGTCCAAACGATTCCCACAGGCAGGGTAGCGAATGCCACATCGGTAAATATGTTGAAGCCTGCGATCGGCGCACATTAGGATCGGCAATCTTCATGGGTGCAGGCCCCGGCCAAAAATGCATAACATAGCACTCACCTGTGTTTGCTAGGCCGAATTTGATAAACATGGAGACAGAATAACAGGTGCCCTCGATGCTGTTATCCCAGTACTTGGCCATTGGTCGGCAGTATAGGAAAAAGCTACACCAGGCCATAATGGTGTATGCGGCCACGAATGCTATGGGCGGAGAAGCGATGTTAGGGAGAGATGATCGAGGAAGATGGAGGACCGGATTTGCGACTCACCAATTAGACCCCAGAGAACATGATTGTACCAGGCGAGCGCATTCCCCCTCAGCTTCATCAATTCCAGAGCGATGGCGATCTTCAGAAAGCCGATGCCCCCCATGAGTGGGACGATGGACTGGATGAAGCTGAACTTGTTGAATTCTATGAGAAGAGAACGGTCGATCGTGTCTGTATGGCGTCCCAGCCCGTACGGGACCTGCAAATAGAGGGTGACCGTTCCCCCTAATAAAGAGCAAAGCTGCGATTTCCATGGCCATTAGCCTCCTGATCAAGAAGAATGTGGCAAAACAATCGGGTGTTGATGAATGGGAATGGAAGTCTAACCGTCGCTAGTATCATGAACACATCCTGGGGGCCAAACGAGCCGAGAATTCCTATGCGAGTGTACGATCTGAGGCCGACAACGAGAAGGGCCAAGCAGTGGAAAACCGTCGTGACCGCGAGGATTTGCACCGTATGGCTCTCCGCAGCCCGGGCGGGATCGATGGTCGTTGAGCTCATCTTGTCGACGACGAGGAACTGATTCTCATCGTCTTCACTCTGTCGATCAGGAACAAAAGTGGGATAAAATTGAGGCGGGGGTTTGCTTCGCGGTCCCACGGGCGATCTTTTACTCTTAAGCATCCATCTATCTCATCTTGCACGCATTTTCCTCTGGTACGGTTTTTCATTTTCCCTTCTGGCTTAGATCCGTAGCCAGACCCAGGCCACTCGACCAGTGTGGTCGCCCCCTACCGCAGTTAAGGGTGCGGATGCCCAGGTTTTGTGACTGTTGTGAGCAGGGCACAGGCCAGAGCGACAGGCCAGGCCGGGCCCTGACCCGGATCGCCACCGTTCAGGTTGATGCTGGACAACTTCCGAAGGGGTTCCGAAGGGAAGGTAGCAGCAAAAAGGAAACTCGTCAGTGTGATTGTAGACCTGAACGGGCGGCCAAGAGCCCCTGGAACGGCCAAGCTGGCGCGGACAGTGCTGGGGTAATCATACGATTGCCCTCGGCGATGTGGTATTTGTTGGTCGTCCTCCTCCGCGCCTACAGGAGGGGAGCCCTTCCGGCATTAGCCGCATTCCTCATTGGTTCATGCACATCCTGGCTTTCGTCCTGTGTGGCAGCGTGGCTCGGTTGGAAGAAGCCGAGGTGGATGCGCTGAAGCACGGCAGAAATGCAGCTGTAAGACGAACTGGTGGTCGAATGGACGATAGCGTGGGCAGGACTTTGCACGTCGGAGGCTCGGAGATGAGCGGCAAAATGCAGAAACACGGGGTGCGTCCATATTTCCCGCATTCATGCAGGGGAAAGGACGATTAGGCAAATGCATTTAAATGTGCGTATCACTGCCCCCCTCCAAGCCAACAACTATCACACGGAGGTAACCCTGACGTTCATCACTATAACCATTTCCAAGGTGACTCTCCATGCTTCTGGAAGGTCCCCATATGTCATCGGGGAGAGACAGTTCAAACAGAACCTCAGTCCCTTCGTCATGAGCCATAATTATCCGTCAAGACCAAGCGGAGTAATTCGTAGATTTGGGACTAGATAGACGAGACGAAGTGGATACATAACAAACTGCGGAACTTCCCTTGCCAGGAATTGGAGAGGCATTGACGAGCCATTTGAGGCAAGGCCGGCAACCGGGCAAAAGCAGTCTATTGGCACTTAAACACCTCTATTATAGCTGGATACCCCTTCCCCGGTGCTTCTAGTGGCACACGCCTGTCGATTCCCTGTCGGTTCTTGGTCTGCATTTAATATGATTCGTCTTCCAGCAGCGCAATGGATCCTGCAGATAAACGAGCCTCAACCCCCGATGTAACCTTGACGTCGGTGCGTCGCCGGGGCACAAGGACAGAATGAGAAAAAGTAAGCGTGTGGAGTTGCTTTTAAGTCAGATTCGAATTGATTATACCTGCTTGACTGCATGAAAATCGATAGACTGCCATTGGAGCAAATTTCGCGTTCGGTCGCGAGCCCTGTCAAATGCTAGCCTACGGTAGAGGAGGAACAATAAACAAGCATGAAGGGATTTAAACGTTGTGGCTCAGCGTCCTTTGCATTGGGACGCCAAGTCGATATGAGGCATGTCTCCGAGAGCCAGAGCAGGGTCCAAGAGCTGACCGAGAGGCACATCCCCGCGCTCCTGTGCCTCTATCGACTGTTGGCTCTCGTTTTTCATTTCTAATCCCGGTGTAATACATCCAGGTAGGAGATATCCGAACCAGAACTCATTCTACAGATGCCCCCCTAATTTAGTTTCCCACGTGCAGTAGCGTGGCTGTGATATGTGGATAGAACTCCATCCGAACCATCCATCGTGAAACTTATAAGGGGCATGCCAGCCGTGGTGGTGGTGTGCATCCTTCCTCTTCAGCCACGAGGTCATCCTTCCCGCTAACCACCAACCGCCGCCCATCATGCAGATCTCCCTAGTCACCATTCTCGGTCTTCTAAGCGCCTCTAGCTGGGCCCTCGCCGCTCCGGAGGACTCATCTGCTGATACGGCTGCTGACACTCTGCTTGACCTCAACAGCCAGGCGATTTCTGCACTCCAGGAGAACGAGGACAGTTCCGCTACGGACTCTTCCAAGAGAGGAACTAGCTGCTCCCTCTTCAACGCCTCCGTGCGCCGGGATTGGTAACACTCCACGTCTCACCTGCACCCCTCCAATTAACTAACTAACATTTCTCTGTCAGGCGATACCTTTCGTCCAAGGAGAGGACGAACTACATCGATGCCGTTCTTTGCTTGATGAAGAAGCCTTCCAAGGCTGATCCAGCATTCGCTCCTGGTGCCCGCACTCGATATGATGACTTTGTTGCCGTTCATATCAACCAGACCCTGAGCATTCACGGAACAGTAAGAGCCATATTCATTCGATTTCTTATTTATTCATTGTCAGCTAACCGAGACAGGGTAACTTCCTAAGCTGGCACCGATACTTCACCTGGGCCTATGAAACCGCTCTTAAGGAGGAATGTGGTTACAAGGGCACTCAGCCTGTAGGTCGTCGCTTATCAACATATTTGTTTTTCGCCACTAATGCGTGTTAGTACTGGAATTGGTTCGATGGTTCCGACTTTGCCTCCTCGCCGCTTTTTGACGGCAGCGCAACCAGCATGAGCGGTGATGGTTCCTATGTGGAGCACGACGGCGCTCTCTCTGGTACCAACAACATTTACATTCCTTCCGGAAATGGCGGAGGCTGTCTCAAGAGCGGACCTTTCAAGGAGTATGTATTCCAACACTCGTGTCCCCGGACATCTTGCAGAACAAGAGCTAACGCTGAAACAGTATGGTCACCAACCTTGGTCCCGTGTCCCCGGGTATGAACGGTATGACTGCTAGCCCAACTGGTGCCCTGGGTTATAACCCTCGATGCCTCCGTCGTGACTTGAGCAAGTACCCCGTCGACACGTGGTTCACGGCCCGCAACCTGTTCAATGTCACCCTCGGTGCCGCCTCGGGCTCCATCACTGCCTTCCAGAACGAGCTCCAAGGTCGCTTCGGTGATCAGTTCCTTGGCATGCACGCCGCTGGTCACTTCACCATGGGCGGTGATTCAGCCGACCTCTTCTCTTCTCCCAACGACCCCATCTTCTTCCTGCACCATGCCATGGTTGACCGCCTGTACTGGCTGTGGCAGGCGCTCCATCCTCGCATTGCTAAGGACATTGCTGGCACCATCACCATTCTCAATATGCCTCCCAGCCGCGATGCTTTGAAGTCTGACATCTTGAACATGGGCGTTAACGCACCTGATCTTACCATTTCGGATGCGCTCAACACTCTGGGCAACGCTCCTTTCTGCTACATCTATCTGTAGATACCATTGATGACCTTTGGCAGGAATGATGGCCAGATTTCAGCATGTACATAGGAAACATTCCAATCAGATCACATATGTTAATGTAATATCGATAATATATAATATATGATACCTATGAAGTAATACTTGCTCTTGACCTACTCATATGCACTGGAACTCTCATCTCCACTGACAAAACTCTTCTCCCAGTTCTTACCACCGGTCTTATACTGATATCCAGGATGCGTTTGGCGCAAATGCGGCTGCCCTGGTGTCGAATACAGATTCTCACGCGCTGTACCCCCTGGGACATTGTAATCGCCAGTGCCAAGCCATCCACGACGCTCCAGTTCTGGGGTAAGATACTTGATAACGTCCTCCCAAGCACCTGGGACCACGATATGCCCAATATTGAAACCATCAACATCCGCCTCGGTGACCCATCTCTCTATTTCATCCGCGACCGTGGCACCGCTGCCAATCTTGAACGTAGCACTTCCACCAATTGACTGGTACTCAGCTAGAATGCGGGGAGTCCACTTATCATACCCTCTGGGCCTTGCGAGCAGTCTGTTTCGCTGAGCTGGCGTGAACCCTTGTAGCAATGGATGATCCGGGTCTGTAGGAAACTCCTCGCCCGGCGGAAACTTGCTAATGTCAATGCCCGACGTCCCGCCAAAGAGGGAAAGGCCGCCATCAGCGATCGCATACTGCCTATAGCGCTCAAACTTCTCCTGCGCCTCCTCGTCCGTGGCGCCCAACACAGGCGTGAGCTGAACAAAGAACTTGATGTCGTATGGGTCACGGCCGTTGGCGGCAGCCTGGGCCCGTGTTCTTTGAATGTTTAGCGCGACAATGGCAGGGCTCGCGCCGCCGACAAAGACGCATTCTGCATGGCGGGACGCAAAGGCGGAGCCTGCGGGGGACATGCCTGCTTGGAAGAGCAATGGAGTTCTCTGCGGGCTGGGGTCGACTTGGTGTGCTGACTCGGACTTGAAATGCTTGCCTTTGTGGACAACCTTTCGAACCTTTGTAGGCTGGGTGTACGTGTGGGTTGTGGAGTCTTTGACAATGGCGTCATCTTCCCAGGAGGACTCCCATAGTCTTGACATCGGTTAGCTGGACAATGAGCGAAGGGGGAAGGATCTCTGGGCCACAAAGGTCTACATGTCGTTGTGTGGGTTGCTTACTTGTAGGCCAAGCTCAGATACTCCTCCGCAATCTCGTAACGTGTATCGTGTTCTGGCAATTGTGGTAGGCCAAACGCCCGGGCAGCATTGTCACTCCAAGACGTAACAATGTTCTAAGACGAACGGACGTTAGCAACCGTGTAGTTAGCAAAATAAGGCCACACTATATTCACCCATGCAACTCTCCCCTCTGTGAGGTGGTCTAAAGTAGAGAAGCGCTTTGCTAAGCTGAAAGGGGGCTCAAAGGTTGTACACGCCGTAATCCCAAAAGCAAGACTCTTTGTCACTGCTGCCATTGCTGATATTACCTAACACACGTTAAACTTTTGGATGTTCAATGGATTGCGGTGCATGTATATCACTATAAATGTCGGCTTACTGTGAATGGGTCATACAACGGCCATTGCGTTCCTGACTGGATAGCTGGCGCGTGGCTGCCCTTGTAAACATCATGCGATCCAAAGTTGTCCGCTAAATGGCGGTTGTCAGTACCTATGATGGAATAATAGGCAATGGGAATGAGCTGCTTACCAAGAAACAGAGCATTGAATTTACCCTTCTCCAAGAGCTTTGCCAATTCAATCCAGTATGGAAGACGGTTTTTCTGTGAGCTCTTGTCCTCAGGGTTCTGCCATTGTCCAATACTAGGAACCGTCAATTATTAGCTTGATTGGTGCCATTATGTTAGAAACTGCCCATTACCTTATGTGGCCAACGCCGTTCATGTCAAATGCATTCAAGAGGATGCGCTTCTTCTTGCCATCTTTTGTATAGCCATATTTTCGCTCACCATCAACCTTCCCTTGCAACAACTCCAAAGGCAACGGGTCTACAGACCCATAGCCAACATGAGATCTTGAAGCTGTGCTACTGGTCATTTTTTGGTGTGCTTCTTGAGACAAGAATATACCTTACTGGTTTATCTTTGGTCACATACGATTTTGTCATGAACTTCTAAATATCGTCCCTTCTCCCTATAAGATAAGAAAAATGCCGCTTTGCATTTTCGCCTCGTCCGATGTCGCAGCGATAATGAACTTACCCGTGATGTCGTGATCAAGGGGCATCATCACCTCAGCTCGCCCCTACACCTATGAGGGGCCGGATTTAACGATCTTATGAGCGACCTCTTGGCAGTCGTGGAGAAATGATAATGATGAAATATATGATCATATAACGTCTTCGAAGCCAAAAGTTCAAAATTGAGGCCTCAATTGCTTGAATCGATAGTGTCTCGTTAGTTGTGTGCAAGAGTGAAATGGTTGGGCATGTGGTCCGGCCATTCTCATGGACAGGATGCTGATAATTTAGTCGTTAAGTTACAATCGAGTCTGCAATATGGAGAATTTCAATCGTTTTCGTGGCTGTCACTCCAACCATACCACACTGCCACTTTGTATTCTCTGTTTTGATGGATGCCTGTAAAAGCTGGGTGACGACGCCAATGGCGTCATTTCCCTCTCATAACCCGGATCTCTAGGAACAGAAGTTGATTAGCATTGAACTTATAGTGATTGGCTGAACACTTACATGCGTTGTTACCATCGCGAGTATGAGCGGACTGATGCTCTCCTAACTAGACATTGCCACCCTCGATGCTCTAGGGGGAGCAACCAGTATCATAATAACCTTCTTAGTTTATTATTTCGACTAAAGTTGTTCAATATTAAGCTAACCTATTATTCACTATAATTCCTAAGTAAGGCTGTATTTAAGGTTGAGTTGCAACGGACGGACTTATCTTAGCCCTAGCTACAATACTATTGCTGGAGGAGGTCCGATGATTGCATTCAATGTTGACTGTTTGGCACACCACTCAAAACTTGCTATTCGAACTATAGTTCACTACGATTAATGGAAGCAGCGCTTATCTATTCAACTTAAACATAGTAAATGTTGGGCTGTGGCGGTGTACTCATGCCCGAACCCATAAAGTAATCAACGTGGTTCGACTGCTGGTAGCCCTTGAGCGTCATGCAGTTCCTGTACGCCGGATTATGCGGCAGCGTGTACAGCCTGGTGCTTGTCGGGATATCCGTCGAGAAGATGACGAGCTCCGAGTAGTCCGAGTTGGTCAGGATGACCTCCTCGCGCCAGTCGCCAATGATGTCGCCAATCATCTGGGGGTAAACGCCGTTGGAGCTGGTGGCGCCGTAGTTCCAGATGCTCTCGATGCGAGGCAAGCTGTTGGAAGCGCTCGGTTTGAGCCAGTCCCACTTCTCGATCTTGCCGTCGTTGTAGAACTCTAGGAGGGTGTCGTCGTCCCACCAAAGACCCAGGGAGGGCCAGGGCGCCTTGGATGTGTCTGGTTCCGCGAGCTTATTCGAGGGGGCGTTGTAAACGCCACTGAAGGACCACTGTGCTCTATTAGGAATGAATCATCTGATAACATGAGTAAGAAAATGAACGTACCGTCTCCATGCCAGCGCTTCGCGGATCAATGTCGCCAGCCATGCCACGGCCGACATCAGAGGCACTCGAGCCAAAGTGTTTCCACAGGATCGTTCCGTCACGGGCGTCGTAGTAATACTCGTAAAGAAAGTCAGGATGGTCCTGCTGCACGCCGTAGCCCTGGAGGCCTGCTCGCGACGGATCCATCTTAGCGACATGGAAGCGGTCGCCGTGAATGATGCCAGAGGGGCCAAGCGAGTAGCGCAGAGACCCGTCGCCGTTCAGGCAATAGCCTATCTCGACAACTTCATCCGAGCCGTTGGCATCCACGTCGATGATTCTTGTGTTGTGTCCATCTGGTGCGTTCTGAGAGTCGCGCTTCCAGCACCATTTCTGCACGGCGTTGGAGCCTTTGAAGGTGTAGGCACACTCGATGAGATTGAATGCGCCACCGTCCTGCCTGTTCTTCATAAACGCCACAAGATGCGGCGTCGTTCCGTCAAGCACACCAACGCCAAACCGCGCTGCGAGCGGCCCGTCGGCGATGTAGTCTCGTGGCAGGGCAACATAAGCTCGCATCGCGCCCGTCTGTCCGTTCAAGAAGGCGATCCACTGCTTGTTGTTGTCCGAATTGGACCAGGTAGTGCCGTCACCAAAGACGACGCCATTGGCAATCTTGATGGCCACCTCGGCGATACCATCGTTGTCGAAGTCGTAGACAGTGACGCCATCCCAGTTTCCGACATCGATTGTCGATGAGCCGGGCTCAATGTTGTTTTGATTGGCGCTGTTTGGCCCGAGGTTCACAGACCACAAGAATGTTCCATCGTTCAAGTACGCCTCAACAGTCTGCGGGTTGCCCTGACGATCGACAATGTAGTCGTATTCTCCATCGCCATTGAGGTCGCCGACCCAGACAAACTTGATTGGGTTGCCGGCTCGAAGAGGCACACGGAAGACGGGCTCTTCAGCGCTGTTGGCCTTCAACCTGAAGCTTCCACTCGCGGGTTGCTCGGCTCCATTGACAACAGGGCGGACTGCGCTCCGTTAGCATAACAGAGTTGGCGACTCATTGAGAAGATAGCTTCATACCGTAGTACTCATTCTGCTGTCCTAAATTGGCAGCAGTGTCGAGGTAATTCGTACCACCAGCCAACACAGCAGAATTGACCTTGACAGCCGCACTTGATCCAGTCTTTCGATAGAGATTGAAACCAATACCGCTTGGGTCAAGACCAAGCAGTCGCCAAGAGACAAAGACGCCTCCACTTGCACGAAGAGCAACGACACCACGGCCGAGGTTTTCCATGGGCCGGGCGGCACTGGCCGCATTGAACAACACGACCAGTGAGAGGAGCAACATAGTTGCTCTAAAGAAGGTCAACATCATGAACGGAAGTAACAAGGCGATCTCAAGTGTAATCGGGCTTATCACTGACTCATGTCAGATGCAAGATAATAGCATACGTTTTTATACCCAGAGATGGGTTTCAATTGCGCACTATGTTATGGCGATTGAGCGAGCGGCGCCGAGTAATTTTCGGAGGTCGGGGTAATTGAAGCGGCATTTCCAGGGGAGTCGATGGAATGACAATTAAATGACATAAAAGCATCGCTAGAAATTTGTTCAAGAGGTTTAATTTGGATTGGAGAATCCTTCTTAGGAACCCGGTCCCTTGTTGATTCTAGTGAGGGGCAAGCACCAGGAACCCCTCACATGGCATTTGGATGTTTAGATAGCGAAGATGCTGCCCAAACTAATAGTGAAGAAAGTTTCTTTTCTCACGTTTATCAGGAATTTTTAAAGGCTGGAAACTGCTTGTAAGATAGCCACATGCATTCAATCTGCTACAGTCTGTGAAATGATTGGGGCGGCCAGCGACCCTCGTTGATCAAAATGGAGCTGCGGAAGGAGGCAATCCGCGTTGTATAGAGAACTTATAAAGGCCACCGAATATTGAAGCCATCCACTAAAAGCCTTCTCCCAGCTGCCGGTTTCGATCGCCCGAAGCCCGTTCTGAGTGAATAGTGCGCGTACTCATGGTGCTCGGGTAAGAGAGTTCGAAGGCAGTTGTCTATTGCATAATGTGTGTCCGTCTAGTTATGCGCACTAATCACAGGTTTTCGTCTGTGGTCGTTCCGTTCTTACACTACAATCAGCATACGAACTTCTTGGCTCTGGCAAGCGGCTAGGGACTTCGCGTTGCAATACAATGGCTGGAATGAACCATGTGATAGACCGAGCGGAGAATTAGCAGAGGCGCTTTCAATATTCTTTCTGTCGCGCATTGCATTGGTTTCTACCTTGCTTTGTGCGCTATGATCTCAAAGGTGGAACCGTGCCAGCTTTGTGAAGGTGCCATAGCTTTGGTGATGCAGTTCATGCTCCAAGCGTTTCCCCTTGACGTCGGTCTTCAATCTACGTGATATCACTTGACAATGAAGCGTTTCTGGCACTTGATGTATATCTCGGTAGCTTTTTCGCCCCCCAGTGCCTACACTCGGCGTGTGTGGAGGGCAGCTGGGAAATGGTCTGGCACTCGCCATAAATGGCCCCATGACACAAGTCCAGCGTTTCGAAGACGTTTATTACCATTTGATGTGTCTTCTCATTCACCAAGGGGATTCAACTTATTCATTCTCGTCATCTGTACACCTTCCAATCTAGAAGACCTTCATTGGCCGATCATGGAGGACAAGCTTACGTTGAATTCGGAACCCTAGAATTAGCTGGCTTTGAATGTCGTCTGACGAAATCTCGACATTCGAGAATTAATGTTCCTTGAGAGCGCTAAATTCATGAAGATTTCATTGTTCAGCGACTTATGATTTTACGTCAAATACAACTTTCTCGTTATCATCAAGTGCAAACTGTTCCCGTGTCCGCATTAAAGTATACACTTCATCATTAGAATACATGACCATCTTCAATTTGATCGCAGTAAACAACCCAATGGAGTGATATCAAGCCCACTAGTACAAGAAACTAAGTTTCCTCCTCCAGATTTGTGAGTCTCTGGTGGTTTGCAATAATTCAAACGGTCATGATGAACGTATAGATACCAAGTGGTCGATGAGCTATTATGATGGCAGGATTGGTTGATGATTTCAACCAGCTTTCTTCGGCCTTAACCAACCTACTCTTTACTGTAATTCGTGAGTGAGGTTTATATTTAAGGTTGAGTAATACCGGACGACTTGTCTTAGTCCCAGCCACAATACCTTGCTGAGGAAGATCACGTGATTGTATTGAGTATGTAAGCACATTCCTCCTCCATTCAGCTGCATCTGGTCAGTGATATCATCTCCCTTCATACTCCTCATACGTCTTTCCATCACATAACCACACGCATATCTGTGAATTATTCCAGGTAGACGTGCCCAGGACAACTGATCAAGCCCAGTACCTCATCCCTCTCAAGCGCCATGCAGTTTCGACTGCCCCTCACCGTCGTGGTTTTGGCCACCACCTCAGCATTTGCACAGGTTCTCCAAGATCAGCCGCATGATCAGGTAAAGCTGATCCCAGACGCTACAACCACTCTCCCGCCCCCGATCAACACAGGTGTCGGTCATTTCAGTCAGTGGTCCCGTGAGAATAAACGCCAGTTTCTTATCGACTGGCAGCAAGGAAGGTCATCGGAATGGACTCTAGTCCAGGGCAATGAAGGCGGCGACCTGGACTCTATGACCGCTGCCCTCACTTGGGCCTACCATCTGCAGCATTCCACTCAGAACACGCCCAACCCCATTAAGGCTATTGCACTGCTACAGACCCCTATTGATGCGATTGACCTGCGACCGGAGAACAAGGTTGCTCTCCACAACTCCCTTATGAGATCCGGCCACTCTGATCTTCTGACCATCAACGAGTTGCCTGAGGATCCTCAGACACTGGCTCGGGATATCAAAGGCATCGTCATTGTAGACCATGCTGTGCCCCTGCGCAAGTGGAGCAACGCCCCCATCCTGAGCATCTTTGATCACCACAAGGACCAGGGTGCAGGTCCCGATGCGAAGCCGCGTATTTTCGAGACGGTGGCCAGCTGTACCACACTCGTCGCCCGCCAGATGCTCGATGAGCTCGAGGCGCTCCCCGAGGAGTACCACCTTCCCCATGAACTTCTAGAGCTCATCTTGGGTGCGATAGCCATTGACTCCAGCGGCCTGAGCGATGCCACGGAGGAGGACCGCAAAGTAGCCCAGCGTGTCCTGGAGAGGAGTAATTGGCGCGACTCTAAGCTTGAAAAGAAGATGGAGGACCTTGACGACGATCTCGGAAAAGCCAAGAAAGACATCGACGATCTTGGTGTCCGTGATCTTCTGAGGAGAGACTGGAAGGGGGATTTGGTCAACACATCATCCCCAGATACACACGCAGTTAGCCTGGGTTTCTCGTCAATCCCTTACTCCCTCGAAGAGCAGATCGAAAAGACTGGCTACAAAGAGCTGTTCGACTGGTTCGCTATCGAAGCTGCCTGGACCGCCCAAGTTGGTGCTGACATTAGCGTCGCGCTTAACAAATACACAGTTAAGAGCAAGCATGGGAAGAAGAAGCAGAAGGTCAGAGAGATTGTCCTCTGTGTGCGGAGTGATGTCCGTATCGATGATGATAAAGCAGACGCCCTCTTTCAAACCATCAAAGATGCAATTGAGAATGATGAGAGTCTGAATGCTAAGCCCTGGCACCGGGTTGATGAACTTGGCAGGCGCCAGATGGCATGGACGCACGATCTTGAGGATGCCGGTAGGAAAGTGATCCGGCCTATCATTGAAGCTGCTGTTGCGGCATGGACCTAGATGCTGGGCAGATCTGTTTTACTCGTCATACCCGGCAAACCATTGAGAATCAAATCACGAGTACAACACATGCTGAAGTCGTCTATTGAGTAAGGACCCCTGATTGCTGTAATGAAAAGTTGAGATTTAAATTTTCTTTGCGCCATCAAGTGAGGTTTACAAGAATCGTCCCGTGAGAATGATTGCTGCAGTTCTACATGAAGCACCGGGTGAAATGGGAAGCAGGCAAGACAGAAGAAACGAAGTAGACAAAGTACTTCAAGGCTTGGCGAGAGGCACCGTTGACGATGACAAGATAAGATACACGTATGGTGCCATGAACTTTTGAGATCGCTTTGTCTGATGAATGGGAACAGACTTGAAATTGCAAACTAGAGTGCGTGATAAAGTTCATCGTCTATGACTCGAGGTGGTCTAAATAATTTGAATAGAGACCGACCCTGCCAAAGAACACAGTCTCTACTGAGTAGGAGGCTTCAAGTTCTGAGTTGCTTCAATTTTTGGGACAACACCAAACCGCTTGTTTCCTTGATCCCAAATCTGTTTCATGGTTAGGATTATACCCTTGTGCTGCCTTGTGATTGTGGCTCGATAACTTACCGCGTAGACAGACTTCAAAAAGGTGTCTCCGAGAATATCAAATGACATATCTCCCCGAGACTGGACCCCGCCGTACCAAGTGCCATTACCTGCAGGTGCAAATGCTAGGTCTTCGGCCTGGATCAAAAATTCCTTGTCCCCGATAGCTACCTTGAATTCTGGCATGTCCTCTGCCTTGACGCTCGTAGGGAAGACATAACCCTGCTGGGTTGAATCATAGGTGGCCCCAGGAATTGCCTTGTACAGCGCCTCACACACCTCATCCGACACCAATGCCAGTGTGGTGCCGGTGTCCGCAATAGCTGTGTTTTTGGATAGCTCAATAGATTTACCGTTAACAGAAGCACTTGTGGATGGGAACTGCCAGAAACCTTGAGAAGAGTCAATGTCAGTCCACGAGATCTCCTGCCCAGATTTTGAAACAAGATCAGTATCAATATAGCCGAAAGTGTAGAAAGATTCGGGAGAGCTCTCATCGCGCTCGCTATAGAAGGCAGAAGTGAAGAGCTGAGAGCTCTGTGGGATGTCATCCTGGCTCATCATATTGGCAACTGGAGTCTCTGCAGGATCAGACTTGCCATTCGTCATGACGGTATTAATTTGAGGGAAGGCCAAGCCAAGGAGACCATCGCCAGTGCCCTGAGCGAACTGCTGGGCCAGCTGTGAGGCGAGCTCGACAGTCTGATTCTCGATTGTCAAGCCACCGATGGTGACATTGTCCGAGCCGCAATCTCCGGAGGCAGAGCTGCCATCACCATACGAGATTTTCCAGGTTTTGCCATCTAATTTCTTGTAGCTAGATGATGCAGAAGGGTTGAATATTGCGTGGCCTTTCTGCGTATCCTTGCCTAACTCATTGGAAAAGACCTTCACTCACACAAATTATTAGCATATTTTCTTTTGAGACGTCTGTAGAAATACAAACCCAAAGGTCTGAGGAGCCGGTGTCAAAATCTAACTTGAGCTTTTGCGCAGGTGTACCGATAGACACCTCACATAAGTACATAGAATCATTCTGTTGGTCATCGGCAGTCACCTCTCCAGTTTTGGTTCCCTCGTCATCGACCTTCTTGGATAGAACCTTTTGTACATAAGCACGTCCTCCACGGGCGGCGCTGAATCTTGGATGGGCTAGGCCACGCTGGTGGAGGGTATGACTATGGAAGTATGGCCCAGGCTTGGTGGGCTCAAAACCAAATCGGTTGAGGAGGTAAACGTATGACTTGGTACCATTCCGCTGATAATTCTTGTTGGGCACAGCTCTGATCTTGCTTAAACCACGGTTGAGTTTAAACTTAGATTGAGCCTGAAGAATTGCCTCCATGGTGTTGATTGGTTTCTAAGTTGAGTAAATCTTGGCAGGGGTAACGTGTTGGGTTATGTGAGTATGGCTATCGCGTGAAGAGTAAGTTCTCACAAAATTCTTCTACGAATGATCATACATACAAAATCACATAGGGCCTGATGATAGGATTGATTTATATAGTTTCTCGACTTCTTGAACGCGTCATACCCCCACAAGGAGGAGAAACACGTATGAGTTCAAGGCCAATAGATCGTAATATGATACACGATACCATCCATGGAGCTATGGTTGCATTAGATGTTTCCAGTCTCGCCAACCATGTGTAGCAGCGTCTAGACAGCATTGCATTGAGTTGTGGCAGTGATGAAACAGGGGCGAAGAGAAAAACAGGGAAAAGAACTACGTGAGGTAAGCAGATCCCGGCATTATCAAGGCAAGGCAGTGACATCTCGATGATGTCTTCTTAGCACTTCGGCAACTTGGGATCCGATATTTTATTCCCGCTTCATTATATACTATGCCCGGAACTTGCAATTATCATGCCAGTGCCATCTCGTTGGCCGGAGTCAAATGACTTGGGTGATCTGCGGGCGCGTGTCAAAGGCAGTCAACTTTGGAAGCTGGGCCTAGCCAAGCTTTGATTAATGACATATCCATATTCTCCGGGGATATCCCAAGCTCAGATGAGGTTTATCTTATCCACTTTGCTCGGTAGTAAACATGTAGCAGGTCTATATCATAGGATGCGACGTCACCTGCTTTTATATGGTCGCTCCCCGGATTTCGGCACGGCAATATCGGATGCTCGTCCACTTTCGAGACGTAATGCACAGTGGTTTTGCCCCTCCTTTGGATGAAGACCTGCCGGATTTGAATGAGCACGTACACAATCCACTCTCTAACACGCCCATTCCAGCTCATTTCAACCCTAGGCAAGGGGCCCAGGAACAAGGAAGTAGATAAGGACCCTAATGTGGCAAATGGCAATGCAGCAAAGACCTTTGGCTACGGGTAATCGGCGTGAAGAGCCTTACGTCCACACACTCAAAGCACCATGGAACATGGCCGATGTTAATCGGCACGAATATGGGGTGGGCGATATCGACTTCCTTTCATATTTGTTTATCGCTTACAAATTTCCATATGGGATTCTACGAGTACTAGTCATGTAATGAAAAGTTGGCCGATTTGACGACCTGCTGATAAGCAGCTCGTGTAGCTCACTTATCTACTCTCAGTTGTTAAGATTTGAATTGAAATTCGTTTGCCTCTCCACCTCTCTGAACTGCCTGATGGGATCAATTGAGCCTGTAAATTGTTGATATTTCTGGTTACAATGTCTTCGTTATCCGAAGAAAAGTATCAGACTCAGAAGTCACCTCACAATGTGTCACTAGAAGCCGGAGTCGATGGCCACGAGTCGCCTGCCGATAACTATGTCGCGTCCGATTTCCAGTCAGGAATTCTAGCGTCTCTGCGCAGATTCGAGGCTCGAATGGATAACATTCTCGGCGTAGAGTCCCATGCTATTGATCGCAAGACCGCCGCTGATAAGCGTCCGGTCAAGTGGCATGAAGAGCTGAGTATGGCCCTGCTTTGGGCGTCGGGAACCATGGGAATCAGCTGCTTCGCTACCGGGTTTCTAGGATGGGAGTTCCAATTGAGCCTCAAGCAGACGATTCCCATCATCATCTTCGCTTCCATCCTCGGTGGGGCTGTTTCCGCTTACTGTGCAACATTCAGCGCGGCGACTGGTCTCAGGCAGGTCTCCTTCTCGCGTTACAGCTTTGGGTGGTACCCGAACAAGGTCATTGCCTTCCTCAACGGCATCGAGCAGCTGGGCTGGGCTGCTGTTGCAAGCATTTCTGGGGGTCTTGCCCTCACCGGTGTCGCTGACGGCCATATCTCGCTCGTAGGTGGTGTTATCATCATCGCGGTTGTCTCTCTTGTTATCAGTCTCCTTGGTCTCAAGTACATTCTTGTCTACGAGAGATATGCTTGGTTCATATACTTCGTTGTATTTCTCATCATATTCGGCATGGTTGGCCCCCATGCAGACGACAAGACTCCGTCTCCCTTGACCGGTCTGGATCTATCCGGCAACGTGCTTTCACTACTGGCCATCATCTACGGCAGCTCTGCATCCTGGTCAACAATGGTGGGAGATTACTACGTCCACTACCCGGTTAACGTCTCGCGCTTCAAAGTATTCGCTCTCACGACCCTTGGGATTGCCATTCCGACATCGTTTGGGATGACTGCCGGCGCTGTCGTGGCCAGCTCTCTGAACAACAACCAGGACTGGGCTGATGCCTATGAGCATCAAGGCATCGGGTTTTTGATCAGAGACATGTTGCATCCTCGAGGCTTCTCAAAATTCATTCTCGTGCTGCTTTCCTTTAGTGGTATCAACACAAACATCATCTCCCTCTACTCCTCTGCTATTTCGTTTCAGCAGATGGCACGCCCACTCGCCATCGTCCCCCGCTTCATCTGGACACTGCTTTGCTTTGGAGTTGTCATGGCCCTCGCTCTCGGTGGCCGCTCTGAGCTTAACACGTACCTGCAGGATTTCTTGAGCTTACTGGGTTATTGGTGCACAAGCTACTTTGTCATCCTCTTGCTCGAGCACACCATTTTCCGGAAGAGAGACTTTTCCAACTATGACTTGGAAGGCTGGAATGACCCCAGCCGATTACCGTTGGGACTTGGAGCATCAGCAGCGTTCCTGGTGGGCGTTGTGGCGTGGTGCATGGGAATGGTCGAGACGTGGTTTGTTGGACCAGTGGGCGCCTTGATTGGCGCCGACGGCGGGGATGTAGCCAACGAGTTCACACTAGTTGTCACAGCGCTTGTATACATTCCTGCTCGTTATCTAGAGCTTAAGTGGTTCGGAAGGTAGCTGCAAAGAGAAACCAAGGTTACCTGGGCTTCATTCGCTCCATTGATAATAGTTTCGTTGACAATCTTACAACTAGCCCGGAGATTTAGATACTGGAAAGGAATTCAGCGCTGATTTGGTTCGTGTTCTCATGCTTGTATCTTTTCGGGAGTGGTTGTAATCTAGACTGTGGCTATGGTTTATGGTTTTCGCGGGAAAATTGGTGAAATAAGAGACATATTCATCTTACATATAATAAACATCGACTCAACTTGAGTATCACATAATTGAATCTGTCTGGAAATGTCGTAAAAGAATGTAACAAAATCCGGTGAGGTCTAGAGTATAAACTTTTATCAAACGGGAGTGCGAGTGTAAGAGAGTACCGGAATAACGCCACGACACTGAGTTCAAACACAATAGTGAGATAACTCTCCGTAATAATACCATGACACACTTTTTCCTTTCTCCGCCTAAGTACTAAACCACTCCATGGATAGGCTACCGCATTGTTCAGCATTATTGGTCACGCCATCATCAGCTGACTGTTGTTTACAACAACCAACAACATTATGATATTTTGGACTTTCGAGCAGCATCCTCGAACGAAGGTTCCTCCTTGTGGAGTCAAAACTAATCTTGATGGTTAATTCATTGGCTATTAAACCTGGTTCGTCACCACATGTAACTATGTTATGTAACAACTGACCAACCTTGCCCCTGCTAGTTAAACGGAGTTTTGAAGTTCTTTCCGGCCGGCGGTCTGGCTACTATTTAGACTATAATCACTCCCAGTCTTTGGCATAGCCATCTTTTGGTTTCTTTCACATCATTCCTTGTAGAAGATTTTGATGAGGAAACCCTAGCCTACGACAAAATGTCCCCAACACTCAAGACCCACCTCACCTCGCTGGAGAAGTCTACCGCCAAACATCCATCAGCTGCTGCACTCAAAATCCCTCATTGGGCAGAAGACGGTGTGTTTTGTGGTTGGAAAACAATCACATTCTCTCAATTCTTAAATGACGTCGAAAATACGGCTAGGTACTGGGCCAATGAACTTTTGCAGAGAGGCATAAAAGAAAGAGACATTGTAGGCATCTGGTAAGTATTTTCATTCTGATAATCGCTCTGATTTCTCCTTGTATTTCTCTGACAGTAATCACAGGGTCAAAGGCGTATCTTATTTGGACGCTGTGCAAATTTGGGGTATTGCCAGAGCGGGATACATCCCACAGCTGATTTCCCTACGTTTGACCCATCTTGACGTGGTTTATGATGTACTCAAATTAGCGGGGGCAAAAGCGGTAGTTTTTGACCCTACATTCCTTCAAACACTTGAGGCGGATATGGTTGCACTTCCCGTCGTTGACACTCGCTCGATGAGCCTCGAGAACTTGCCCCTACCCCAGCCATGGGTCCCGTCTGAACAGAGTGATATTGTGATGATATATCATTCTTCTGGTACAACCTCAGGGAGGCCAAAAATAGTGCCTCTAACTGCAAGATGGGTGGACCATGCCATTGAAAGTGTGGAACCAATCTTTAGGGGGCTTGAGGGGCAACAAGTAGTGGCCAGCCAGTAAGTCGACGAAGCCGGTACTCCTGGCAGCATAGAGCTAACGTGTGAGTGAAGTGGGAGTTTCTGTCACATTGCTGCGGCGATGTCTCTTATGGGATGCCACGACCTCGGGCATTGCGTAATATTATCCAAAGATATCCCTCCCTCTCCGGCTGAAATTAAGTCTATGGTCACCGAATATGGACTAACGGTTCTGTTTCTTTTTTCCTCTTTCTTGTCAAAAAGTTTGCGGGAGGCTCGCTTAGATCCAGAGCTGCTACGGTCACTACAGAGCATACCATCGGTGCTTCACGGCGGTTTGGCTTTAAATCCGGACGATGCCACCTGGGCACGAGTAAATGGTCTATATTTGAAAGATGTTTTTGCAAGTACCGAAGTCGGTCTTATGATGTTTGGTATTGGAGGAAGTGGACCTAATGCTGGATACCTCCAGCCACCTCCTGGCGTAACATACCGATTTACTCCAGCCTCGGGCTCTTCAATTGAAGATCAGAAATCTAGAAATATCGGTCCTGGAGAACAACTACTCGAGCTAGTAGTTCCCTCAGAATCCAGAAACTGCCCACACGGGTCACTCCGGCACAAGGAGACAGGCGACTTCCATACAGGAGACTTGTTTGCAGAGCCCATACCCGGTCACTTTCTATCCAGGGGTCGAAATGACGATTGGATTAAGATGGAGATTTCTCTCCGCTGTGACACAAAATCCATCGAAGGGAATGTTATGGAGCTTTGCGGCAAGGACCTTGTTAGCACGGTTGTTTGTCTGGGAACTGGACGGCCCTCACCCGCGCTCCTGGTTGAGCCTCTCCAAGAAAAAGATGGGGACGATTACTCGGCTTTGAAAGACGAGATTGTTCGTCGGATAAGGCCTTTTCATGAACGAATGTATACTCACGAACGGATTGAAGATCCAAGATTTATCATCACCTGCCCCAAAGGATCGTTGCCTAGGACTTCGAAGGGAGGAGTTCCAAGAACAGTGGTGGAGAAAATTTTTGAAAAAGCTCTGGATGAAATATATGGCCGGAAGTAAAATTGAAGATTCTATCCTGCCACGATGGCGCGTGCTACTATTTCTGTCAAATCAAGAGTACTGATATCGGTTAAAATAGCATCAGAAATGCCATCATATGTTACGGGGATCGGTAATGCATTGATAAAATTCATAACTTTGTGAGAGGCAGCCGGATCCATAGGTCCTCGTGTAGGTAGAATGTATAGAGGTGATGAGAGCAGGCGTGATATGAAATGAAATGTATTTAATATCCACGAACGCGAGTATCTGTTCGAGAATATATAATTTCCGACTTCCATTATCTCGATGGATTTCAGACCCATTCGTAAGATAGCATTACCTTATCTTTATGAGAGCCTCGCAAGACATTTAGCATTAGGCCACGCGAGAGCTGAATAATTCTCTCCTTGCTTGTCTTTCTTTTCTCGGCTTTTAAGAAGGTTAGTCTTGAATCCTGCGGTGGAATGATACCCCCTAAGAGTACAACTTGCGGCGAACGGGCATTCTTACATACGGGAGCAGCTTGTCTGTCTCATTTCACCATGCGAATCAAGTGAAAGATTTTGTGGCATGAAGTTCCTGACTCGCATTAGGGTATTGGCCGGCGGATCTTGGTTCGAAATTTAGTGCCCAAACCCCACGTCTGTTTGCCGCTATTATCCCACTTCCATTGTAACGAGAGCACTTACATGTAAATTAGTGGGATAGCTAACAATAATTTTAAGATTGTACTGGAGGTATGGCCTTTATTAGTTATAAACTATTGAACTAGCTAAGCGCACTACCAAGCGTTACCCCTGAGCGGAACACCGTCAATGCCTCATAAGATAAGAATGGGACAGGTGCCATTTTTCTGGGGGAAAGTTTATGCTCTTGTTCAGCTTGCAGACTATAGCTATTCATCATGCGTCTGAGCTTGATCTTGGCCTATGGCAGCATTGCCGCCATCTACGGGGTAGATGCACGCACGCGCTGCAAAACACGATCTCACACACACAGCTCGACACTCAGCCTAGAAACCTCACCGTCAGCTTCAGTTTCGACGCCCGAGAGCATCTTCAGCCCAAGCTCATCAGTGTCCACCTCACCCACATCGATACCGTCGTCGACACTGATATCGGCATCTTCATCGATATCTTTGTCGACACCTTCATCAACACCTACGTCAGCGCCTTCATCCGGTCTTGACGACACCACTTCTACCCCGGTCATTGTCACCTCTAGCTCGTCATCAGACACTTCAACGACACCTGCATTGAGCAGGACCCCAAGTTCCGACAGCGGTGTTTCTCCGTCATCGACTGCTCTCGAATCTACATCTCAGCCAGCTACCTCGACTACCGCTGTTTCCTCTACGAGTTCGTCATCCTCAGCCCCTGCTTCGACGAGTGCTATCCCCGCCGAGGTATATACGGGCGGTTTCGCGACATTTTATTTCCAGAATGGTAGTCCTCCCGCATGTGGCGGTCGGCCTCGCTCCGACAGCGAACTAATCGTTGCATTGGACATGAGGCGATACGGGTCCGATTATTCGGCTCCCAGTCCCTACTGTTCGAAGGTGATCCGTGTCACCAACGCGAATAATGGTCGGTCTGTTGACGTCACCGTCGTTGACGTGTGTCCAACTTGTCTCAACTCAAATTCCCTAGATCTGTCACCGACCGCATTCCAGGCTATTGGCGACTTGAATGACGGAATGGTTCCCATTGTGTGGCAGTTTGTTTGACGAGCCAACTACAGCGAATGGAAACCGGAGTTCAAGAGAGACATGAACCAGAGCGTCCGGCAAACATCTAATTGATAATACTATACCCACCAAGCAAAAAAAACCCACGTTATAGAAAGGAAGGAAATACATTATCGTTCTGTAGATACCAACCGTGCATTCAAAGTAGTAGGCTTATGGAGAAACTGACCCCTGACCCCGTTTACAACCAATAGCCCAAAAGCTTCGATTAGGTTTGTCCGATTCGTTTATTTTTGTTTCATGTCGGCAATCCCTATATAGGGCAAAGGGCCAAAAAAGGCAAAGGATATGACAAATCTATCGGGTTTGGTTTATTGTTTAGTCAATGATTATTTCCTCTGTAGGGCAGAGGATGTATCAATCCGTGTAGTTGGTGGATTAGTGAGCGGGTCTTAGTAATGCAGCGGAACGTTTTGTTCCGCTGACGGTGGCTGTAGACCCTTTTCACCAGCATCTCGAACGGATCACTGTGTTCCGTCCCTTAAGTATATCAAGCTTCGAGTTCATTCACACCTGGCTTGTTATTCATCGCTTCGTGAACTAAGATCTTAACCCGGATTATAATCCATCACCCCAACTTATCTTTAAAAATACATCCGCCAACTTACTCTTGCAGCCCAAGAAACAACCTAAACAACCATGTCTGAAGCTCTGTGGCCCGAAGATGCTATGTTCGAACACTTCACTGTGTTTGAAGAGACGTGAGTCAAATTCTAAAATACTTGTTGGTGTACGCTAACACTTTGTAGATTCAAAATTGTCGATAGGCACGAGATTAAAACTGCCATCCTGATCCCTAAGGAACTGAAGCCCGGACCCAATCCGATATTAATCAACCTACACGGTGGATTCCTGGTGTACGGCCACTCTCTCTTCGCCCCCTTTTTCCCTCCGTGGGCACTTAAACTAGCTCTCGAGCATTCCGCCATTGTTGTGTCACCCGACCACCGCCTTCTCCCCTCTGCAAACGGTGTGGCGGATGTGTTGGAGGATCTCGAAAGCTTCTGGCAGTGGACGCGCTCCAGCCTCGCCGATACACTGAAGGATCGAGTACCAAGTGTCTCCCTTGACTTCTCCCATCTGCTTGTGACGGGCGGATCAGCAGGCGGGTACCTCGCATCGCAGCTCGCATTGTCTCATCCGGACGAGATTTCGGCGGTTGCGATGGCATATCCCTTCGTGGATCCCAAGGACCGAGTCATTGTTGAAGGCCCCGCCCCCGGAGAGCCAAGCATTCTCCGCTTCAATGTAGAAGAGTTGCCATCAAAGGACTCTGTTGTGTCATGGATTGAAGAGACGAGGAAGACCCCTACATCTAAAGCTGGATGGGACAGAACACAATGGGCCGTTTCGGCTGCTACGAACGGGATATTTTTCTCGCAGATTTTCGACAATCTCGGACTCGACCTTCCGGATTTCTTTCCTCTGGAGAGAATGAAGCGCGGTGCTAAGCTACCGAAGAAGGTGTAAGTGCGGTGAAGTGGGAGATTGCTCCCCAACATCCGATCCCAGATATGTGGGTGATGCTAATCGATTTGTTCGCAGATGGATATTGCACGGAGATGACGACAGTGTTGTCTACCTTCGCACTTCCCGCCACTTTGTTGCCCTGGCTCAAGAAAAGCTGCCCGAGACCACGATTAGGCTCGATATTGCCAAGGGAGAAGACCATGCTTTCGATCTTCAGAAGACATCTTGGGAATTGCACGCGATTGGTGGCTTGGACTTTGTCAAGAATGGTTGGCTTAAGAACTAGAATCGTGACCAATGGATTGATAGTTCGTCATTAGTCGGTATGCAGTAACTTGTGATTTCAATTTTAGATCGTTTAGAGTCAGAAAAATCAACTTCGAATGCTATCGTTAGACATGATTATTTATTTTCACGAGATAGGAAGCATTGTTGTTCAACGATGCTCCGGTTATTCGGTGTCTGGGTGTCGCTATAAGTCTATCAGTAATATTTTCAAAGAATGGCACGAAATGGGGGCTGTACGGCTTGATGCCCTCACTGGGAAGTCCGTGCCCAAAGCATATCCTCCATCAAAACACACGAAATCATCTACAACCACATCTGTCAAGGAGTTCGAAGATTAGTACAAGTTGAATTGGAAGGTAGCAAAGTCTGGTCGTACTACGAGGGCCATTACGCCAGAGAAAATCGCCAGGGGGTGGGGGGTCGGACCAAGCATTGCACCTCCCAGATATCAACGAACACACGAAAATGGTCACGGAAATCATCCTGAAAACTTCGTTCACATAGCTTGGAGGTGTCACATTTGCTACTGCGGGGTGTGCGGGAGATGAAGATGACGGCCCGTTGCCGCGCAGGTGCCTTTGAAAACTGCAACGATGAACCGAGAGGCGCCAAACACCTTGATAAATAAACTCAAGGAGAGCCTTGCCGCGTAATGATTCTAAGCCGACAAGGCGACGCGTTGTGGCGCTCCTGACCAAGAGATCGCCAGCGAACTGAGACATCACAACTGAAGTTCTCAAGGTTCCAGCGTCCTAGCTCGAGTCAACACGATGGCAGGGGGCGAAGTGTCTTTTGCATACAGGATGTACTCCTACTAAACGCCCAGTTTGTTACTCTGTCGGAGGCTTGTGGCGTGCTGCCCGTACGGCAAACCAAAGCAATGAAATGCAATTGGTCAACGCTCTCTTTTTATTCCTTGCCGTGGCGTTCTTCTCCGTTCTCAAATCTTATTTGATTATTCAACTATCGCACTAATGTGAATACAGCAAACGATCACATGTTGACTATCTTTAGCCCCCGGTGGTTGGCAGGTTAGCCTCACTGTGCGAACGTTCTGCAATTTTGGCTTTTCAAACAAGAACGGGAATACAGAGTGAGTATCAATTAGAAATCACAATTAGGCCAACTTTGCTTGCGGCTGATGGCTGTTTCTCCTACGGACGAGATTACGCCATTCGTCTTCACTGAAGCTATCGCCACTTGGCATATCTGTCATAAACATTGGTTACATTAATACAGCACTGGGTAGTGACAAGTCAAAATATTGCACAACAAATGTCTCTTCAGTATCAAATGGGAATTCGCACTCGATTAGTGGTCATGAGCTGGGTCACGTCAAGACTGTTTTCCAAGCAAATCTATTGATTGTCATTATCATTTTTTAGTTTTGTTAGATTTTATAGATTTTGTAGGCAAGAGTTAAATGAATAATCTCTACCATGGATATTTCCTAATCTCATCCTCCTTTGCTAGGTCCAGCCCCCTATCCAACTGCTCCTGGTGCTTCGCATCCAGATACTCAAGCAGTACCTCACCGTACCGTTCTCTCCCTTTGTATCTAGCCACCGAGTCATCCCAACTTCGAACCGCGCTCGCAAGTCGACCGGGGACATAGTCTTCACTAACCAACTCTGTGACGGGTAAGAAGTAAGTACGGATGGTGAAAACAACACCTCCAGATTTGGGTAATCTACGGAGCGTCTGACGCTCAGATCGGAACCAGTGATGATCAATGGCCTTGTTCTTTTCGGCTGTGCTCCAGCTAATGCCGGGGGAATCCTCATCGCCAATGCTGTGGCTCCAGGACAGGGAGTCGTCGACTTGCATGAAGTAGTTGTTGCGGCTGTAGAAATCATCGCACTTCAAGCGACGGAAGAATTTCATCATTCCAGACTCGAGCTTCTCTTTGAAGTGAGGAACGTCACCGGATGTGTGGATGTCCGAGAGGGTCATGCCAAACTTGTCGGAGAATCTCCAGAAGCCAGCGAGGAGAATAGCACCAGCGAGCAGGCGGTATTGTCCATCCGGCTGCTCGATCATAATCGCGAGATCATCCTGCACAAGTCGTGCGCAGAGGGCCATGGGGTCCTCTGCCAGGGGTCTCTCCACAATGTTGATATCCTCCCCGGACCACTTGTTCTTGATCCCGGTCGCAGTCCGCTCATATAAGCTGGGGTAGCGATCGGGCAAGTAGTTCACCAGCTCTTCAAGCAGTTCAATGGCGGCGGGGAAGGCATCGGGGTGTGTCTCGACACACTTGGACCCGCGCTCTTTGATCCGAACAGCCTTGTCAGCATGATATTTGGGGAAATCGCTGTCAAGCTCGATCCATTCTGTGGGATGAATCGTTCGGAGACCCATAGTTACGTGGTACTTGGGCCCGTAGCGGAAAGCCCGGTACGGCAAAGGTTTGGTGTCTTTGATGTCCCAGTTCGGGTAGGCTGGGACTGGAGGCATCTTGAAGTTCCGTGATTCCTCCACGGCCTTGACTGGGGAGAACTTCTCGGCTGCGGGGAGCTTTTCGAGCCGACCAGGACTGCTCTCGCGAACATTTTGGCGGCGGGCTTTGGGGGACAGCCATTGGCGGTATGCCACCACAGCTAGAGAGAGTAAGATAGCTATCACCGCCGGTGTGATAATAGTGCTCATCTTTGTAAGGTCGATCGGTAAAGTCATTGTGGGAGTGGCCGGGATGGTTTGGCGGAGGGGAAGGGAGGGGAAGGGAGGTGGTCGATGTGCTATACTGGAATGATTGATAAGGGAGGAGGCTTTTATCGATCCATATACATAAGGTTCTGATTGATTTGTCACTCTGCCTAGTAGATCTAGGGCTAAGCGGCTTGACTCAAGATGGTTGAAACGAGGATATCTGTTCTTTTGTAGACCTCTGGTCAAGTCTATGCAGTCCCGCTCTCCCAGACTGCGACAAAGGAGCGGCCTCTTTTGGGACCAACGTCACCTACCTTCAGAGTGCCGGAATGAGACAAACTACGCTGACAGTACAAGTCCTTCACCCATTGGTTATCGATAAGTAACCATAATGATCGTCAAGGTGGTATGTGCCAAATCCGGGCATGCTTATCGTCGTCGCACTGAGCAGCGAGTTTATGCCTAAACAAGTAATGCTATCCGGTGTTATCACCATCTCCTCTTCCCCACAAAGTCTCCAGCCAATCTGAACCGGCCGATTCGCGAGGGAGCTTCTTTGAGCACTAGCCGGCTCCGGGTGAGGGCGCTGAAAAGCGTAATCACAGTCGTCGAGCACATCTCGTGGTCTCAGCAGTGTCAGATCCAGGCTGGAATCGACAATTAGTTCCAGTCTATGCGGTGGTCTCACAATTCCAACTGGAATAGGGAGGCATTCGCGGGAGGGTCAAAGAAACCCAGATAGGGTTCCCATCCGAGCCGATCCTTGGAGTATTTTAGACCAGGGGTGTCTTCTTGCTGGATGATACCCAGACCAGATCAACCTCAAATCTCAGTATATTATTCAAGAAACATTCCTCTCAAATCTCTTCAATTAATCAACTCTCAAATTTGATATTCCACACTCCTCTTACTACACGCCACCATGTCTTCTCCCGCTATGAAGGTCTTCCCCCAGGCCCAGTCCAAGTACCAAATCCCACTACTTGCCGGTAATAACGCCTACCTCGGCGATGTCTTCTCCAGCGACAAGACAAACCCCGATAAGCCCATTTCCGCCGGCTTCTACCGTCTCAAGGAGGGCGAGCCCCTCACCTACACCTACAAGTACGACGAGATGAAGATCATCCTCGAGGGTGACTACACCATCTCAGACGAGACCGGCCAGAAGCACGTCGCCACACCGGGAGACGTCTTCTTCTTCCCCAAGGGTTCAACCATCACCTTCACCACACAGAACGGTGGCCTGGCATTCTACGTCGGCCAGAGGAAGGAGAGCGATTTCTAAATAAACGGGCATATAGACTTAGCATTTTTAAGAAAATGAATTGAAACTGTTAAATCGTAATTCATCATTTCCGATTAATATCCAGTGATAGAATATTCATTTGTGTCGCGCCCTTCTCCGTCAACACCAAAAAAAAGAGTAGACCGATCACAGCATTATTAGAACCATCGTAGTCAAAGACATAATGATCAATCTTAAAAAAAAATCTAGATATATCCCACCCATTCCGACGCCTAGCTTCATTAACCATTAAAAGCGCGAGTCAAGACAAAAGGTCGTTCGTCAAAATTATCCAAAGTGTACAAATCGAACACAATCTACCTAGCCAAAAAGCGACCGCAGATCCTGCGAATCCATCACATCAAACCAATGCACGGAAGTAAATCCCGCAGGCTCGGCGTCATACGCGGCCCAGACGGCCTTCACCAGCTCCTTGGCCACCATGACCGGCCGCGGCTGCAGGGTGCTCTCCAGCAGGTCCAGCCGCTTCATGATGAACGCGCGGGCGTTGGCGACCTCCAGTCCCATGCGCGATACAGCCTCGGGCGACGCCGGCTCCCCATTGCCCGACTTGTAGATCTGATCAATGTAGCCCAAGATGTCAGAGCTGTCGTCGAATGAGACACCCATCTCGATGTTCCGTGCGTCGGATGGTGAGAAGCCCGTCTGCTCCGTGTCGAAATTCGCGCCGTACTCGTAGCGCAAGCCCGTGCTGGCACAGATGTAGAGCATGGGCTGTATCACGCGGCTCCCCGAGTCCGGCGGGACCTGTTCCAGCAGCTTCACGAGACGCAGGGTGAGGGGGACAATCCACTTGTCCCAGGGCACAGGCCCGTTCCATGGGAACGCGGACTCTCTCGGCAGCCTCATTGACACGAGCTCGGGGAATGTCACGTAGAGCTGGAGTAATGACGCGAGCTGGTATGCCTCTGCCACGAAGGTCAGGTGAAGCCACGGCGTCCGCTGGTCGCCGGTGTCGTTGAGGTCAGCGAGGGCAGCGAAAGGCGAGAATTCAAGCTCCAGAAGCTGTTCTTCAATCTTTTGAGCCTCCTCCAGGTCCTGCATGCCCGCTGGAAGATCCCGTAGTGAGCCGAGAGGCATGGATAGCTTTTTCCGGTACGCCCGGCAGAGTCCGATTGATTGCGAGAAGAGACGCTGCGTCCGACTCGACACACCCGTCCAAGGGTGAGGCAGCATGTCGATGATCCCCTCGCCTGGTGCTTCCTGAGGCTGCATCAGTTCTTCAGATGGGCTCTCCCGCGTGTCTGTCGGATCCATATCATCCACCACCACGAGTAGCATCTCCCAGTAGAGAAGGCTCTTCTTAAAAAATGTCAACTGTTCCAGGTCTTCATTCCGTGTGGGGACAAATTGCTGCCGAAGGCGACAGAGAAGGAGCTTCGCTTCCTTCAGGAAGGGTAAGCCCATGCGCCCGGAGTCCAGCCAGCATACAGTCGTGCCCAAGCAAAAGAGAGAAAAGAGGAGGCCGGTAGGTATCGTATCCAATTGTGCCTTGGCTCTAATGGAGCGAGCCTCTGCCTGGATGCAGACCGTCGCCGTCCGCAAAAGATTCAGTGCGGACGGCCGCATCTGCGGTAACCGGGCGGCAAGGAAGCTGGCCGACATGCTCTGCAGTGAATTGAAGACAGTGGCGGAGTTGTGCCACAAGTCCCCCGCAAGTTTCCGGTTCAGATTGCTGTCCGAGTCAAAGGCAGACCATGCCGGGCATACCTGGTCAAACCAGCTGCTGATGAGAGTCAGCGTTGCGTCGGAACCGCCCATTGATATTCGCGGCGTCCGAGGGATTGGCTGGGGAAGTGCAACTGCCGGAGGAGGGGCAGCAGTAGGTATTGGGGGATTTCCTATCTTCAGATTGGACAAGGACATTGTAGGCTCCATCTCAGCACCGAGCTGGGGCACCAAGCTGGTTTCGGAGCACGAGTCGGACATGAAGTCAAAGGCAAGGTTGGCGCCCAGTACCCAGGAAGAATCCTGCAAGGATTTATCCAAGGCAGAGAGCATTCCCAACTCTTCGATATCCTCGTCAAGCTGGTATGGCAAGACACGAGGGACCGACGATGCCCGGTCCGCACTGCCTATTATAATATCGGGAGCATTATCCAAGACGGCGTCGTCCTTGTTGTGGTCGAAGGTAAGATCGTCAAATTGGCTGTCTCTGGGCGGAGACTGCTCGTCGTCATCTAGGGCGTTGGGCTGGTGCTTGTAGGACCACTTGAAGCCTTTCCAGTAGCCTCCGCATCGTAAACCCTTGTCGGTACATTTCTGGCAGCTTGGGCGCTTTTCGTCGCATTTGATCTATAGGAGGAGGGGACATATGTGTGAGCTTCAGGTCGTGGGACAGTCATCTGCATCTTGGAGAGGGGTAAGGAAACGGTTCGTACATGTTTGGATTTACATGTGAGGCAGCCTGCCCGAGACCGTGACTTGGTTGGGGCACTCTGTCTCCGAGGGCGTCGCTTGTGGTCAGGGGTAGCTTGCTTGGTGGCCTCGGTCATCGTCGTTCACTCCCTGCGCAGTCGAGGGCTTCTGATAGCTGGCATGCAGAAGTGTGATTTGATCAAGAGACCTCACGTATGCAGAAGCAATCTGGATCGGAGAGTCAATCTGGGGAATGACACTGGGTCTGCTCCTTGTGAGTGGACTCGGGGCCGGTGGAGAAGTACCAACAGGCCTTATCAGTGGGTGTGGTGGGTCCTGGCCTCTGATTGGCTCGTCGGGAGTCGATTATCGCTTATACCCCGCATTGTAAAATGAGCCCTGTGATTGGCCAGGACTTTCCTCGTCGCTGACTCGGGATTACGCACGGGGGAGATAATGGTATTCCAGCCTGTTACTAATTGATGCCTAGCAGCGAGGTTCACAGAGATAAGAGCGGTTGTTAGCATCCACCTGTGACCCCAAGCGGGCCGTTATCTCCTGCCTCCTTACTTCTTCCCCCTTGCCAACCCTTGCGGGCGTTGCTGTGCCTAGACCTCCGTGGCAGTGTTGTAATTTCGGGTAGCGAGGATCAGAAACAATCCTAGCCGTTTCCAATCATCTCTCCGCACGGTCCGACATCGCTATTTTCTCACTAACGTCACCACAAAACTTCCACGCTCGTCTTGCCCCTATCCGGTAAAAATTGGAGTAGAAAACGGTCACACCGCAATTGCTGTCTCACATCTGGCTTTTAAATAGCAAAAATTACATTGAAATATAACCAGTGATTCTCGTCCCCTTCGACGTAATTCTAGTACCATCATGCACAGGAGGTATTCTAGATCGTCTCCAGGCCAGTTTCCTTGTGGTCATGTCTTGCAAGGTATGTAACTGAGAATGGTTCGCGAGAGAACCCTCATTGTACCTCATTTTGGAAAACCCAAAGACTAAAACAAAAAAATCTAGGTGAAAGAAAAAAACAAATTCCATTAAGTTGGTTCATCGATACTTAGCTTTATTGAATTTGCTCATCATCCAAAGCGAGAGTGAGAAGTGAGAGGGTATAGGGTAAGTCATGGAAATTGACGGGACTTTAAGATCACTCACCATGTACTAAAAAAAAGAAAAAGCACACCACATATCAAATTAGGATAAATAGGAAATTTCATTTGAGGGAGTGAAGTAAAATCAAGCACGTATATGAGAATAAAACATCGCATCAGCCCTGGTAGCTACCCTCATCATTGTCCCCCTCGCTGCCACTGTAGGGGAGCGTCTGGCTGTCGGTTGGCAGACCTGCAAGCCCTGTATTGCAATCCGGGTTGGTTTTGAGGTGCTTCTTAATGGAACCCGCCTTGGGCAATACTGTCGAGCAGATCATGCAGCGGCGTCTGGGGTCGGGTATTCCATTTGCCTTTGCCCATTCCTTGTGGTAGACGTAGTAGTGCTCATTCAGCTCCTTCGCAGATCCAGTCGACTTGTCACAGGTATACCGGATCCCATTGACAATGGTTTCGGACTTGCATGAGTGAGGTCGCTCGTGCGTGTTGCGATGTCTCCTGTCGCGTGGTCAGCGTCGAGTTTACTCAAGCTTCCAATGATTTTGAAGAAGACGTACGTTTCATCACGACCCTTTTTGAACCATTTCCCACAACAAAACCTATATCCTTTAAGGGTTTTACCTGAATTAATTAGTCTAAAGTATAGGTATATGTGAAGAGATTGCATGTTGTACCATCATTATCAGTCTTCGTGGGACCAATAGTGCCACCTGTTCCTCCATAGCACCCAGCCGCCCCAGAGGCCTGGGGATCACTTCCGGATGCATATGATTGATGCTGAGTCTAAGTCCCAGCATTTGGATCAGAGTGGCCCTGAGTGGGTGCGTAATAGTGTTGATACTCGCTAGAGTACTCAGGGGAAGTATAGACCTGACCAGCGAAGGGGTATGTCCCACCTTGGGCGAAACCACCTTGGGCGGGATCACCTTGGGCGGGAACACCTTGAGGGTTGTTTACGTCTTCATCCAAGTACTCTTGATGCTGAGGGTATTGGGAAGAGGAGCCACCTGTTTGGGCATAGTAGGCGCTCCAATCATAGTTACCCCCAGAGTTATCGTAAGACCCCATTGCTAAGTAGACTGGTCTGTCAGCGCGTGTTCTTTATGTTCTTTAAGAAAGGTAGGCGGTGAATGCATACGTCCTGCAGGATGACAGGCCCAAGGACTGATAGTGACAGCCTGTGAGCGTATAAGTGCGTCCACAGATGAATAAAAGCCCTGAAGGCTTGCTCTCAGTAGAAAGAAGTCTAATAGGAGGTATCTGATGTAATTTGGAAATCGATGGAAGTGGAGCTGTCGATGGAGGAAACAGAATCATATCCCTTTTTTTGGGCGAGATGAGCTCTATTTATGTTACTCTCGTCTATGAGCCCCTCCAACTTTACTTGGATATGTTGTATGAGCGCATTGATTTTGCGAACCATATTGGTTGGCAAGGCGTTCTTGCAGGAGGCCAGCGAGGCCGCAACAATGGAACCTATGAGAAGCCATAAAGTTGGCCTCCCTGACAGTCATTACTCAATTTGCTTTTTCGAGCATGCAAAGGGCATTTTGAAGTTGGTCGAGACACCCTGAATGATACAATGCTTTGGGGCTAGATGCGGAGAACTGGTTGGCCCCTTGCATGATAACTTCCTTGATTGGCCTTGGCGCCTCAGTGTACGATCAAATCACGTCTCGCGGAGCAATCAACGAAATAGAGAGCACCACGTGTCTTCCAACAGATCGAATGAGCATCAAGCTAGTATAGGATTCTCTAATTTCATGTTGCATATTCGTTTATGTTTATGTACCGCTTCACCGGCTGTGGTGAAGGTCAATTTTTTGCACGAATCTATCGGATGTGATTGGGAGTAGCCCTACGAGCTATAAGTCTTGGGAAAATGCAATGAGAAAATATCTATGCAAATAAGATTCATGGATTCCCATTTTGTTCGTTTTGTGTGTTTGCGGTAAAGGTTGCGTTACGTGACCCAGAAATCTATATATGATAGGCGACTGCGAAAGCCGCCGGAGAATGGCATGCCTGAATACCTGGAACAGCCCACAGAAGCCCAGTAATGTTAAAATCTGGAAGCCAAGTACTGTAATTCTGTGCAATGTGTAGGCCTCATGAACATTGTACTTGGCTGCTTGGAAGCTCGCGATTTGCAAACCTCCCTCATCTGTTCTGACTTGTCTGTCGTATGCTAGTGAGAAGGATATGCGCTTGTGTTCTGAATCTTGCTGCATGATGACGGAGTTCTCCCGAAGTAGTGAGTCGATGGAGCATAGCCTGTGGTCTCACTAGGTGAATACAAATCTATGTCAAGCCGCTGAGTGTAACGGTGGTACAAAATCGTCGATGTCACGGTTACTATCTAGGCAACAATAGGGCTATACAATGCGACTGAAAGCTGCAATCCGTACACCGGGAGACTTCTGACTCCAAGAAGTAGCTGTAGACACTGGCGGGCGTTCTTAAGTCTTTGAAGGAACTCGCAGGTGCCTCACAACAACGCATGCCAAACCTCACACCCGTTGATCCGCGATTGCAAGTAGAAACCTTGCGGTGGAAACCGACGTTGCGTGGAACATATGATCCATTCCACAGAATTCCTAGCCTGATATAAATTAGTACTCACGCCCAGTCCACCCGGTTGGCATCTTCTATTGTTGTTATTGTGGTTTCTAATCTTTATACTCGAACATTCAAATCATCAGTGGAAGCCTAGTGAACCACCGTGAGTCGAGGTGAACAGTCGAGATGAACCTCCAAGAAGACAATTGAGATTCTCAATTATCTCGAGCTATCCCTGACTGATTGGACGTGTTGGGAAGCATATCTGTGGGGATAAACGCGACAGCTTGTCATATACACGATTGGGTACTTCCAACGTGCCTGAGTTTGAGCGTGGTCAACATGTACACAACACACCCACTGTAATAATTGTCAAGCGTGTGCGACCGTTGCATCGTAGAGTCGATAGCTACGGCCTACGGTTCACGAGCCTTGTGCTACGAGATCGTAAGATCTAGCCCTTCGATTGAGTTCCTATAGTGTAACAAGAGACCATTCTTAAAGATATGCTAGACCCCCGGGAGTGTTTTTTAATGATAATCGCTGTGATACCTGCCAGTTTTGTGTTTGCCAACATCAGCATTCAAATGCCGGCTGTAGATCTAGGGTTCGTTTCAAGCACGGGTAACACGACATCGGCCATCCTGCTCCCACCAAGTACCTATTTCTTCCCATGATGCCTTCAAGATTGACACATACTTTTCTTCGTCCCTGAGAAGAATCAGAACGATTGGCATGCCCCTATTTCCCAAATTTTTGATGTGCGACCCTGGCTCATACAAGCAACCCCTGGAACTAACTAACTAACTAGGCTGGTGCCTGTAATCAATCACCTGGAGCGAGCGTATTCCATCAGCAGAATGCGAGTTTGGCTCCGTCATCCTCAGTCAATCCGGCACATCCAGCGCGACCGAACCAAAACCCGTCGTGCTCACCGCGCAGATCGGACGAGCAAGCCAAAAAAGGGAGCAGATGGTTGGAGTCCCGAGGAGCAAAGGATGCCACCTGTGCGTCAAGCGGCGAGTCAAATGCGACGAGTCCAAGCCGCAATGCCACGCCTGTGTTCGGTACGGCGTTGCGTGTCCCGGCTACGATCGCGCAGTCAAGTTTGTCAATGAGAAGCATCAAGTCCGCCCGCGAGTCAAGGCCAAACCGCGAAAACCCTCTTCGTCACCATCATCTGGGTCAGGTGCTCCCTCCGTGGCATCCGGGGCAGAGGATGAATCTCCCACGACGCGGCCAGGAAACACCTCGCTATCTACAACCGTCGTACTTTCTCCTACAGCGCTGTCTCCTACAATTGATCGCGCGCAGTTCATCTGCACCATGCTGGACACGCTCTACTCGACGGCATCACGCAAGGAAATCAGCTTCCTCAATCCCTGGTTCGATGGCATCCAGGACCAGTTCGGTGCAAAGGCGACGCTGGACAGCGCCGCCGCGTCGCTCATCCTCCATATGCTCGGCAAGGCCACAGGAGATACCCGATTAGTCGGCGAGAGTCGATCGCTGTATGGGCAGTCGTTGATGGCCCTGCAGTCGGCCTTGAATCATAAGACGGAGTGGAAGGCGTCGGAGACGCTCAGTGCGTCCACGGTGTTGTGTCTTTTTGAGGTATTCCCGCTTGTCCTTCGACTGTGTTTTCACGCATGCTAACGATTCCTTGCCCCGTCTAGCTTTTCGCTGGTACAAAAAGTGCTGTTAGCTGGATGGAACATGCGAAAGGAGTGACGTGGCTCATCCAGCAGCGAGGGCCTGAGTGCTTCAAAGACGGATGGGATCGGGTGACGTTTAAAAACTTTCGTGCTCTGGTGGTATGAAGCTCCTCTCCTTGATCGTCGCATCCGTTCGAAATGCCCGCAGTGTTGGTATCGCAAAGAGCTCTGTGCTGACTTTTGATTCCAACTAGATCATGAACTCGATATTTTCCGGGGAGGATTGTTTTCTGGTGCAAGACAAGTGGCAGGACGTGATGATGGATGGTTCGGCGGGTAGTGGTCGGGGGATGTTGGTCGACGCTCTCACGGCGAAACGATCGAAAGTGGCAGACAAATACTTTGCTCTCCTGGCCAAAATCCCCAGTGTCCTGCGCCGCGCATATCCATTGCGAGAGGCGAGGAAAAAGGGACTGGCGGTTGATACCACCACTGTTGAACGTCTGAGTCGGTATGCCACTGGCCTGTGCAGAGATTATCTTGCATTCGAGAAGGACATGAGGCAAATCGTCGCGGATCCCATTGATGTACCCTCCCAAGATCCTAGGTCGCCTTTTGCTACTGTATCCTGGTACGAAAACCCCTGGGTCGGGGCATTGCACATGGGCTACTGGGCGTCCATGCTCATTGTGCAAGAGTGCCTCCTACACTGCAACATGGCGAGCCTGGATGGGATCCGGTTTACCGACTCGATCCCAGACATGGCCAGTAAGATTCTCCGCTCGTTTGAGAACGTCGGCGGAGGCATCATGGGTGGCTACCGCGTCGGCTACGCCATGCGGGTGGTCTACGAATTCGTGGATCTACCCACGCAGCTATGGATCACATCCCTCCTCCATGACTACGAAGGCACGTATGCAGGGCTCCAGGTGAGCGCGTTCCCAGCGCCAGAGCACGTCGAGGGCAACGACCTCTTACCCAAGTGGTTGTCCCAGATGCGCCCGGAGCTCTAGCAGGAAATGAGGAGTGTCTGGGAGGAGCCGGATAAGCGGCAATGGGGCCTGTCACTCACATCAGCTTCGTGGTATAAATCCTCATAGAGTTTAGCTTGATGACGAGCCACGGCAATCTCCCATAACTAACCCGAAAGGGAGACCCATTCGATCCATTTCCTCGCTGTGTCTTGCGAGTGCGAAGCGGCTTGTCCGCGCTCCCAGACCAAAGAGGCCTCGCGGATCAGCAAGCCACGCTTCGAGCGGGGCGTCAGCTTGCAAGTTCCAAGTGCCGGTTCCCGTGCTTCTCGCCAGGGAAGTGACCGCCTCGTGGTATAATACCCAAGAGAGGTAAGAATCCTGGGTTTGTGGAGCACATCAGCCTGAGACCCTGCGGCCCCTTGAGGCATCACTCGTGGGATCTCACCCAACTCAGCCTTAGGGCCCTGGGGAAATGGACCCGTCGATATTTCGATTGCGCCTCTGGTCGAATGGCATTCCGTTTCCGATTATTGGAATGCTAGCACGTAGGGCTGTGCTCGAGAGGTGTCATTAATGAGGAATTAGGTTTAATAAGTTGATGAATACTAGATGAATATTTAAACCCCTCGTCCCACTCCGTTTTTGAAGATGAAGAAAAGCATCGAGGAGCCAAACAATCCATATCATCTACACCAACTACCAGCAATCCGAGTGAATCGTCTAGCTCACGCCGCCTCCTCTATCCATCATGTTGGGCCCGCATACCTCATTGAGCATCGCTCAGATCGTCTTCTTCGTTCCTATTGTCTTCCTGGCGATATGGCTCGTAGTCCGCAATTGGTCAAAGCATCCACGCATGGCCTGGTGGCCTATGGTACCTTTCAGCTTGAGTATGTTCAATATCCATCAACCGCTCGCTTTGGTATACTAGCATCTAACACGCTTTTTGAACAGTGCGACTCGCAGGAGGTCCTATCGTCATCGCTCTCGGGAAGGACCCTTCGAACATCGGACTTATTGTCGCGGCCATCGTTCTCCTTAACGTCGGAACCATTCCTCTAATCGTTGCTATGTCCGGATTCTTCAGGATCATGTAAGTATATTTGAACTTAGCACCTATTGATATCATCCGACTAACAATGCGTGAAATAAAGCTTGATGGACAACTTCCCTCCGTCTAAACGTACCGTGGCCGCCCACAAGGTGCTCCGAATTGCAATCATCATCGCTACTGGCCTTCTTACCGCCGGCGGCAGTATCATCAGCCAAGAGTCACAGTCTACCCGTAACACCGGGCGTATCTTGCAGTTTGTAGGATACGCCATTTTCGCAGCCCTGATTGTCTTCTTCTTTGGGGCTCATGTTCGCTTCTACCACATGAGGCACTCTTTTATTCCCACCAGCCGCAAGGTATGGCACCCTGCTCTCCTTTACAGTCCTGCGCAGAGCAAGGAGAACTAACACTTTCCTCGCCCAGGTTAACCTCGCTGCCCTTGTCGCCCTCCCATTCTTGGCTCTCCGCTGCGCATACGGAATTCTGCAGGTGACCTTCGAGTTCAACGCGGCCACCGTTTGGAACCCCGTCTACGGCTCCGCTGTCGCCTTTGCCTTTATGGGCTTGGTTGCCGAGTACATTGTGGTTCTTATCGTCCTATACACTGGATTCTCGATGCCTCCAGACCGAGGTACTTCGGACCAAGGCGTATCAGTCCTCAATAAGGCTGACAGCCCCGGCCAATCTGTTTAAGTTAGATGGAGACAGGATTCTGGTTCATACTAGAGTCTCAGTGACGAGAACTAAAGACACGTATTTTTTTTTTTCAAGCCCTTGTTTTGGAGTTAAAA
Organism: Clonostachys sp. G952; assembly: GCA_027569935.1. Taxonomy (NCBI): domain Eukaryota; kingdom Fungi; phylum Ascomycota; class Sordariomycetes; order Hypocreales; family Bionectriaceae; genus Clonostachys; species Clonostachys sp. G952. The sequence goes on along the minus strand of JAPDLB010000010.1, from coordinate 1,046,848 downwards.
TGACGGGAGCGAGATATAAACATTGCTCCTAACTTAGGGTATAGATCGAGGCTCATCCTAACATGGCGTTCTTTGTATGCGAATAAATTTATATTTAATGATGGAACATCGGTAGCATCAAGGCTAAATTTCCAGTAATTGGACTAACTCGTGACTACTAGTATGTTATTAGGAAATGTCGATCATTGTTGGTCTCAGGGACATTGTCCTGACCGTGCACCAGCCAGTGAGGCTTGATTGTCCGAATTTCAAACGATAGTGGTCGTAAGGCGGTTGCTGTGAGGGGGAATTGGAACCGCATAGCCTCTTAATCATGGTTTTCGATGCTTCTGATTGGTATACGATAGTTTACCTGACTTCCATGTGATCCCTGTTTGGAGCTTCGAGCCGCAGTCATTTCACGTATTTCGCACGAAGCAAATTCCTCGGAGATTGGTATATACTTTACTGGGTTTAAATGGTCTAGAAGCGAGGGTGACGCAAAGCCGTCCATGCTTACACACAGACTCGAATTCCTGGAAACCCAACCGGTTTCGTTACGTTCAGCTACTTCAAAGGGTTTTAGTTCTCAACTTATTGTCAAGAAAAAGGCTCTAAATCATTTGCCGAGACCCTGGTTTTCGGCACGTACTGTCAATGAACTACAATAGGCGTCTTGTGGCATGCTATGGAAAATGTCTGGCCGCATTTGAATACAACCTCGGGGGCGGGGCTGAGTAGGCGCCTTCTCGTTTGCTTATGACTCACGAGCACAGCAATTTTGGCTTCCCTAACGGGATTGTCAGGTAATCCCGCTCCGTTTTGGCCAGGCATTTTCGCTACCCGCAAGGCATTCCCTGTCCTGTAAGCGATGGGCAGCAAGACTATTGCACAGCAATTTTACACCCTCCCCCCCCCGAGAGATCGTCAGTTGAGGCAAGTGGCTCCCCTTCGGCTCGAGACTCCTACAAGGCACTACAAGGTAGATAGCAGTTTGCGTTCTTCTAGCCGTGATGCAGGCGATGTACAGAAAATCATCATTTTCTTACCCCAGATTCCTACCAACATATCAACACCACTTTGAATATAGGGCATCGGGACGAAGAGGGCGGCAGTGACTGTCAGACAAACAGGGACAAGAAGGCTACCTAGACAGAGAACGACCGTGGCATAGCAACAATGCTTGCCATTGCGTAACAACGATAATACTGTCAAAAATAATGGCACTTATTCTCCATGGTGTATCGATGTTCCAAGCCATCTTCGATAAACATTGTGGCCTAGAATAGAAAGTTAAGATAGGGAAAGTTGATTACTCACTATGTTTTAGACGGTCACTTGGATGGTACGAATTCGATTCATCTTCGCTGGCCTCATTATTAATTCACAGGCGCTTGATTGGATTTTTGGATGGTGAGGCCAAACCTATCCAGGAAGTTACGCTCCGCTACCATCCATGTGACAAGACACCACGGAGAACTTTTACCATAATAGGATATTATTCACCGCGGCTTTCCAGATGCTTGTGCTATCCTGCCACCCCCGCATAATCACTCCGCTAGCGGACATGCTATCGTGGGGGGATATATGGGGGCATTTCAATGTATTTAACACCTTTCTTTCTGTCAATTTGGGACTGATAATTTGGGATTGAAGCTGAGAAATACCATAGCTTCCTTACATCTGAACGGAAGGGATTTTGAGATCCAAATCTGTCACCATCAACAACATGCCTCATGCCTCGGTTGACACAGCGTATCCCGCCGACATATCTCTCCATGTAAACGATGGACCGTTGAAAATGGACGAGATCGCTCTCCTACAACCATCATATCCTTCAGAGCCTATGGATCAGCTCCGTGAGCGGTATCGCCGGGAAGGCTATCTCTTCTTGAAGGGACTCCTCCCGCGAGAGGACGTCTTGTCCGCTCGTGAATCGTATTTCCGCGACATGTCCGCCAGCGGCGTACTGGAACCCGATTCGGCTCCAGTAGAGGGCATCTTTAACTCCAGCGCCTCTGCTACGGACTACCCAGGTATTGGTGCAGGATCAGTCAAGAACGCTCGTCCGGGAGAGACAGATAAATCAGCCGTTTTCACGGAGTTGGCACTCAAAGCACATACGTCGGAGTGGTATGCGGGTTCAGAAACAGGCGAACAACTCGGATTTGCCAATCATCCTGCGTTGACCAAATTCGTATCCCGATTCACGCAATGGGGGGATGATACCCTTCCCGTGAAGAGATCGCTGCTGCGGAATAACACACCTGGTAACCGAGCAATTGGTGTGCACTATGATCAAACCTTCATGAGATACGGAGAACCTACCTCCGTGACAGCATGGGTTCCGATTGGGGATGTGAAAATTGATGGGGGTGGTTTAATTTATCTTGAAGGAGGTCAATTTCAACCATTTGTCTCGTGACAGGACCAAATTACTAACGTAGCTGGCGTTCTAGGGGAGAAATTAGGCGAGGAGATTGAGCAAGAATTCACCAAGAAGGCGAAGGAAACTGGGCTGAGCGAGGAAGAGACGAAGAATGCGTTCAATAAGAATATGATGAGCTCGGGCTTTCTATGTGAGGGGCCAGGAGATTTCGGGCGCAGATATAACAGAAAGTGGCTTGTCACTTCGTATGAGGCGGGTGATGTTGTTTTTCACACGCCGCATATGGTAAGTTTTTGTCCCTTGAGTGTTCTTATCTTTCAATTCTCCATGCTGATCACAAGGATATTAGATTCATGCATCCACTATAAACCACGATGCAGAGGGCAGAATCCGCCTAGGAACAGATTTACGCTTCGTTAACAAGGCGCGTACTTGGGACACAGTAAGAACCATGCCCCCTCCTGCTACTCAAGTGGCTGTTTGATGACCGATGTTTGGCAGCGGTGGTCCAACCACTATACCTTTGATGATGGCGTTTAAGTACTCTATCATGCCATATATAAAAGGCCCTCATCAGAATGATTGCGACTATCCCAGCTAATGAAGCTACATATTATACATTAGCCCCCTAACATTATTTGAAACATTATTTGAGATTCCCTTCATTGATCCTCTCATCAATCCTATTGATTTCTGATACTTTTACCGCGCAAGCTTTTGGCCAAATCCGGTGGATCTGGTAATCATCAAGTCCGTTTGTGGAAACAAATAATTAAAGCAGCTCAACCGAGAATATGAGGTCGGCTGAGACACGATGAGGAGCTGGCCAAGAAATCGCAATGGCATAGTGTTTGTGTGTACGAAAGAGCGTTAACCGAGTGACTTGACTTTGAGGCACTCAGACATTATACTACTTGTTTTCAAGTCTGGGACCGGTTTTATCAGATTATTGAAGGAATACTCAATCGGAAGTAGACAAGAGATTATCTATTCATATCGTTTCTTACTGCCGTATTATTCTGGTCATAGTAGAAATGGATAATCACCCTTCAACCTAATTTCTCACTTCTGCTGTCACCTAGGGACATAGGATGCGAGTGACCCCCATAAGGAGCCTAAAGCTGCGCCCAGGGATTTTGACTCCTGAATGTTGCTCCTTGATGGTGTGCTGAAACTGCTCAATGTCACCCCCAAGTGGAACGTTGTCATTCCTTTGTAGCATTGATCTGCCTACAGACAGAAGGTACCACAATACGTAATTATGCACACGGACATTACTGCCAAGATTGTAACAGAAATGTGGCCAATCAGCCAGGCATTTGACAGCCAGTTGTCCTCGTAGGAAGCTTGGCGATGGCGAGGCGGATCAAAAGATCCTTATTTTGGTGTTTAAGTTTACGAAGTGGTCTTTCTAAGTAGGGTCTTTGGTAAACCCAAGTTCAGATGTGCCACAAGGTAATCACCTGATTGCCTTCTTAACCAGCATACTTCTCATCTAGGTCCCTCAGTCCCAGAGCTGTGTTGAATTTTTGTTTTGACGTCCAGGCTGCTAATCAGGGCGCCTCATCTGGGTGCTGATCATTGTCCGAATCAAAATGTTTCAAAACCATGACCTTCGGTTCCTCATTTGCGCCTCGGTATTTTTATCTCTTTCCTCGGGTGAATATGTAAATGAGAGGGCGGACCAGACCGACAACACCACCTTCATTAACCGATATATCCAAGGTGGAACAAACCAAAGAATAGCCTATCACGAAGGTAGCTCACCAATCCTTTTCGTATCAGTAGATGATATTTGGTTTCTTCTTGCAAAGCTAGGACCGATTGCTGACCTTTGCCTCAGCCGTTACACTAGGCGATTATCTATATGTTGAGGGCGGCCAAATGTCGACTTTGGTGGACAAGAAGCTAACAAATGACGCGGAATCATTGGAATGTAGGTCATTGATGCTTTTTTGAATACGCCTTTCCAGCCCGCTAATCACATTTCTCGTTTCCAAAACAGTCAGCAAAACACTTGCCACACCACTCAACAAACCGTGGAAACCCGGATCGGTCGAGATCAAAGAAATTGCTTATAAAGAAGGACATGCGGGCTACTAACTTTGCTGGCCTGTGGGCTGATCCCAAAAGAAACGCTATATACCGATGGGCTGGTGAGCTCTCTCGCTCAGCTCGATATGAAGAGGGTCAAGAAAACGAGATGTACATGCTTTCAGTAGACGGTAGCGGGGATGGGACATGGAGCATCAAGAAGCCAGCCCAGCAAGCAGCTTTCGACAACATTTCCCCAAGTACTCATGGACAATCGGTATTCTGCGATGACCTCGGATTCTACATTGGGGGTTACGTCTATTCAGGATCATCTTATGGGGAGAGCAACAGAGGGTCGCCTGGTGTCCGCATGTACGACGCGAGCTCGTCAGAATGGTCCAAAATCACAGATTTCGACTTGAGTGGTCCTCAGGGCAATCTCCGGAACGGCGCTGCTGTCTGCGTAAAAGGCTTTGGAAGCTCTCCGCTGGTCATGCTTCTTGGTGGAGCACAAAGTTTCGAGTCAGAACATCAGCCTCTCAGTTCTGTTACCATATACAACCCGATCACACAGAAGTGGTATCGACAAGATACGGTCAAAGACACCAACGGATTTCCTTCAGAACGAGAATACTTCTGTGCCGCTGCGGCTGAAGAGAAAAACGGAACCCTCGAGGTGTAAGTCCGGGGCTGTTCCACAACCCTAAATGTCTAATGAATTCTGCTTGTTCTGACACACAATTAGATATATGTTCGGGGGCTTGTCGGCCAAGAAACGGGCATTGGATGACTTTTGGGTTCTGTCTTTACCGGCATTTAAATGGTTTCAACTCTCAAGCGCTCAAAGTCCAGACGCTATACGTCATGGGCATAAATGTGTAATTGCTGGAAATAGACAGTTCATTTCCATCGGGGGCCTAGCAAAATATAGGGGCGGGGAATTCAAAAGCGATGATGTCTGGCCGAAGGGAATAGGCATTTTCGACCTCGTCACTTCGGCATGGGTGGACTCATATGATCCCGGCCTAGGCGAATATGACTCGCCGGCAAACGTTCAAGAGATTTACAAGAATGGGTATGTTGAATTTTGAATGACCTTGCCGTGTTCTTTCGGCGAGTAATACTGACGAATGGGCAGTGAAGCAGACGGGTATAATTATACGCCTGTTATCCAGGACCTGTTCTGGAAAAATCGATCAAGCAACAGAAATCGATCAAGCAACAGTAGGTAATGATCACTAAGTTCTTCTACCATCATCTAACAAGACGGGTAAGTAGACACAATACAAGATAGCCAGGTCCCAGGCGGCAAAGCTTCGGCTGGTGCCATAGCTGGGGCTACGATTGGAGGCGTTGCTGTCGTTGTCTTGATCGTCGCAGGGATAATCTGGCTTCTGCGCCGTCGTCGACAACAAGACAGCAACCCAATGACCTTGCCGACGGGACACTTTAAAGAGCCGAGTAATCAATCACTGCCTCCTTATCGGCAAGTTATTTCAGAAGCTGGTGTGCCTATCATGGAACTCAACTCCACGCCAGTGTCGGAAATGGATGGCCGTCAGTCTCTGCATAATAGAGCATAGGGCATAGCAGAACTTCCAACACCGGAGATTGGCTCTACTCGGTCTCCACCCAGGTAGCTATACCTAATTCCGGTGATAAAACAACGGCATTGCTGAGTATGATGCGGATCTAGGCTATGGCAGAGATACCAGCCGGGATTGGCAGGTAGGCGGAAGCGAAATTGAAATATCTAAAAGGGTATGTTCGCACCAATACTCTGATTAGAGTGCGAATCTTCCCAAGAGCAGTGGCTGCTCAGATTCCCCTGATTGATTCAGAAAGGTTTATTCCATTACCCTCTTTGGGTAATCACAACACCCCAGGGCTTGCAATGGGTTAATGAAGTCCTTTCGTGAACTGAAAGCTTTAAACAGGGCAAATAGATTAATACGTGAATACCAACTAACTGGAAAAACAAAGGAGGTATTCGCATGCTTCTCATCTTTGGTCAATTTAAGAGATAGACAACTGGCAAGCGTTTTGATTTTGTGGTTTATTTGATAGACATCTCAGCGACGCACAAGCGTATCGCAAAGACTATATTGCGATTAATCAATGAGGAATCCCTTGACAGTATCATTAAATATATGCGTTGTATAGTACATTAAATACCTTTCGAGAATTGTTCTTATCCACCTTTGGGAGTGGGTTTCGTTGTATTCCGCCCCGAGTATCTCCAAAGCTTGGAGTCCCAATCACAATCCTTTTTCTGAGCCTCAACTCGCGGAAGGGAATGCGTTTTGCTTATTGAAAGATGTGACAATTTCTAACTACTCGAGGTAAGGGTAGGATTATCAAGATCATTAATACGACGAAACGTCGGAGATAGCCAGAACATTAAACATAGGATCGAATCTCCGTTATTTTTGATCGAAGCAGTGCCTTTGCTGCTACCTAAAAAGACCTAAGTAAGCGACTGAGGTGAAGTGTTGCACACTAAAACTCTTTTGATGTAACGCAGACGCGACTAAGAAGTAATGCGTTTGATAGTGTTGAAAAGAAAGGCGCGTCTCAGCCAAGGATCCAGCGTATCACCAGTAGAATTCCCAACGTTCTTACTGTTTATAGGTTCCAGGTCGTCGCGACCTCATCTATGTCAGTGGCATGTTGGGACATATTGATATATGAGCCCAGCTCTTATACTGTCCGAAGCTAATAGCCTGGCTTCCAGAATAAGCCTCAACTGCAATCGCCAGGGTTGTACGCCTAGCGAAGTCAAGGAAGATTGGCCCGTAAATCGCCCCCTCATCATCATCGCTTCCCCTAAATCTGGGTGACACCACGTTGGCTGTCATGGTACCAGCCTGAGGCATCGGTTTCAGTCAATAATCTCCTGTGTCACTGAGTTCTCTATTGACAAATTCCGCTTCGACATCTACTCCGAGCCCTGGCTGGTGGAGGAAAACGGAGAAGCGCGAAGAGAAGTGATCTATAGCCTCAATGTAGGCGACCATGCTTGATGTAGGCTTGCCCATCTCATGTTTCCCATCCCGACCTGCAGCCAAATCAGGGAGGAGGAACCTGACGTAGTCCCTTTCTACCCTGCCGCGAGAGGTGCGGTCCAGGCGGGAGAAATGCAAGGCATGGGAACGCTCTGACGAGATGAGCGTCGGTTGCTCGGTCGCCGTACCGAATAAGCGATTTTCGAAATTCTGGAGCCTACCCTTGAGGTGGATCAGCGGATAGCCTGTACTTATCGACATTGGCTTGCAAAATGCATCGGGCTGGGGCAGATTGTCGGGAAACACAAATCTCGATCCGCTCCGACTGGTCCTTCGTCTGTTGGAGGGTGCGTTGCTTTCCCAGAGCAAATTGTAATTTTCCATTAGGTAGTCTGGAGAATGGAGGAAACCTCTTGTGGACTTCATTCTAGTTCTACCAGGCCAAGTTCAATATACGAAAATGATCCACCTTCTCTGCAGCAGTGTTGAGGTCTATCAAGGATCCATACATCGCGGATTTGTGTGTCTACCCAAACTGGGAGTATGACGAGAGGAACGGAACCGCCCTAGAATCCGAGCAACTAAATTTTGGCCAAGGGTGCGAATGCCAGCCTCATTAGTCAACGAGTCGATGCCCAAATTTCCATCCTCATTCCGGACGCGGCCCCTTTCGTCGGTCATATAGAGAGCTATGGCACCCGCGAGTGGCCCAACTCTCCACAGATGCTTGAAACATATATGCTTTGCTGCTTCCCTATTGACGCGAATAGTGATATCCAGTGTAGGCATTCTGAATGTGTAGTGTTTCGCCCGTATGGTAATAATACAGTTGTGTGTTCTGTTGATTTCCTTTCCTGGTAGGGATTGTTTTATGCTGTGTCAGCTGTAAGTGATGATATGTTACGAAGTTGGAGCAAGGGGATCTGGGAACAAAGCCATCTTTCACGGGCTCATATTCTACCCATATGCTTCCTACACAAGGCTGAAGTACAAAGCATAAGACCCGGCCAAAGGACTGAAAAGCGCCACGAGAGCTGGATCTGGTAGCTGAAAGCTGAAACTCCGGGGTTCTTGTACCACATACATTACTTTCTGAGTTACTGCAATATGTAACATTATCAACTCTACTTTTCCTTTCTTACAACGGTCTAGTATCATATAAGTGGCATTCACGTTCTAGATTTAAAAGTCTTTACGCCACATTTGAAAGTCAAATATCAATGAACTCTGTTTATTAGCCGCAACCAAAATAACTCATCTTTGAAGTGGCTGCCTCGGAGAGAGTCCGACACTAGGCTTTTTCCACAAGCCGTCTTGGGTCACATATTGCTCTCATTGGATTTTTTTTTCGCTCAGCTTATGAGAATGGTGGCACCTAAGTACTTAGATTTATTCAAGCTTCATCCCGTGGCTTGAATTTAAGTGCTCGAGGTGGTGGGCCACTGCAGTTAGGTTGACTGAAGAGGAGAAAGTAATCAATAGTATCTTGGGCATGGTCGCAGACAGGCGGACAGACCTTTGATCATAGTTCAATTGCCATATGTCTGCAATCAGCCATCACTAGCTTTTGTTTTATTACATTAACGACTCAGGTAAGTGATAAGCCCCCGCCTACATCTTTTGCTCCTCCATGACTTTTGTGACATGACCTCAGGTCTATATAAATTGCTACGTCTGATCATAGAAATGCCTGTCAGTTCGATGAGACTAGGACATCATCCAATAGCATCGCGGAATTCTCTCAATAATTATTTCGAACCCAAGCCAGTGCTGAGAAAATAGCAAGCGAATTGCAGGGTGGGAAATATGAAACGCACCACATTGACCTGTTTAAGCCCGTCATCTACAAAGTCAGTATAGCAGGATGGTTCAGAGCCCACTGTTGATAATCTGAATGCTCCAACACCGGAATATCTCGCTTTGGTCAGATATGCCCTAATTGTGGTACAAAGTGACCATGAAAAAAATCAGTGTTGTTCGAAGACTTAGGAAGCTCCGGGAGGAGCGGAGTCGGTATGCATCAAGAATTGTGACGAGAATGTGCTTGGTTTCGCAGGCTGCAAGTATTCTCACCTGCTCCTTTAGCAGCAACCATCTTATGTTATGCCTCGGTTCTCAACGTATACATGCAGGGTGACTAAACCGACGGCGACATAAATAGCCATAAAACTCAGTGGTGGCAGATGCGGAAATGAAAATACCTATTGATATTCAACGCTTCTTCGTCGTGGTTTCATACCGTAAGATGGCCAGGTCTCCTACACACCTCCGTTCATTCACTCACAACGAATGATGCCAGAACATAAATCATAACATGTTATTGTCAAAGAGGTATCTCGAATAAACTCCGCATGTAAATGTCGCTCCTATGCTTGCCCTTGAATGCATGTGCTTGGCATTAAAATCATAATCGCTAACCCAGATGAAGATCGCAATGTCATTCAGTCATTTCAGTAACTGCTACTGATGGGCATTAGCAAACTTCTTAATGCTTGGACCGGGGTCGACAAGGCAGGGGGGAAAGGACAAACATACTTGAGAAGTTGCATTCCACTCGTCAAAACACGCTGTGCAGAAACATAGAGCGCCAGGCGAGCAATTTTGACAGCCTGTTCGCCATTTCCAATGTCCAATTGACTGTAGCTCGCCTCCAGTAACCGGGCCAGTTCTAGGAGGTATTTCGATACATCCGCAGGTTGTTTCACCGATGAGGTGCCTCCTAATACGACAGGCCAATGGGCGAGGGTCCGGACGATGTCGACGGCGGATTTCTCCGTGAGAAGGGAAAAATCAGCGGTCAGGAGCTGCTCTACTCCGATATCCGCAGTGCTTAGAAGAGAGTTGAGTTGATCAAAAGCAGACTGAAGAAATGCTGCTTGTTGCCGGTCTAGTGGTGTTTGGTGTTTGGGCCTAGGAATGTGGCATGTGGTGTTATCAAGGGCCTGAGGTAGCACCAGGGCAGCCAAGGGTGCAGGCTTGAAGTAGAATTGGAGAGAGTTGTTGTGGTCCGCGACAGGATGATTTACCAATACGGACTCGGGGAACTGTTGATAAGGAAAATTGTTAGTCTTTGGGGCATGAGAGCGGGGCTCAGAACGCCTGCTTAGTGACGTAAAGAGGAGGGAGGAGGAGAGGGACTAGCCACTTTGTTTCGGATGAGTTGGCTCGGGTCTGCATCTGCTAGTTGGAGAGCAGCGGTCGCCAGGATGAGATCACCCTCTGAGAGTGACCGCGCCACCTGCAGGGCCGGAAAGACAACCTCGGGAGAGGCGCCAGTGATGGCAGAGATTATCTGAGAGACATGTATCTGGTACACGTCAAATGGATTTGGCGCTGGCCTGTCAACGTTGCCTTCTAGGGCCAGCAGGGTGGACGTGAGTGTCTCCATGTCCGTGAAACTGATGAATGGTGACTCCTGAACGCCTTGATCTACTTGGCGATGTGTTTCACGGACTGTATCGTTTGTGGCGTGGTGGAGCGGTCGGATGGACACTGCAGATGGCAAGCTCATGGAGATGGACGCGCCGACTCAGGGGTCAAGCGGCCAGATGTAGTGGTTTATATAAAAGATTGGAAGAGGATCCGGAATGAAATAGAGGAGGAAGAATCCGGGATATGACTACGTTGTGAGGCAAAGCCAGTGCGCTTTCAATCCTTCAGTGTGTTGGATGTCAGGCCTGCGTTGTATTTGTTGTGTTTGCGGGCGAGGCTGATCGGCTCAGCGCCTGTGCGAGGGACATTTTGATGACTCATGTGACTTCCTCCTCACTATAGGAATAAGAGCACCCCAATAGAGACAAAGAAAACTACGGTCAGCGTGGTGTGCGAGGGCCCGAGATCCAGTCAGCATCCAGTATTCAGCCGCACCCAAACAAAAGGGAGCGTTGTCGTTGCATGCAAGAAAACAGGGTCCCATGGAGCGGGCGGCCGCCAGCACACGAGTAGCTCAGTGGCCCGACCATGGCAATATCCGGTGTTCCTCCGGCCGTGTCTTAGGCATATTGAGATTGACGTTTGACAGATGCAGGGCGCCGTCTGGGCTGTCGTATGTTGTGTTGCGCTGCGGGATAGGGGCAGGAGACTCTTCCTCTTCGCCACGGCCGTGTCCTCAACCACGCGTATGCTTCCAGCTACGTATTGGACAGCAGCGGCAGTGGCCCACGAAGGTCAGCATTGAAAAAAAAAAACCATATTCAATACAAAACACGATCGCCTAGTTTAGCCCCCACCGATGGCCCCCATTTGGGTCACCATCCCTGTCCTATTCCGCCCTTTGACCCGCCTCAGACACGTTCCCCGACCCATTTCCAAGGCGGCGGCCGCTTCGTTTTAGCCCCCAGATTCTGTTGGAAGTTCTGGAAATGGTTAAAAAGGGCCTAACCTCCCAGGTCGGCCGCTCCCAGTCTGGGCCGAGCGCAAATCATGATTCCACTTCCAGCCCAATCCTTTTCTCGATTGGCGTATTCTTTGCCTTTTACGTTTGGTCACGTAAACGCCCTCATACAAACAATTGGTCTTTTTTGTTCTCACTTTTGTGCCCAAAGGTTGATCTGACCTAAGAGCGGGAGAGTCAGGGGTCAAATCGGGATGCCGCGCTACGAAAAGGGATTTTTATGAACACCGATTCGTATTAAAATGCATATCTGAATATTTGTCTATGCGTCTTTCGTGTGCTTGCGCATCGCCATCGCCAATCAAATCCTAGCTGACGGAAACTTCAAGCTAAGCAGTTCGGGTGCACACCTTATGCTTGACAAAGCTACTACTAATCCATATTTGCACTTTGCTGGGAACCATTATTCTCAATCGGCCGATGCTTGTTTCGAATACTGTTATTACGCCTAGCAGCTCCTCCGTCTATAGTGTATTGCCACCGTTCCAAAGCCCCCTTTATTGTCCATGTTATAGGCATACAAACGCAGCATGGATGCTACCAATAGCATCAGGATCGTAAAACTGTGACGACCCACCTGGAAAGCTCCCTCCGTCGTCGTATGCATTAGTTGGCACCAGCATGGGCAATCCATTTCCCATCCATCCCGAAGTAGTGGCTTCACTCCATGCCTTCTTAGTTTTAGTCCCTTTTCATCAGCTATTTCACATGCAACCGTTGGCCACCAATTAGGACACTCTTCTGATAGTTGGCCCACAGTTTCTTATAATGAAGCCCAGCTATGGCGAACAATAAGGAACAAGCCGCTTAGCGACAGGCTCAGTTTGATGGTGGTGGGTCATTTATCAACCTTGAGACATGCCAAAAGGATTGGAAGGATTGCCATCTCCTGACTACCCGGGCTAGATCTATTTCACGGACGAAAGAGTAGACCAGCGGCATACAAAATCTCGGATGCACGGAGTGAATCGAATACTTATTTCTATATATTCAAAGACTGTGCAGAGGGACGGGTATTCCATTGAAATTTTCACCTCAATTCCTATCAGAAAATGTACTTCCATAATCCCAAAGCAAAAATAACCATCTAGCAGATGTTCTTGCTAGCGTTTCCAGTGATGCCCCAAAAGATGTTCTCAGCACAGGGAGACTCCCGGACCGAATTATTGTTCACCTCGACCTCAAAGAAGATGCCACTAGTGTTAGGGAACTCAGAACGAGCAGCAACGCGGACCTCCCCTCCTCCGTTGATAACACCATCTCTAATGGCCAGGTTGTAGCAATTCTCGATGAGCACGGCGTTGTTGCCGTTGTTGGCAAGGTCGATGTACTTGATTTCGGCTGCCCCGGACATGGAAACACAGAAGATGCCGCGACCACCGCCACGAGAGTAGACCTTGTCAATGTAGACGTTTGTTGTGGTATACTGGCCGTTTGCGAGCTGGCCGTTGTTGTTGGCGAATCGAAGAGTGGCGTATCCAGTTCCGGCCGCAACGTTGTTGCCCTCAACATATCCGACCCATGCGTTAATAGTCTTCTGAAGCAGAAGACCACACTCGCCAACGTTGCGGGCAATAACCGAGTTGATGGTAAGGCCATCAATGTTCCATGTCTCCACCGCATGGCTACCAGCACCCGTTACGGTAATGACGTCCATCCTGACATTGTAGTTCTGAGCAAGGTCACGGTCAAACCGAATCCCTAGGCCGCCGCTAAGGTTCATGGTGATCTTTCCAAGGTTCAGGTTGCGGGTGCCAGAGAAGCGAAGACCAAAGTATGGGTTTCCAGTCATGGTCAGGTAGGGGATGCTGACATCATTCTGGTTGGTTACTTCGATTGCACCCCGTCCACTTCGGAGGACCGCGTTGAGAGTGCCGCAGACCTCAAACGTCTTGCCTCCAGTGACGGTAATAGTGTTGGAACCGATAGAGCCAGAAGACCACACTACTAGCCGCTGCCCGCTGCTGATACGGTCGAGAGCGGTCTGGATGGCGAGGCGGTAATCGGTACCAGTGTACACATTGGCTCCGTTCGCAGTCGCTGTGAAGGTGCCAGAACCGGAGACACTTGCGTGGGCCGATCCGTCACCACACGCAGCGTTGACGGCGCCTACGAGGGCGAGGGCCGCGGTGAAGATGGTCGAGAGAGAAAGCATGGTACTTTTATTCCTTATACTGATCATCAGCTAATGCAGCTTGGTTGATCACAGCTTAGTTCCGGCCTCGTCATGATGGGACGGTCAGGGGAAAGAGTCCCTTTTAACCCAGCCATTCCTTGGCGTCCGGCAGTTGTTGTTGAGCTATCCGCGAACCACGAACTGCATAAATGCCAAGCTCCTACTTGCGGGGTCGGGCTATCTTGATATATGATGATGGCTAAATTTTGGCGGAGGACTCTGCTCCGAGATGCATATTGGGACTGGTCGCGAATGGAAAGCCACATCTCCAATCTGTGTTCCACCTATCGGGATTACTCGATAGCTTTAATTTGACTTCTAGCGTCTACTTCTTGTGGAAGCTTCTCTTCCGCAATTCTGCTAGTGGATGGTGTTTCCCAAAGCTTCTTGGCTTGGATGTAACCCTGTTGTCGTATTTTAATCGGTCGGTATTTAACTCCGACAGGGCATTAAATGAAGAGAACTAATTCCGTTTACACCTCTTTTCGTTTTGCGTAACATCTAGCTCATGGCAAGGAGCATGTTAAATGTGACGATGGCAATGTGTCGCTATCTCACCCCGATCCAATGGCTTGACTAGGGTTCCATTTCTTTATGTTTTGATAAGCTTAAACGGGCTCACCTTCCGAGACTCTCAATAAAGGATAGGATTTATTGAAGAAGGAAGGTATGAAGGTTCTCACCTTACTTTGACATCTATTTCTGAATAGTTGGCCTTGATTCCGATGATATCTAGCAAGCTCTTTGGAAATATAGATACATATTTGATGATTATGAGCTCTTCTCCAGTCAGATATAATGAAAAAAAGGACGAAATAAACAGAATAGCAGCAATACAATACACTTCAAGTGCTTGATGGTTGGTTGCATTGCCTGCAATGCCCCTGATCGGTATGTGGGGTGAGGGCAGTACGGGAGAGAAAGGCCCGAGGATGCGAGAGCAGGGTGGTCATCATCCCATGACCCCGGTACTTCCTCGCAGATATTATTGGCACGCGTATGACAAGAAGCTTTTATCAAGGTTAGGGTAATCGGACGGCAAGAACTTTGCTTTGAGGTATCTCGAGCTCAGTTCTCCCAGCTTTAGTCTCATTAACATTCGAGCATCCAAGCTTAGTGTGACCACAGTTGAATTTGGCTAGAAGATGATTAAATACTTGTAACTCATCAAATGCCACCAAAGAACTGAATATTATGATGTCACATAAACTGATTGTGATGAAGGTAAACTATCTACATGTTGGTGGTGCTCCCCCCCCCAAAGGTTGATTATCGGCGTATCAATCCGACGAGTACCGAATTACTTGGTCCGAACCTCCCACATGGCTTGCATTCGCTGAACCTGGCCTGGTGTGAATGACGTCCTGCATTGTCTATAGATGATTTGTTAGCAAGAGAATCGATGACAAGTTAAGATGGTTTTACTCACGCCGGACTGTAGTTCATATGATTGTTGGTCAGGTCAGGTCCGACACCAGGGCAACTATAACGAGTCTTGCAGCTCCCCATGGCAGTTCCGTTCTGGGCTGGAGTATCGGCCACCAAGTCGCCGTTGCCGGTACAGCCGCCCTGGAAGGTGTGCAGGAGACCAAGCCAGTGACCCATCTCGTGAACGCCCACCTTGCCCTTGGACTTGTCGCCGTCGTCTTTGTTTGGTATGGTGCTCCTTTGGATCTCGATGCCGTCCTCTATAAAGGTGTTCGAGGTCTCGGCGTGGTTCTTGTTTGGCAGAGTGCCGAAGCCAACGACGCCCGTGGCATTGAGGCCCTTCAGGATCCACACGTTGAGGTCCGTGTATTTTCCCTTGCGGAACTTCTTCTTGAACACCTTCCTGTCGACAGCCATGGACCAGGTCTCGTTTCTGATTCGCTCGCTTCCGCCAAGCTTCAGGGTGAAGTTGTGCTGCGCGAATTCGTCCCTGAGCATGTTGAACTGTCTCTCGATTCCGCCGTCCTGATTGCGTTGTCAGTAAAACTTAGGCATTCCCAGTGAATGTGTAAATGTACTCACCGTGACATAGTCTTCAGTGGCGTTAACAGAAATCACATGGATGTAAACGTTGATTTCCCGGGGAGAAGAACTCGGAACACTCGAAGGACTTGATGCACTGGAAACACTCAAAGTACTAGAAGCACTTGGAGTGGTGGAAGTACCAGAAGCACTTGGAGTGCTCAAAGCATCAGAAGTACTTGGAGTGCTAAAATCATCTGAAGCACTAGAGGCACTTGGATTGCCAGAAGCACTCGGAGTGCTCAAAGCATCAGAAGTACTTGGAGTGCTTAAAGCTTCTGAAGCACTAGAAGCACTTGGAGTACCAGAAGCACTTGGAGTGCTCAAAGCATCCGAAGCGTTTGAGGCACTGGAAGCACTCGGGGTACCAGAAGCACTTGGAACACTTGGAAGACCAGTAGTAGGGCGACCGGAACACTTCTTCCTCTTCTTCACACTACGAACAGAGTGAGACTTCTTGGCACTCAGTTCTGCAACTAGTTGAAGAAACTCGTCGGGCACCTCCGCACTCCCGCATCCCTGGGCGGCTAGTTCTGCCTCTTCACGAGCCTCAAGGGTTGCAGCCGATGCTGCAGCCGTAAAAAGGGTAAAAACATTAAAGAATCGCATCTTCAGAAAGAAAATCAAAGGAGTGACTTAGTGAGGTGGTTTCGAAATCAGTGTCTAGGAATCCATATGGACGGTGCGGAGCGGCCTATTTGTACAATCGACGACGTTGCTTTCAGCGCATGATTCCTCGACCAGGGCTGAAGCCAGAGCCCCCCCAACTTCCAAATCAGTCGATCTAGAGTAGACGAAAATAGCCCGAAAGTGGGCTGTGGGCTTTCGGCCAGTCTCACATAAGGACATTTGTTAGGGCGAATCTGAGAGTGGTAAGGGCCGAGATTAGAGGGAGATCCTGTGAAAAAACACCGCCACCTGATCCAATGCAAAATCTTCTATATTTTTCTAAATTGGTTTCAATATTCCTTCGCCATAAATTAATACCAGCTGCATTAAGTTCGGCGACGTGTTGCTCTTGTCTTCCATCCCGAGATCCACGATTTACTCCAATGGTAGACTCAAGACCAACCACGCCGACAGTTCTTTTTTATGACCAGTCTATAAGGCTCGAGATGGAACTAAGCCTTAAACCAAAGTCCCTGTTCGGGGAAGTCTTGAAAGGGATGTAGGCAAGGACAGCCAGCCCTGTAGACTTGTGGAGTTCGCCTTATTGACATATATCTGATTCATAAATGCAGTCAGATGTGCTGCGAATAGATCGACAAATCACCCATACCCCGTTGATATTCCTAGCCCATTGCATAGGTGCAGTAGAGCCAAGAGGTGTAGAGTGTCGATAGATCCTAGCAGCGCTTTGAGTTTGGGAAACAGTAGTATGTCCGCTCTGAAGGCTTATTAGACGATCCGGGGGCTTCAGGCGAGGGGTTCTAGGTGCTCCCATTCACAGCCAACCTCGCCATACGCTTGGTGAGGTGACTCAGCGGTCCGGTGCTGCACCCTTCCGCCAATTTGAAAAGCAGGAGTCCCCGAGTCACCGCGAAATGTTGCATTACAATGAAGATCCATATAACCAGCCGCCGTCTCTGAATGGACTCCCCTTTCATCTTCCACAACAGAGATAAATCCTGCTCTTTCATTCTCATACATGACCTCTTGTCGTCGGAGAAGCCCTGTTGTAGCGCGGGCGATCGCCGTGGTGAAAACTTATTCCCAAGTGTTTGCGCTTTCGCAACAGGTATCTGGTCGCAGAACTTCCCGTCGCTGGGCGATTTTCAGCATTTCTGGAAAACCAGGGGTCCGTATGTATACTTTGCTGAGCCAAAGGTGGTGCGTCACGACTAAGCAATACTGCCATGGCGACTGTGTTGGCATTTGTATCTAAAAGATGGAGGTGAAGCCTCACAAACGAGGCATGACAGGCGGGATTCCAATCGAAGTACGCAAAATGAAGGCCCTTACCGTAACCGACCCTCTCCAACCAAATCCCTTCACTAACATGACACGAAACTCGTTCTACGTATGGGGCGGGTATGTGCCGTTTGACCTGTCATCCGACGAGTTGGCCGACTTCTCAAACCTGTGGATGTTCATCGTGGACGGCGAGGGAGGTAAGGAGACACTGGTAAATGCCGATTTCTTGCTAGAGCTTTAACGGATCGGAACGGAGCCCCAAAGAGTTTATCGAACGCGCGGTTTGTGTTTGGAGACAAGATACTAGATTCGTTTCCAATGTGAAGGGTGGCAATGTGGAGGAAATAATGATATTTGGCTTTGACTCTAACGACTGGGGTCAAAATAGCGAATGAAGTTTCTCGCCGGACGCGTCGCTGTGGGGAGCATCGGCGACGTTTATAATACATGAGGACACAGGCGGACTGTCGGACCTGACTGCGCTGGCGGCACGCTGGCATACATGGCGTCTATTCAGCGGGCCTGCTTGTGTCTCCCAAGTATTCTCACTGCCACTCACAAGTAGCCTGACTTGATGAGGCGTCGTGCATAGCTAAGTACAAATTGCTTAGGTGGTAGGAGCCGTTCACGAGGTAGCGGACCTTCTATCGGCAGAGGCCGACCCACTCGATACTATCACCATAGGCCACGGACGCCGGTTCCAAGCTCAGCTCGAGCGAGACGGGCCGGGAAAGAGCATTGCGGTCGAGTCATATTGCGGTACTATACATGTTCAACCACTCCCTGTCAGGGGTAGCAATCGAAATTCCTGAGATTGCGGCATGGAGGCACGACCCGCTTGTTGACCTACGCAGCGGACCTGATACACGTGGGTATTGGTACAGTAGGCTGTTCCTTTGTACTCAAATCTCAGAGGTTAATTACATAGCTTAATCTATCTGGCCTGCTATCCATGCTTCCATGATTTCCCTTGGATCTTCTTCAAACGAATGTAATCTCAAGGCCTCGTTGTCCGTCTCACGGGGTTTTGCGTGAGCACCAGCACCATCGTCAAAGATGAAAACCCCGAGCAGATTCCCATATGCCTCATACGCTTTGGTCGGACCAGACTCAGCGAGAAGTCTCAAGGCAGCCTTGCGTACGTCCTCGGATCTCACACGGCTGACCGGCCATTTTTCGCCAGTCACCTCTTCCGCACATCTGATCAACTCGTTCTGGGTGGCAGTAAATGAAGCGGCGGTGACAAATTGGTTCTTCGTCAGGTCAGGATTGGCAAGAATCGTGGCGACAGCCTTTCCCACAAAGTGATGGCTTGATGCGTGGAAACCTTCGTTGCCCGAGTCCAGGACAGTAACTGTTTTGCCGTGTTTGTCAAGCCGCGAATGCCCCGTGGTAAGTGCCTACCAGAACTTATTATTATATGTCTCTACTGTTAAGTCTCCCTACGTCAAGATTGCTGCATCGTTAATGAAACCAGTCGGTGTCATATTGTCCGTCCGGTTGTATGTTTCAATGAGGTCTATATTATAAAAGATGTAGAGGATCGTTAAGATCGGCGAGCCTTGAGGTGTCCCGGTCTATATGTAGTGACGCTTTATCTTGAACCCGTCGATGGAGATACACGTATAATAGATTCCCAGCAAGCTTACTATCCACCATACCGTCTTCTCGACGATCCTTTTTTTGTGTAGGCTATATAGGAGCCGCTCGTGCGATATATTGTTGAAGGCGCCCGAGACGTCAAGCAGGCCGTAGGTCTCAGCCACATAGCTCAGGCGTTATGCTATAATGGCGTCCAGAATCCTGGCCATGGTGTCAAGAAGCCCGATCAGCCGATAGGGCCCTGGGATGGTGTAGTTAGCCTTGCCTTGCTTTCTCAGGATGACCGTGGTTGACTCCCTAAAGTATTGCAAGCAGTAGCTGAGCTGGAGGCTTTAGTTGAAGATAACCACCACTATAGCTATCCAATTATAAGCCTTCTGCTAGTTAGTATGTATTTATCTTTACTCCTTATAGTAATACTATTATTTATCTGATAACTTTAGGTATATGCTTTCCAATTATATATCTTTTTACAATTTCAAATACCACTTTTCCAATCACGTCTCCACAGCCAAAATGCTCCCAACGGAACATCCTCGTTCCAGTTTGATAAATAGCACCCTGAGATTCCCAGTGGGGTTACTGCGCCTCTCCATTGGAAACCATGGCGGCCAGTATATCTCTTCTGGATCATGATACCACAGGTGTCCAGATCCACGGACCCTTCCAACGTAAATTCCCCAATCCCATCTTTGCATGCCGATGCCACTATTTCGATTCGATGGTCTGATTCAGACGATTTATGGAACCGAATGTGTCTCATCAACGGGTCATTACGAGACCGGCCATTACGAGACCGGCCACTTAGCCCGTATGTATACATCCCTTCCCATACGCATGAATCAATATCGTTGATGAGAGCTCTAGTCCGTGCCTTGTACCACAGCTCCCAAAAACAGGTAGCTGGTAGCGAGTAAGAAGGGCCTTCCTTGTCCCTTACTACCCTGGTGACTGTGGGCAAGGGGATACTCTCCGCTAGGCCGCTAGTTACCACAGTAGGAGCTAGATCGTCAGGCGATAGCTGTCTCCTCGCTTGGGAAAAGAATGGGATATTTTCCGCGGGTGGGGGTGCATTCTCTGCCTTTGGATCCTGCCGCAGACAGACGCGTGCAGCTACAGCGCATAACAGCAGTGCCATGCTTGGAAGTATATTCCCGTAGGTATTGTTGTCCCAGGACGTGTCCAAATAGCGCCTCATAGCATTATCAGTGAAATCAATGTGCTGTTCATCATCACCACCTTGATCCAGATCGCCCTCGGGATCGGGCTGTGATCCCCTGGAATTTTGTATGGCACAAATGGCCGAGCAGAATGAGGTTTCCAAACCAAGTGAAGAGCTCAATATCTGTTCAGCCGTTTCAAGTTCCGGGTTGTCAGAGTATGTACAGGCGCAGAGCTCATCAAGGGCACGCATGACATCCTCATCGCAAACCGATAGACCTTATGGAAGTCAGCATCGAGTCAAACTAAGGGCACGGTTTAATTTACATCCCCAGACCACTGACGTAGCCAGAAGCCCAATAGTTCTTTTCAGAGGTTCAACTTTCTCTGAAAGCTCGGCGATCCCGGTAAGGCCATCTGCGCTCATCGCTGAGGTCACTGTTGAAACCTGTCCGACCTGTCTGTGTATTTCTTCCCTGAGGAAGCTCAAGTGGGACGCGGCCACGGCGAGATACTTCCACCATACTCTGTGATAAGAGGCCTGGTCCTGCAGAGGCCGCTGAGTAATCCCACTCAGTTGATCGGTGATGGAGGTCACCAAAGCTTTCTCGCTCACAATTGATCGTGACGAGATTCGGGGAATCTACCAGCCAAAACAGGTACCAATGAGCAAACGCCATCACAGAAATCTTGCGGAATCTTGGAACATACATTGTATTCGAAAACCTGCCGGAACAAAGTCTCGTCGTATGTGTTCCGAAGCAGTCGACAGGTCTCGGTCAACGCAAGAACATCGTGCGGCGCACAGTACCACGCGA
Source organism: Clonostachys sp. G952 (assembly GCA_027569935.1). NCBI lineage: Eukaryota > Fungi > Ascomycota > Sordariomycetes > Hypocreales > Bionectriaceae > Clonostachys > Clonostachys sp. G952. The sequence continues at coordinate 1,025,367 of JAPDLB010000010.1, read as the reverse complement.
CGTGATGCAAGAGCTCGATGGGCAAACCTGTAATAAGTGTCATGGCCAAAATGAGGTCCAAAAGTCCTAACTTGACGACGGTAGCCAACCAGATGGACAGCTGTTTGCAATACTAACTGCAGAGGTAACCAACGTGCAGCGGGCAATTGATTATTGCACATGCAGCGTCAGTGCGGGGCTGCTGCCTGAAATTATGAGGGCATACAGCAATCTGACGACATGAGCGATTATATAATCTGGCCAGATGATATCACCCACCAGCAAGCAAGGATGCAGTGCAGCCTCGGAACATACTTGTAGTAGAACGGCGTGAAACCAAACGGGCAAGGCCGGTTACAGGGGCCCCTGAAGGCATTTCTCAGAGTCCCAATTTTAGGGAATATTTTTGGCCTTCCAGCGTGCTCCATCAAATCAGCCGAACTACTTTCGCCTTGGGTAACAGTTCGCCGGATCAGTCGGCTAATAGTAATTAAGGATTTCTCTTTGCCATCTTAACGAAAACCTGGGTTTAGAGTCAACACGGTAGGTTAGCCACTACGTCTCTTCTGCATGAAGTGTCGAATACTAAGGGCCATTCTAGGTAGGATGTCTATTTTCAATGAATGGATTAAACTGTCGTAAGAATTGATAGGCAGTGAAAGCATAGCCTTGTAGCTTGTTAATGTCATGTCACACTCGATGACTGTGTCTGCCAACTGCAGATGCTCGGTAAGCAATCCAGTGACAGTACATTATGAAGTATGACGGCTTTCAACTTCGGACAACCAGGGAGTTGGGTAGAAGCTTAAATCCTAGTTAAGCAGGAAGAAAAGCCAATCTCATGATCATCCGAAGTCCTTTGTGTGTATTATCTGTCTCTCGGATGCAGTGAGAATCAAACGTGACAGTCGTACGTATTAATGCTGATGGCCGAGAAGATGCTGATTTTGGAATGAACCTGGTGGAGCTGTGGGTTTCTCAATTGGTGTTACAGCGTAATTTACCATCTTTCAATATACCCTTTGTAATTGATCGGCATCGTTGCGAGATAGTGTTGGTTGGTAATTGATCAAAGGTGCTAACACGTTGGGTCATCTCCAAGAAGGCTTTTGGTTAGACGTGGGTCAGATGGTTGAAAAATGCAATGGGACCCTATTTGAAGATGGGACTTTAAGTATGACTTAATTCACCGCTATTAAGCTCACTGGGAAACAATACGAACATCCCCGAGGCTGTTAAAGAGGCCGAGTAATGATCACAAGGATAGTTCTTATTGTGAATTGGTGGGCTCTAGGGTAGGCATCAACTGTCGGGCGTCGATCTCAGCATCACGCGGATGTCTTCCGCCAGAGAGGGGTGTAATCTTACGCACCACGAATCATTCGGGCAGAATTGCCTTGACCGGAATCTACCATTTGATAAAAAAGAAAGGGTGCCGGGAGAATCAAGTACAGGGATTATTTGAGAAAACATCATGCGCCTGTCTGTCTGAGGCGTTGACATGCCTCGACCAGCGATGGTTTGTTAGACTGCTTCCAGGATCACAAGGCCACTGCGCAATCTAATTGCTTTCCGTGTCTCAGTCGTAGTGGACCCGATCAAATCTTAGAATGTAACCAACCAGGGCAATGTCTGGGGCAGTGTCCTCTGGCTGGAGTCAGCTCTTGTCTGGCACGTCTCCCAATGCCGTCTGGATGTCTCCTGGCTCGATTTGAAGCCATTACGAAAGTAGTGGCTAGCTGAAGCTCAATCATTCTTGGAAAGCTGCCCGCGTCTGGCTGCTGATGTCCAATCGATCATCTGCGGGTGATGGCGGTGCGAATCCCTGCTCAGGTGCGCCATCAGCCATGTATCAGGCTGGGGCTGTGGATGAGCTGCAGATGGATGTGTAACACAGTGAGAGGAGTGTGCTATTGAAGCCTGCCTGATGACCCAGACCGCCACTTCTGGCTTGATGGTTCAGTGGTTGATGTCTTGCCTGCTTTCTTTTCCCTCCCACCCCCATGGTGGCGCTCGGGCTCCAGCTGTGCTGAGGGTAATCTTGCTTTCTGTCGCATGAAATCACCCAACATGTCTAATATGGAGTCAAGAAGACCAAAGCGCCATTTCGCCCGCCTTTTCGCATTCATTTGCGTCCAGGTACTAATCATCTACCCATGTTCAACCACTTCAAATGCCCATCGGATGGTTGCCGGTCGCCTTATTGTCTGACACGGGGCCACATATTTGTACATGGTGAACGCCTTGGTCATTTGCAAACGGGTTATTCCTTTTTTCATCTCGTGATGGTCTCGATTGACGCCAGCGGCGGCGCCATGGCACGGCTCGATAGGCAATGTAAGGCACCAAACCTACCCGACTCGCTGTCGCTGGTCACCTTCTTCTTGCGCCACGTCGTAGATGTAATGAAAAGCGCCCGGCCGTCAGCTGCTCATCTTCATACCTGAGCACACTCCCGCTTCTGTGTGGGTGGAGGCATCACTGCGCCGAGAAACTGTGAACTGCATTTTGTGACAGACAACAGTCATGCAACCTAAAGCCCAAAGTCCTTGTTGGGGCACGTTACCTATCTGGAGATAATATGCTTGATGACCTGTACCGTAAGCTCTCTGACTGCCAGCCTGCTGTGGTGAGAAACTGCATTGTGTTCGAGTGAGAAGAGGCTGGCTGATATGCAGATGAAAAGGCGCATGCAATTTGCAGGGTGATGTGTGTAACTGTCGCGTTAAACAGCGACACTAGCCCCCTGGCCAACAAGTACACAAACACACAAACGCTACTGTTGATGTCGTATCGATCGTAGGCCAGACGGTCGGTACTTTCGGGAGCTTCAGGCGTCAAGGGGGCCTCCCCTGAAATGTTACCACACGAGCCCACATCCCGCATTTTTCTTGTCCAAGGAAGCGCCGCGGATTAATCATAGAGGGGCTGGCCTGCACACCCCTCCTGGATTGGTTTGCTGGCCCTGGCACGCTGAGTCTAGTGACCCTTTCCATGCGAGTTTGAGCCTTATACTGTGGTGCCCCCTGTCTCGGCGGCAGACATCCCATGATTGTTCATCCTTGTTTGCTCGCGTGGCCTAGTTAGGAGTTGGGTGCATGCTGATGGATGGACGGATGGACGGATGGACCAGTGTATGACGAACCCGCTGCATATTGGATCGGAGGCCGTGTATTTGCTGCCCACCCATCAATCATCCGCCATGGTGCCCCTCATCTGGTGGGATTATCGGGAAGTAGGTACATGAAATCAACTCCAGTCCCTGTGAAGCTTTTGTCGTTGGACGGAACAATGCTATGGTGGCTTGGCTGGCGGGAACGACTCCATCCTGTCTAATTCGCCCACCTTTCCGACTGAGACCCGAACCTACCGTTATCTCACCAGCTCCTGCGCCTCAACATACATTGTTGCTGACAGAGGCAGAGACCTGCCCGACCGGCGGACGCCAGGCCAAGATACGGGCAGCCGAGCCCGAGACACACGGCGTCCATGCGGCACTAAACCGTAGTAAATGAGTTGGGACACTCGCATATGCAGGTATCTTCCAGCTACCCCGACCCCGGCCAACCATATCGCTAACCTTCTTTTCTTATTTGCTTGTTCTTCCGCGTCTTTGTCTTGGACCCCTGAGCGATTCCTGCTTTGCTTCTTCCCCGCTCGGACACCTATGTCCCTCTTTTTTTCTTTTACGAGCTGCAACTAACAAGGTAGTCCCCCGTCGCTTAGAATAAGTGAATTGATCGGCAACACCAGCTTCAGCTCAGCGCGAATCCAGTGGAGATGACGGCATGAAATGGGGTTAGCCAGCCCTGTATGTGAACGAACTTGGGTGAACAGCGAACAGTCCACCCCTCCATCAAATTCACATGGTGTAGCTGACTGGATGCCTTCCCCCACCGTGTTTCTCGTACCGGCTCTGGGCCCTGGAGTAGTGTGATCTTTCTCGCCCGCCACAGACACGAAAAGAGGTTGGCGGCGGCGTTTCTTGGCGCGCTTGCGGAGAGACATGGCAAGCGGGTGATTTGCACCGGCTGAGCGTTGGAAAGACAAGAGAGCCGGGGGGTTTCGAAAGCAAGATTCGGATGCCAGGTCCAAGCAGTATGACGCCAGGTCAGCTGGCGGCGACCTCGTCTCGTCTCGTCGAGAGCGAGAGCCCGCGAAATTGTATAAAGCTGGGCCGTTCGCACGACGTTCTACATGCTTTTATCTTCTCATCATCCTCAGCAACAAGCATTCAATCATTGCCTCTTCGCGCCTTTGGCTGCCCATTTCCTGCTCCTCCAGATCGATCTGTATATTCTGATATATCCTTATCACTGATACATACAACCCCAAACATCCAACATATCCTCCTTCTGTGATAGCTCCATATAGCCATCATGCTCTTTGCCACTTATCTTCTGGGCTCCGCCCTGGCAGCTGCGGCTGCCGCCTCTCCCGTCTCCAAGCCTGAGCTTGACAAGCGCCAAGTCCCCGTTGGAACTATCATCTATGGCTGCACTGTCCCAAACACCATCGCCCTGACTTTTGACGACGGCCCCTTTGCCTACACTGATCAAGTTATCAGTGCTCTGGGCGCTGCTGGCATGCGGGCCACCTTCTTCCTCAACGGACAGAACTGGGCTTCCATCTGGGACTACCAGAGCACCGTCCAGCGCATGATCAACGAGGGTCACCAAGTCGGTTCCCACACGTAAGTTGTGAATTCATTTGTCATTTTGCGTATACTCTTGGCATTTTCTTACATGCATGTCATCACGTAGCTGGTCTCACCCTGACCTCGCAACTCTTGGCCCCGGGGACGTCACCTCTCAGATGACCCAGCTGGACGACGCCCTCTACAGCATCATCGGAAAGGCGCCCACCTATATGCGTCCGCCATACTTCAGCGTCAGCGCCGAGAATCTCCAGACCCTCGGAGGCCTTGGCTTCAAGGTCATCCACTCCGACGTTGACACCCTCGACTGGGCCAACACTGGCAGCCCCCAAGTCGCCATTGACAACTTCAACAATGGTGTCAACAACGGCGGCAGGCTTGTCCTTGCCCACGACGTGCACGCCTCAACGGCCAATACAGTCGTTCCGGCCATGATCTCCTCTATCCAGTCTCGAGGACTCCAAGGTTAGTGGCTTTCATGTACTACCCTTCCAAACTGTTCTCGTGCCCTCCTTATAATCTTTCAAATGCTGACTGAGTGCTTCAAAAACAACAGCCGTTACTGTGGGCGAGTGCCTCGGCGACTCCCCAGCTAACTGGTACAAATAAGGAGCGAGTCCCATTGTGGGTTCTTCTCACCCGCTTATAGAGAGGACGCGTCTCATGATTTAGGCCTTGGACATGGGACTAGAGGACGTATTTTTAATGATGGATTGTGCTTGGAATGATGACCTTGGAATTTTTGGCAATTGCAACATGATCAACTTCGATTCGCGTTTATAGATGATTAATTTTTGAATTTTATTTAGTTGAATCAGACTTTTGCAAAACAATGCAACTATCTGCCGGGTGGCGCATGAATAAGTCTGTTTGGATAAACGTATTATCTGTAAAGAGTCACATCACAGCAGATGATACCATCGAATCTGTCTGATATTCTGTATCCTGTGACAAAAACTATTTAAGCTTTTATTATCTCTGACGTTGACGCGACTTTGAGGTATACTCAAAGTCACTCTTCCTACCTATCCCCTGATATCCATCTTGGAAATACAGTAGCAGCACAAGTTCTAAACTATACTACCTTCATGTACTTCCCGAGGTAGCAGACCATTAGGGAATCCTATGTGAGAGAGAGAAGGAGTGAGATATGAATTTGAACCTATTTATTTGCAGGTTGGGCTATATTGTGTATGTAAACTAAACATTTTATGAGTTACTCTATTTACAAATGATCTGATGTTCATTTTGCCGGTGCAATGGCCTAAGTCTAGATGTGGGATGTTATAGAGAGCAAGAGTGCAGCGTCTGAACCGGACTGATGTATTGCGATGGATGACATCTATTCTCTTCCACAAAACTTATCATGAGAAAGAAGGACCATCTTCTGAATTGCTAGCATACAATTTATTGATATGGAGCCCATTGCCGCTGTCTCGTGTCGATGGATGCTAAGAGCCAAGAATTCGGAAAGCAGCGAGTGATATCCCATGACGCGTAAACCCGAGCGTTGGAAAATCTAGTACACTACCAATATGATTCTCTAGAACGTGGTTTTCATTTACATATTCATATCCAGCGTTGCGTCCACTCATTTCCTATCATGTCGGTGATGGCTTTGTGGATCAGCCGTGGATCATCGGCACGGCGCCGTTAGCCGAGTCCGCCTATGAAACTACAGCAATCCGCCATGTGCTTTGAGTGCGTACGACGCTTCCCCCATGACGGGCGTGAGTGCCGACCGTGAGTGCGATGAGGCCCCGGTTATTGCCCCAGGAAGCCCCGGTAGACACGGCACGCAGGCCGAATCGAAGGAACTTTTCGGTGAACTTGAGTCCTGATAAGGAAGAAATTTCATATGAAGGCGGAGCGAAAGTAGAAAGTGGGCCCTTGTCTGTTTGCAACGCCGTCTCAGAGGATCTGATATGGCCCACGGTATACGGATACCGGCACTGGTCAGTATGAGATGTCAGACCAGGACAAAGGATGACATCCACCGTGGTGGGAATTCAGACATATTGTGCCGAGAGATCAAGCTGCCACGTGGGTTTATGTACGAAACATGCTCCCTTAATATGGTTGACTTGTCTAATACATATATAGTTGTTAGAACCCTGGGCAGTGCCTAAGTTTGTTTCTATAAAGCATCGACTGTTGAGAGTCCGGCAGGCCCCAATACTGAGGACTATTTCCGTTTTCTCGAAAGAGGGTAATCTCTAACAAAGCCATGGCCGAAAAGATTACCAACGAGGTTGCTACTTCGGGCATGTCTGTCGAAAACTCATCATCGGAACACAATGATACCGAGGGTGGCTCGAAGAAAGTGACAGACACCCGCCAGCGCATCTCAGATATCTTCACAATCATCTGCGCCGGAGCAGCTCTGATCTCGGATGGCTACCAAAACAACCTCATGACCATGTCAAACGTCCTCTTCAAGCAGGAATACCCAACCGAATACACCTCCACTGTCAGCACTCGGGTATCCAATGCTCTGCTTGTCGGAGAAGTCTTGGGCCAGGTCGCGATCGGTCTCACGTGCGACTATATGGGCCGCAAAACCGCAATTGTTCTGACAACCCTCTGTATTGTCATTGGTGGTATTCTTGCCACCGCCTCCCACGGGGTTACCATCGACGGCATGTTCTGGATGCTCACAGTCTCCCGTGGTATCGTTGGATTTGGTGCTGGAGGCGAGTACCCTGCCAGCAGTACCTCCGCCTCTGAGTCCGCCAACGAGCATGTCCCCAAGAACCGCGGCCCCATCTTCATTCTAGTGACCAACCTTCCCTTGTCTTTCGGAGGTCCCCTTGCCGTGTCAGTCTTTATGATTGTCCTCTCCGCTGCCGGGTCCGACCATCTATCAACAGTATGGCGAGTCTGCTTTGGCATCGGCATCATCCTGCCCCTGAGCGTCTTCTATTTCCGACTCAAAATGATCAACTCGAAGTTGTACCGCGCCGGTGCTATCAAGCGAAGAGTACCCTATCTCCTTGTTCTACGCTACTACTGGAAGACTCTCATCGGCACCTGTGGCGCATGGTTCCTCTATGACTTTGTCACTTTCCCCAACGGCGTCTTCTCCGGCACAATTCTTGCCTCTGTCGTTCCATCAGGAGGAAACAGCCTTCTCCACACGGCAGAGTGGCAGTTGCTTCTCGGTGCGATCGCCCTCCCTGGCGTGTTCCTTGGCGCCTTCTTATGCGACCGTGTCGGGCGCAAGACCACCATGATGATCGGTTTCACAGGGTATCTCGTCTTTGGGCTGATTATTGGCTGCGCTTACGACCAGATCACCAAAATCACTGCCCTATTTGTCGTCTTCTACGGTCTCATGCAGAGCTCTGGAAACATGGGACCCGGGGACATGCTTGGCCTCCTCTCCTCCGAGAGCTATGCCACCAGCGTTCGCGGATCCTGCTATGGAATCAGTGCGGCCTTGGGTAAGGTCGGTGCAGCTGTCGGTACCCAAGCCTTCACGCCGATCCAGACAAACCTCGGCAAGAAGTGGACTTTTATCATCGCTGCCATCTGCGGTGTGGTTGGTGTGATTGTCACTTATTTCTTTGTACCTGACATTAAGGGGGATGATTTGGCAGAGAGCGATGAGAAGTTCCGACAGTATCTGGTCGAAAATGGATGGGACGGTGAGATGGGAGAGGGCAACCTCAAGCACGAGGCGGATGATGTTCCAGCTCCCACTTACAGCGTGAAAGAGAAGATTGAGTCCCAGTAACGGGCAGAATGGGTGTTTGATTGCGTAGTAGCCCAGTATTGATTATGGTGAGGAAAATGCATCGTTTACATAGTTACAAAGTTGCGATTTATGAGCTCATACAATACAAGATTCCCCTTCATTAATTACCTCTGGCTGAAGGCCTCCCACCCACCTAAAGTACACCCAAGCTGGAATAAACATCCACCAAAAGAGGACGAGAAAACGTATTCTAGAATAAGTTGATACCTCTTTTTATACTCTGGTACAACTCACAAACAGCCGTCGGTAAATTCGAACAGAGCCTCAGCGGGGTTTGCGAGCGCGAGGGCGTCTATTGGTGGAATAATTGCTCCTCACCTTTCTATATAGCCCATGACGTACCGACATACAGCTTCACTGCTGATTCTTACTCTGCTAGCTACAGGAGCAGTTAGTCTACTCCAATCTGCAAATACACAATAGCCATGGCTGACTCCGCCGAGGCCATCTTCACCAACCCGGTGATCCAAGGGTTCAACCCGGATCCGACCGTCTGTGTGGTCCCCGCGACGGAAACGAAGCCTGCGCAGTACTTTCTGTCAACATCTACGTTCGAATATTTCCCCGGCGCGGCCATCTATCATTCCGAAGATTTGATTAACTGGGACCTGATTGGCCATGCACTCAATCGCCGGAGCCAGATAGATATGCGCACGGTCGAGCCCGGTGCCGGTTCCTGGGCAAGCACCCTGCGATATCGAGCCAGCGAGAAGAGATGGTATCTTACGAATGGGGTGTTTCAAAGGTATCGCCCGGTGGTTGACGAGAGGATATTCCCGCGAGGATTCTATGTCTACACTGACAACATCTGGGACGATTCCGCCTGGTCAGAGCCTGTCTATTTTGATAATCCCGGGTTCGACCAAGACTTATTCTGGGATGATGATGGCAAGGTGTATCTTTCGACCACTGTTCGGATGAAGGAGAGAACCCCGGGGCTAAAGTTGAAAGACTTTGCCATCCACATCTCCGAGATAGATCTCCCGAGTGGCCGAACGCTTACGCCACCTAAGTTGATCCGGTCGACGCCTTTAGGTGTTTCGGAAGGCTCCCATATAATCAAGAAAGGAAAGTACTACTACTTGTTCACTGCAGAAGGCGGAACAGAAGCAGGGCACCAGGAGTGGGCTTTCCGCAGTACTGAGGGACCGTTTGGACCCTGGGAGGGACAGGGGAAAGCCCTTTGGTACAACGGCCCAGATGAGGAGGTGCAGCGAACTGGCCATTGCGATATTTTCGAGGATGGAGATGGAGACTGGTGGGCGGTAATGCTGGGAGTGCGACCGGTCAAGAATCAAGACAACAAGTGGCTGGAGCCCCCCATGGGCCGTGAGACTTTCCTGGTGAAGGTAGACTGGAAGGATGATTGGCCAGTTTTCAATGACGGCCAGAATGTCACACTTCGGACATCTGGACGTAAACCAATCGAGCAGTTGTCCAGCGTCGAATTTGGTGGTGGGGTAAAGTGGAAGGCAAATCTCGATAAGTCAGAACTTGAGCTTGGATGGTATCATAAAAGTAAGAACAGCATCACCCTAAAGCGAATGTTCAAAAGGCTAGTTCTAACTGTGTGCATCTAGATACTCCGATCAAAACCTGCTATACATTAACCGAAGAGCCGGGTGTCCTCAGGATATACGGCAACTGCTACAACCTTACTTCTCCTGAGTCACCCGCCCTGCTACTTCGAAAGCAATCTTCCTACAACGAGAAATTTATCACTTTAATGAACTTCCGTCCCAATAGGGTGGGCTATGAGTCCGGAGTTGTGCTCTGGTGGAACCAATACTCCTTTGCATCGATTGGTGTCACTGCAGTCAAGGATTCAGACAGCGTCGGCTATAAGCAAACCGTTGTCCTTCGTAAGCCGACAGGAACCAATGGAGAGTTTAAGGTACAATCTGCGTTGATCATTGGACACTTGCGGAGCTTCTCAATACTAAATCTGTGACAAACAGGTTACCTACCCATTCTTGGATGCTGGGAAGGACTTTGACTCTTCTTTACCAGTAAAGCTATCGATCCAATCGAAGCCAACAAACTACACATTGAGCCTGCAGTCAGCGAACTCCGAAATAAACACGACAGTTGCATCAGAGACGTTGACTATTTTCCCTCCTGTTGGAGGTGCATTCTGCGGAGCCATGTACGGGATATATTCCTTTGGCTCTAATGAACCAGTTCTGGACCCTTCAGACTTTCGGGCAATACTAATCGTGGATGAGTCCTGAGACGAAGTGGTGTACATAGACGAATCTGGTATGGTACCTTGCAAGTCACACATTAGTTGTTAGTATCGCAGGTTGACTGATCACACAATAAGATGAGTCATGAGACGAGCTCGCACAATGAGCCTTTACAACATTCAATTCGACGGAGGTTTTAAGAGGATGTGAGATATTGTCCTGATTGCTTGGGAATTGGCTGTTTTTCTAGAGCAATGAGTTCAAAGCTTGACTGATCCCAGGCCCCTGCAACGTAGCTAGTTCATACGAATAATTTCAAGTTTCGACTTATATCATAATCCCGTAGCTGATATCTATGAACTGGATCTGGGCGGCATTCTCTGTCTATGCTCATTCAGCTTGGTAGGTAAGCGCGTCGAGATTATTGATGTAAAGAACTAATTCGGAACCTAATTTTCCATGAAGCGTAATCTTAAACAGTGGGTGATATATCTCCAATCCCTGTAGTATACAATATTTTGATCGAAACGGTGATAGGTTCTGTTTTCTTCACGAGCTCACGGTCATCTGGACATTAGCCGGAAAGTGTAAAAATAATCGTGTGGATTGCCCAGCGTAAGAAATATTCCCAGATTACTTCTTTTTTCCACCAATAAACTGATCGTTAGACTGGGCTCGTACACCCCTGTCATCAAACCATCAAACTAGCGCTGCAATCGCACGTATTAACACGCAGTGCAACCGGGGAAACGTGGCCTGGAAGACCCTTTATCGGTTCCTCCCCTGATCTCCATGGGGCATTGGTTTAGCCTGAAGGCCAAATTGGATGAGATTAGGTTGGCTTACGCCTCCTGCGGGGGGTTTGTGGAGGCTGTAGATTTCTACAAGTTCGGAAAAGACTATAATTACTGGAGTGTACGTTGCTCCTTGAGGTTTCATTCCATGCCAACCCAGGGTTGAAGCATCCTTTGCAAAATGCGGTTCTCTAGTCTTCTCAGTCTTTGGGCATCCTCCGTTGTTGCATTGGAACGGACGGTCCCTCCCCGCCCAACGATCACTCCCGGCCCTCTGCAGCCTTACAAAGCTTTCCCCGTATCTCCACCACGGACAAAGACGTGTTTCGTGAAGCCCAGCTGCACCAAGGGAAAGGATGATTCGGCTAAGATCCTCGCTGCCTTTGAGGAGTGCAATGACGGCGGCACAGTAGTATTTGATGAAGAGTACACCATCTGCTCGCCGCTGGACCTCCGTTTCTTGAAGCACGTGGATATAGCTATAACGGGGACTATCAAGTTCTGTGACGATATTGACTACTGGCTTCCGCGGACGTTCAAGTTCCAGTTCCAGGGATCTTCCACCTGGTGGGTCATTGGCGGCGAGGACATCAACATTTACGGCTCCGGTGTCGGGACACTTGATGGCAATGGACAGGCGTGGTACGATCGGTTTGCTACCAATAAAACACTTCAACGTCCCCTGCTGCTGGTGACGGATGGACTGCACGGTGGAAGCATTACCGGTCTCAATATGAAGAACTCGCCCAATGTAAGTCGGGATCATCAACTCTACAGGATGATGTGAGAGGATAAATGATGCTGACTTGCTATTTCCAGTGGCACAATCTTATTGCCAACAGCTCCGATATTCTGATATCTAACATTGAAGTGCATGCTGGGTCAACAAGCGCAAATCCGGCCAAGAATCTTGATGGTTGGGATACTTACCGCTCTGATAACATCGTCATTCAAAATTCGTACCTCGACCATGATGATGACTGCGTGTCGTTTAAGCCCAATAGCACGAACATTATTGTCCAGGGTAAGCTCGTTTTCCAGAAGATATATTAAAATTGTTGAATACTGATAATGCAATGTAGGTCTGGTATGCAACAGCTCGCATGGCATCTCCGTCGGCTCTCTAGGCCAGTATCCCGAGTATTTCGACATAGTTGAGAATCTGTACATCTACAATGTGACTCTGAGCAATGCTACCGATGGGGCCAGACTCAAGGTTTGGCCCGGGTCGGAGACTGATTTCCAGCCGGGTCTTGGCGGAGGAGGCGGCTCGGGATACGTCCGCAACGTCACGTACGATACTTTCGGGAACATCAACAACGATGGTGCCATTAAGATTGATCAATGTTATGGGGAGAAGAACGCCACTCGCTGCGAGGAGTTCCCGTCGAAGATGAACATTACCGACGTGTTGTTCAAGAACTTCTATGGAACGACCTCGAAGTCGAACGATCCCATTGTTGGGTCTCTTATTTGCTCTACCGAAACTGTAAGTGGATTCCGGTCTGAATCGCCTCAGCCGTTCGATGACTTTTGGATACTGATATTGGTTAGTCGTGTGACAACATTCGCGCAGAAAACATCTCCATCACTCCACCGAGCGGGAAGCCAGCTCAGTGGCTCTGCAGGCATATGGACGAGAGTCTACTCGACCTTCCTGGCGTGGGTTGTATTGCAGGCTGAGTTCCGGGGTAATACCAGTGTCTTGCATGCTAATGGTACATAAATGAGTCTATATTTTTTGTAATCTACAAACACAAAGCACCGATTTCGGGCCTATAGAAAGCTTTGCAATTTTTTTTTTCCGCCCTGTGTAGTGCGCTGCGCCTTTGGCCTATTTATATCGACCAGCGAATCTAGCGACTCCCCTTGGTGATGTCTACTTTGTTGGTGACCACTCCATTCTTGTAATCTTCGCACTACGGCAAGTGTCGCAGTTAGACAGGACCGGCTTAAAGGCTTAAATTGAAGAAGTTCTAAAACCGAATCGAAAATGTCATTAGGGCCCTGTCCTGGTAGCCTGCACCCGGGCCGCCGTTTACTTGGGGTGCTGGCCATTGGTCTGCGGTAGGTTCGTGAGGGGCAGATCGGATGTCTTCTCCTTTGGCTTGCTGGTCTTGGCCACGGAGTAGAGAACGCCGCTCACGAAGCCCATGAGGATGGCAACGACACCACCAAACGTTACAGGCTCCTTGAAGAAGACGAGGCCGGCGATGGCCATGGGGAGCTTGTTGAGCGCACCGGACATGGCGTAGGTGGTGGAGGATGTCGCCCGGATGCACCAAGCCGTGCAGTAGGAGATGAGGAGGGCGCCAAGACCGGAGTAGATCATGCCGATGATCAGGCTCTGGCGAGCTGCGGGGGGGAAGTTGCGCTCGAGGTTGGCGGAGGACCAGTCCTCGAGGAAAAGGGAGCCACCCAAGAGGATAGGAATGGTGAGAACATTGTTGTAGTAAATGACTAGACGGACACCTAATGTTAGAGCTGACGGATGAGGGTAACAGCAAGGATACAGTGAACGTACCATCCCAGTTCTTGAGTTTGATTTTACTCATGCCTCCGCGCATGCCAAGAGCGTAAGTGGAGGCAGCCAAGACATTGATCAGCATCCAGAAGTATCCGGCATTCAAGGTAGACAGACGGGAGTTGGTGGCAGAGCTCTTGGCATCACTAAAGTCGGACCAAGCGGCGAGGACAGAGCTGAGGACCATGAGAACGAAAGAAACCAGGCTGAGGGGGCTGACGCTGCCGTTGAACCAAATGACCTCTCCGTAGGCAATGACGACAACGGCGAGGTTCTTGAAGATGGTGTAGACGGGCACAGAGAGAAATTGAAGAGCCTTGTTTCCCGTAAAGATCATGGTGACCAGCATCATGGCGATGGGAAACCCTGGGTAGGGAGAATCAGTTAGGTGCTAGAGGGAGATGCTAGGACAGGTTGCAGCTTACATTTCCTGGCTTTAGAGGGGTTGTATAGGTCAACACCGCTGATTATGCCCAGCTGCTGCATCAACACGACAGCGGCTGTGACGATAATATGCTACAGGTCAAAGCTATCAGCGGGATGGGCCGGGCTGGGGGAGGCCATCTCGACTACTCACTTGGATGGCTAGGTACAGCAGGTGGAGATTCCAGGAGTTGCCAGACACAACAAACTTGTTGACTAGCGTCATGCTGGTCGAGGCGAAGCAGTAGGCGAGGACGGCAACCGTGCCATTCTCCTCGATCGAGGCCCACGAGGCCTTGAGGGAGGCGCCGGCCTGGTGCTGCTGCTTCGGGGAGAATCTGCCCGCATCCCCATTCCCATTCAAGGGGGACCCGCCTCTGGGCGATCGCAGGGGAAGGTCGTCATTCTTCTTGTCGCTCATGGCTGGATGTGTGGGATGGGGGCTGAGCACAATTGACGAACACAGAGGGAAGGGAATGCGTGTGTTGCTCACCTCTGTTTATTTTTTATCGCTCGAAATTAAGACAAATTACCCCTGATTGATGACTGTCGCTGTTTTACAATCCAGCGAGAGACTCGATTGGTCTGATACGAGCACGCTATTGCGGCGCACAGACCACTCACGGCTTTGTGCTGAATCCACTCGAGGATTGATTTTCATTTTAATTCTTAATTTAGCCCTCCCTGCAGCATCAAATAGGACAGAGTGTGAGGAGTATTGCCGTGTCATTTCCAAGGACATCTCTGTATTACAGGTAGATGACAAAGAGAGCTGCGATTTGATGCGACACAAACTCGACTCGCTAATGCCTCGCTGTAGGTACTCACTGAGCCACTGCCGGCAGTCGCTAAAGTTGGGCGCTGGCTTCTAAAATCTCAGCCGAGAAACCCCACATTTCGCTCTAGAGGCGATCGGAGTCCGCTGTTGGTTATCGATAAGAATTAAACCGAAGCGTAACCTCGCTGTTGACGAAATATATGGTCCTGGATTGACAATGGCAAGTGAATAAGAAACGATTGTTTGTGATTGGTTTGCTAATCTGTCAATGATTAGGCTCGCTATTGCCGCTTGTCTGCTGGAGTTCTATCTCGATAGTCTTCCTGTACCACATTGTATCTCATCACATTCTCGATTGCCTCCCCTAGAACGCGCCCGTGATGAGACCACCAAAGAAGTGGCGGACTTCTTGAACCCACGCATCAGGCTCACTGACGGCAGGGAAATGGCCACCGGCATCATGCCTCGACATATACACGACATTGACCCAACGCTCCGCCCAGTCGCGTGGCTGGTTCCAAAGTCAGTACATTGGCTCTGTCTCGTCGACGACGGGGTCAGATGCTTACCAAAAAGTTGAAGTTCTCGATGCCCGTCACAGTAGGGCCTCCCCACTGCGTGAGTGCAGTTGGGACCGTAGTTACGGGAAAGGCCTGGGCCTTGGGCTGAGATTGCAGTCAGTTTATGCTTCACCGAGACAAATAATTGCATTTCCACTTACGTCAAAGCACTCCTTGTATGATCTCAGGCCACCCCATACACCCTGGATCCACAGCATCAGAGCATCCGTGATGACTTCCGTTGAGCTGTACGCGTATGCTCCGCTAATGGGATGCATCAGCTGCAAAATCCACCCAGCAAAGCCAACCGGCGTGTCGGACATGGCTTGGCCAATGGCTAGAGGCGCTTGGGAGTGGACGGTCGCGTAGCTGGAGCGGGTGCCGAACCACGTCGTGATGGAGCTGATGAAGGCCGATTCTTCTGCCGTCGTCTGGTTCTGCGCGTACCGCTCCAGGTCTGTCGAGTTGGGCTGCATCAAGAAGAAGTCGGTAAAGTGGCCGATGAGGCTTTCGGACACATCGTGAGTCATCCACATGCCGACCATCCAGCCTACATCCGTACTTGCGACGCCATATTTCTCGTAGCCCAGTGTCTTCATCAACTTGTCGAAAGCTATTCCCATCCGACTGGGACTGAGGCCTGAATATTCTGGGGCAGGACTGAACCCATACCCAGGCAAGTCTGGAGCAACAACATGGAAGGTGACGTTGGAAGACCCACTCCCTGATGACAGAGGCTTGATCACCTTGGACCACTCAAGGTGCGAAGAAGGCCAGCCGTGCAGGAGGAGCAACGGGATGGCATCTGGATCATCAGATCGCTCGTGGACGAAGTGAAGCGGAACCGGGTGATTCCAATCTTCAGGCCCATCAACAGTTACAGCGTAGTGAGAGAAGTTGGAGTTGATCTCATCCTGCACTTCGAACCAGTCATAACTGTTGGCCCAGTCTTTGGCCAAGGTAACCATCGTCTCATGCGGAGGGCCTTCAATCCACTCAGCATTGCTGTCGTCTTTGAGGTCCGGGGAGGGACGGTAGAGTTTTGCCTTGAGCTGGGTCTCCTCAATGAACTGCTTGTCGACTGAGATGGTGAATGGGACTGGGGTTGATGCGTTGTAAGGGAAGTCAAAATTCAACGACCTTGCTTCCGCAAGCAGAGGAGTCAAAGCCCCCGTGAACAGAGCGTGCTGCAATCTCATGTTGTCGATTGGTTTTGCAAGAGATTGAAAGAGACGGTGATGATACGCTTGTAGTTCCATACCTTAGTCGAGGCAATGGTTGGTTTATATACACCGCTTCCATGCTGTATGAATCCTCCCTGTCTCCGTATCTCATTTGTCATGCAGTGGATTCTAGAGTTTAGGCACTGATCCACGTCCCAGGTAGTTCGCGTCTTGCTGTTTCGGAATCGACTGATGCACAACATGCAAAGTGAAAAGTGACGATCTTTGTCGTATTTCCCCATGTTGATCCACGCAAGCTGACATCTCTCGCCTAATTGAGACCGGCCGCTTACAAACGCGCTGCACGGATGTCGGGGGAAGAGCCCTCGGATTTCCGACTAATCCAATAAGAGTGCTTTCTTTTCGCAAATTCTTGCCATGTGGAATTTGTAATTGAACCGGCTTTCAGACTCCGCGGAACTGGCGTCTCTGGGTCATCCCGGCGGTGTCCAGAGTATTTCAGATCTCCACCGCTTGGCACTTGATAGATAATTGATGCAGACTCGGGCCTACCTGCCCAAAAGGCTTCCCAGATAACCGACTAGAGGGAGGGCGTTGACCCATAAAGAACAGAGCGTAGGGTCTTAAAGAACAATCAACAGAGTGGAGTTTCCTCCATTTTTAAAATGGGTAAACTATCGTTGCCCCATGCGTTCGTCGCGGCGAGAAGACTCTGAGATAATGCCTTTTCTCTCTCTCCCTTGCTCTCTCTGTGTAACTTACTTTCCTTGTGTTACTTTCCTTATCTTTATCCTTATCACGACTCAGAGAGCCGGGTGTTGCCCGTCGGAGCGAATATCAGGATCTGCGCGAAGTTAAGAAGGGCCGTCGCTTCAAAGCAGATCTCGTCTGCGGACAGGTCGTCTCCGACGCCGACGTGACTGTTTAGGCACGGTATGAAGCACGGTCGCCGCTGGCCCAGGAGGACAGTGTCTACCAGCTCCCGAATCCTGTGATTGCCGGCGTAGAAGGCCATTATCTTGTCGTGCGAGCATGCGCGGGTAGTCGAAGCTCCCTGGATCCTCATTCGCGTCCTTTGTGAGGGTTGCCATCATATCGTTGAACGCTTTTGCATGCGAGTGGGCAATGGACTCATCATCTGTCGTAGTCTCGAAATTAATCGCTGCCACAGGCTGATGCCCAGGCTTCTAGACCTGGGCATCACGCTGTGTAAGGATCCATCGTACCCTATTCGGACTGCATTCCTCTTCCTCCCGAGCGTCCTTCTTCCTGGCGAGCTCTATATCGAGACTGTTCTTCCTGCAGGTCGACACGACCACAATCATAGCTGGGATGAAAGCAATCCCCGCAGCAATGATAACTCCATAACCACATTGAGCGACCCAATTTTCGGCCATCGTGATGCTTTGGAATTTTGAAATCTGAAATCGAGAAAGTGAAAACGAGTTTGCTGCTTGCTACAGTCAAAGAAGGAAAGAAGAAATGACTAGAAGAAACGATAGTATTAGGCGGGAGGGGAGGGGGAGCTACTATCACCATGACTACCACAAGAATTCTATTAGTTCTACTAGAAACAACAGCACGGGGGTAGAGAGGAAGAGGCCGCCTATCCAGCTGTCCACACTGTCGACAACCTTTGCACCTACCAGACGCCTATACTGTCGATAGCTCCTGCGCCCTTCCAGCCGTCCACAACGCCGACAGCCCCTACACCCACCCAGCCGTCCACAACATCAACAGCCCCTGCACTCATCCAGCCATCCAGCCGTTTACAAAGCCAACAGCTTCCGCACCTATCCAGCTGTCCACAATGTAGATAGCCCCTGGGAACGTGGACACGCCAGATGTGCCGGCGGCGGTGCGCCGTTCCCCTGGTGTCTCGCTACTCTAGGACCTACAATAAGACCCCCCCCAGGAGCTGCCTGTGAGGTAAGCGATATTACTATGCGTCGACCCTGGGAGCAGTAACAGCTAAGCTAATTCTCAAAGACGGCATTTCTGCCGTGATGGTGGTGGTCTTGTCTTGATCTTGGTCTTGGTCTTGCTGCTGCCGACAGTGACAATGGTGAGCATTTGGGCCATTAACAACAGGCTCACAATGGCCACATCAGCCAGCTCTTTCTCAACTTTTCCATGTTTACTTCCAGCAGTACTTCAAAGACAAGTGATCAATTTATGCACAATAATATCACAATAGATTTACCATAATAACCATACTATAATAGCCATATGCATACCAATATCTATACATAACAACCCATACATAACATCTACACCAGACATAAGACTAGTTGAGCTATTTTTTTATTGTTTTTGTCTAGATTTCTTTTTTTTACCAGCGATATAGTAGCTAACTTCTTCGCCTAAAAAAATCCTATTGGTCCACATTTCAAGTTGGGGTAAATACTGAAGAATTACTGCAGTAGGCTCAAGGGCTGGTTACAACTAAGCTGCGTGCCTGCGGCAATCACGTGGGCCAATTCTTCCAATAATTTGACTGGAACGTCTATCTCCTGTGAAGAGGTCAAGGATAAGGACTTCAGAAAAGAGGCAAGTTGTATCAACCTAATTGGGAGGAGGTACTATCCTCCTTCCTGTACCGAGGTTGCTACAAGCGGGATATATAATTTTAAAACTGGAATACATTGAGTTTAGGGTGTTTTTATCATTAGCTAGAGGCTACCGGGGCCGAGTAACAGAATATAGAACCAGGACCTTCAGTTACATATATAAATGATTTAATAAGATAACGAGTCTCAATTTTAAGTAAGAAGAACCGATTTCGCCCAGTTCCTGAATTGGGAAGATCCGAGAAAGAGGCACGTTGTATTGGAGAAACGAGTTATCCGGCGTACCTCGTGCAAAAAGTATGAAGTTGTGGACGAAGAGAAAAGCCACGCACTTACTAGTATCATACTCACACCGGCACATAGAACTCAAGAAGTAGTGATGAAACCGTACTTCTTAAACTGTTCGTACTTGAGCGTGGGTCACCTCATCCACCAGAACCTGGTACTTCTGGCCTTCCCTCAGGTCGCTCAGTATGACTGACTTAAGGTTTTCTTTGCGGGGCTGGGCGGTAAGATCTCGTCCGTTCTCATCTAGAAAGGCAATTCGCTCGTCTCCCTCGAAGGGATCGTCTGGTCTCTGTATTACCATGATGGTCCCGTCATCGTCCTCGAAAGCGATAAAGCGTACCGTCTTGCGGCATAGATGGCGGTATAGCGTGCCGTTAGATGTCAGTAGGATGATATTGCCGGTCTGGGATTATGTTAGAAGCGGGCTGCGGCTCACCTCGGCCATTTACTTCTCGCCGCTATTGCACCAGCGGTCGAGCAGGCCAGCGGTCGAGCAGGACAGCGATCTGGTCCGGGCGCACGACAGTGGCACCGGGAAGCCTCATGCCGATGCCGGGGAGGCCGTAGTAGATGTAGATCCTGGCATTAAGGTCCGTCTGTTTGCAAGAGTCCATCCACCCTGTCAGTGTCAGTACAGTCGCAATAATAAGGTTAGGGTCATCTAAAGATGTGTTCGACAATGGGCTTTGGAGCCAGTCGCCATGGCTGGGTACAGACAACCCGGAGATTCCTCTCATCATAGAAAAGTGTTTGGGAGACCTGGGTAGACTTTTCTGGACCAGTCATACTTGATATAATAATGACTTAATTCTCGTGGCATGCATCTAGTGTGGGATCCCATTTCAGCACTTCGATATGGGTCTACAACCTCACCAGATATTGAGTCAGCGGATACTAATCCTACCGCTGTATCTGCTGCCTTATTTGGGCCGGCTGCTATGCGATCTACTACCGCCTAGGCGCCACTTCAAGGAGTCCGCCAGTCTTCGAGTGATGTCATCTATGTTAAAGATGTATCTACTGAGGATTTTGCAAAATTTCGCTTAGAGAACTTCTCCCCAGCATAGTACCTACTTATCGTTGTAATTCCTACCCGTCCCCGTGAAAGAAGTTATAGAAAGATTAACTGCCTCATCAAGAGCGAGATCATAGCTATGGGTCTAGAGGATGAGTAGGCCGATACGGCGCTGCGACTCTACGAGCAGAACATGGCGGGGGTGCTTTAGAAGGTGATTCAGCTGGAGGCCCAATTGGGTGCGATGATGATATATACCCTTGGCCAACTCTTGTTACCGAAACTGGATACTCGCAATCTATAACTGCCTTACGCATCTAGAATCATTTCGAATTGCTCATCAACAGTCAAATTGCGGCGGCTTTCAAAGATTCTTTTGTTTTCATTAGAATGAGGAGTCCCAGTGAAGGGAATGGCAGTACTATCGCCATAGTCGCCTGATCGCGGGTGATGGGTTCCATTTCAGCGGCTGTATTTCGAGCAGAAACTACATTTCGGCCGTGAAGTTCACACCCAAGGTTGATACCTAGTTCATGTGGCATACACAATCTTGTATCCTTCATCCTCGAATTCTCTAGACTAGGAACAATTGTCGTAGCCTCTAGCGAACCTGCAAACCCAGTTATGCAAGCTCGAAACCGCGTTCAAGATTGATGGAATTGACTCTGGGATATCGGTTATCATTGTTGATGCTCTGCATTTTGCAGCTTTTTTTTTTGCTGGGTGGCATAAAGAAGTTGAAGGCATATGCTAAGGCAACGCAAACATTGTATCTACTCTGGAGTCAGGGTTTAATTAAATAGAACTCAATCTCTGGAAGATTAGGGCACCGGACACTGTATCAAGACAGCTACAGGAATACCCATACAATGTTCAATAGCTTAATCTAACTAAAGTGCATTCTGTATCCCCCCCATTAAGTCAATATAGCATCAGGCCCCTCTGTCTACATCGTCCTAGCCGACTCCCCTTCTGAGCCTGAAGTCGATAAGCAAGCTCTAGTCCGGGCCTTGGGTGGCGTATGTGCTTTGAAGCATCAACAAACGTTCCCACGGTTCATGAGAGCCTGATCAGATCTTCTCCCATGAGCCAAGTAGGGAATCCTAGATGATGAAAACCTAGCCAACGACGTTTCAAGATGGCCACTGTCGGGTTACAAATTAAACAACGCCAACGCCACATCATCTATGAGAGGTAGAAATGGACAGTGAACACATATGGCCAGTGTCCTAGCTCGCATACATAGCACAATGACAATTTTTATATTATACAGGCAACCGGATGATGCATGCTCAATTCCAATGTCTAAATGACCAATATGCGAAACTGTCAGACAGCTGTTTATTTATCCTGTCTAGGATCTGGGGAAGAAACATCTTCCGGTAATCCAGTTGCTGGTCGTGGCGAAGGATTTGGGATTTCTTTTAAGTGCCTAAGCCTAAACATGCATATGCATTAAACGGGGTATATATGCATTTATAGAGTTCCAGACTCGTCATATGAAATAAACGCAAAGAAATTACCCGCGAAACCCAAAGAACTTTTGTTTACCCAAGTGTCAACCAAGCACTCATCTTCCATTCTCTAGGCACAATAAAAAACAATAACAATAACAATTATGGACACCAATCTCCGCGCGATACTTGGCACGCCCGAACTACTCGAATACATCCTTCTTCAGATGGACATGAGGTCTCTCCTGGCTGCCCAGCGTGTCTGCCGCGCGTGGAATGATATGATCACCACCGTACCCTCACTCAGACAGAAGCTGTTCTTTCAGCCAGCACCATACTCCAACGTCGCAGAAAAGAACCCCATCCTTGCCGAGTTATTCCCTCAGTGGTTCGCGCATGGCGAGTGGGCGAATAGGCGGGAGATGTTCGCGGCCAAAGACCTGAGTGCCCTGGCCTTCGTCCGCAAGGAGTTGAACTGCGCCTTCCAGTATGAAAAGGCGAGCTGGAAGAAAATGTTCCTAACCCAGCCACCGATCCGGTCATTTGTCTGCTGCCAGATCTTGTACGTCATGGATGAAGAGGGCTGTGATTTATCAGTTATTTCGGAGCAAGGTGAAACACCATATGCACATACTGGTGGGCAACTACCCATTCCAGAGGCGAAGAGCACTGGAAAACCCCTAACTATGGAGACGTTTTACCGGCAAGTGACAAGAATATACGGGACAAGAAGCGGCGATGCATATGAATGGCTGTTTATTTGGGGTGACGAGACAAGCCAGCAGACAATACCCGATCATCTTGGCCGCTATACTATCCAAGAAGAGATCAAGGAAGAACTGGAAAAACTACTGCGAAGAGACGGCTTGGTTATGTTTGAGAAGGCGAACATGGCCTGCACCGATTGGAGCGGAGACTTTTTCCCCAGAGAGTACCACATCGATGATGGGCTGGTTGACTTTTTACGGGAGTGGGATGAGGTGTGTGGAGATGAGTTGCGTAAGGATGGGTTGCGGAGGTCTACGTCATGAAGTGTGTTTTGCCTATCATGTACACAAAAATCACGATATTGCTTAAAATTCACGAAACCCCAGCAAGCATCTTGAAGCAGCTTAGCTCTTATACTCTCTTAGAAAGTGAAAATGCGCGTATTGCCCGACACAAGGAATCGCTAGAAACAACCTGACCTGTTAGTCACCTCTATTGCCTAAAGATATTATTGATAGTATTTATTTTCCCACATGCCCAAACTCTGGAAAACTTTCACTTCAATCCCCGTGACGATGATTACAGAGACGATCTTGGGTTTCCACAGAGGTTATGAAAGGGAAGTAAGTTGAGGGAGATGACTGCCCTTAAGAGGCTCGCTATCAGCATGTAGACCCTCACCGGAATGCTTTCTGGCTATCCAAGGAGTGCGCAAGGGATGTCTGTACCTCTGAAAGTTTCGGGAGGGCCGCCGCTTGAATGTCTTCCCGGACAACTGAATGTTATCACTGGTTGCGGAAGTCAGATTCTCGATAAAGCCAGTGAGCTCCTTGAGTTCATCGAGAGAGGTCACTTTAGCGAGCTTGACTGCACCCATTTACTGTCAATGATGAGCACATCACTCCAGAAGGGATCAAACTGAGACCTACTGTACCACGGCCGAGACTGGTGATTGGTTTCCAGGATGCATGGCGTTTATTTTACCAGGACATCGGCTTTACATAGAAGCACCGAATGAACAAGACTCTATGTTCCCGGATCTACGTGGAGTCCTTGCGAGAAAATTAGTTGAACTGGCGAGGTGGAGCTGCGGTTAGCCTTGCGGACCGCCGGAAGGGTTTGGCAGTCATTTAATCAACAAGATGGATAAGAAATATGAGCTCTACTATCTAAGCATAGGCGTGCATTGATTCATATCATGCATATAAGCTCCCAACTCTTCTGTGATAGAATCTTCCACATGTCAAGACTAACCACGGTGTTCATATATGATCTTCGCATCCAAATCCCGTCTCTTTCAATAATAGGCCAACAATAGAGTTTGAATTCCCCGCGGGCAACGGATGTGTTCAGAGTCCTTTCTGCAAAAACGACCGCGAGTGTCACTTCCTCAAGTGTTCCTGTATGCTGCTGGCCCTTCCGTTGGTGCTCTTCAAGAATCTTGTAGAACTTGTTCCGTATCATAACGGAGAATGGGTATGTCTGGTCAGTTCTCTTAACATTACTTGGGGTCTTAAACCTTGACGTGACATCGGCAGCAATTGTAGGGTCATACCTTACTTTTGCTGTCTGTGTATAAAATAACAACGCGCTATGTTTCAAGGCTGGGTTTGAAATCAGTGCTGGCGTAAAGTCTGCTTCTGTGATATCTTTTCGCCACTTTCTGTCTCCGTTACCAGTCTCACTATTGGCTAATAGCTCAGCCAGTGGTTTCGGTTTAATCACACGTTGTTCATGTTGAATCGCGACCAATTCAGCTGCTAAGTCGAATGTATAAAATGATGGATAGCGAGGGGGGCTAATCCAAATCGTTTGCGAATGAATTTGCCCACCCCCTGTCCATCCCATCCATGACCAAGATGGAAATGAGGCTCGCGTGACTGTACCATCAGCGCTTTTAATTGGATGCGTTCCATTCCGTGGCCTTCTTCCCGTGTCAAATTCCCACTCCCACATGAGAGATGAGCAAAAGGATCCGTGAGGCAGACCCCAGGAGAATTTATGGCCGCCCCATTTCTTGTCTAGGTGATTCTGAACCCCAAGGTAGGCGCGCTGGATGTCTGATTCATAGGTCAAGTTGCATTTCGAGAAGGTGATGGCGAGAGACTGACATTCAAGTGGATTGAACGCGCTGTTAGAGTCCTCATACTGCTCTGCATCGCTACCTTCAAAATGCTCCACTGTATCTTCGCTAAGCAAGCCCCTACGGCAACTCCAATAGACCTGTTCGGCAGTGAAGATCAACAGTCGTCTCGAGACCAGACCCTCCTGAAATGTCCAGGCACGTTGTGCCCACGGTGTGCCCGATATCCACTCAGGTTCCTGAAGGAGCCCTTGCGCTTGTAGTTGTTTTGAGTCTACTGAATCAATGAGCTGGACGGCTCGCGCTTGTAATCTATGTTGCTCCAAGTGTCTTGTCTCTGGGCGAACCCCAGGTATACCTGCGTGGGCATTCGCACCAGAAGCAGCAACAATAGTGATGACGCTTTGCCGGTAAATAGAGTCCATGCTATCAACAATCTCAATCATGTCAGATTTATCATCCTGGATAATGCATAAACCGTCCACCCAGATAAACTGTAGTTGAAGTCCGTGGCAGATTTGCAAAGCATCCCGGATTGTCAGAGGTGGCGGCGTTTTATCGAGACTGCCTGGTGTCATGAGATGCTTCAAGTTGTCTCTAGAGAGCCTCAAGAATGATTCTCTCCCCCATACGTAGCTTAGAGTCGCAAATTGGGGATAATGATCTCTGCTAGAGACATCGATGATGCACATTTTGTTGACATCCACAAGACGCAGACGTGGAACCCGAGCTGCTTTGTACTGGTTTTTGCAAAGTTCATGGCCGTCATCGCAGATATTCATCCAACGCCTCAAAGTAGAAAAATCAATCTGAAGCGGCCGCCAGCGTCCGAACGCAACCTGCAGGCGTCCTACAATCGGATGGGACTGATCTTCCAACGAGGGGTCAAATTCTTCCGTCCTCCAACTACCAGGGGCAATGTAAGAAAGTGTATCGTCGCCGTCCTTGGTTTCGGACTTGTGAGTAACAGGAACCCGTCCTCCCGGGCCAGCTCGCTGAAGCAAGATGTCGACATGATACGAGCCCAAAACCACCGAAAGATTAATGACTGTCCGGGAACTTAATCCCCAAAGACCCAAAGACCAATTACGGGCTGTTTTCGAGCTAATAGCAATGTGCACCTTTGCATCACGATGGATCTCCTCGTCTGTTAGACGCGGTGTGTGTCGGTCATTGTCCATCTTTGTTGTATCGTAGCGCAGCCGGTAATCAATCAAGCCAAATAAACCTGAGCATAATTCGCATCTTTGGCTCTCGAGTCGCAGATCCTCGAGCGAAATTGACTTCGAAAAGGAGTTGTGGTAACGGTATTTGTAAGAATCTGCGTAATAATTTGTGCCTACGAGCTCAAACTCGATGGAGTCACACCAATGCATGGTGAAGTATAGGCAAACAATTGAAAGAAGAAAGGTGAGATGCAAGAACGAGAAAATGCCTCAATTATAGCAATTCCCAGCTGGTCTGTCCAAATGGGTGGCTCATGTTGCAATATGCCTTGCGGGCGAACTGCAGCCGTTCTGGTTGTTGCGACTCTGACAGCCCGTGCAATTCAACCCCGGATCACTCAATACTTTGCTTGTACTCTCATTAGATAAATATATGCGTAAATTGCCTCTTGTTCGACTTGAACACTTGAAGAATACCTATAGTCAATTGAGATACCCCCGTCAGCGACCAGCCACAGGGAACCAGAACCTCCATCGTCTAAACGGATTGCAGTGTAGAGCCCTGAAGTTCTAATGTTCAGGAATGAATCAACCGTTCTTCTTTTGACCTAATTGGTGCCTGATTGGGTTTTATTCACCGAATTGGAATTTTTATTCGGGGTTTATCTGCAAAATTTACACTTTAAGCAGATGACTTTCCAAGAAGCATGAATTTGTTACCCAACGTTGAGGTTTTCTGTTCCTGATAGGTCAATGCCTTCTATTCCTTTATTGGCTTGTGTCTCCATCACAGGCCCAGTTAGCGACAGCCTCAGCATGAACGGCTGCCGGTTCAATAACGGGCACCTCGTCTCCCAAATTATCCTGCCCCAAGACAAATCCGAGATCCGTACTGCCAAGAATGATAGCTTGTGCGCCCCTGCCTATTAGAGCCTTCGCTTCTCTTACAAACATATCCCTCGTACTTTCAGTCACAGCAGCCGCTCCCTTCGCAACCTCCTCCAGCATGCCGCGATTGACTTCATCCAAGGACGCTTCCGAGTCTGGCACGAGCACAGTAAAGCCATTCTCGGGTTTTTCCAGCGGCCCAATGAACCAATTAGGGTCATCGCGGCTAAGCATGGTAGCTTTGGGCCCAAGAAGGCCCAGCCTCTGAATATGAGGATATTTGGATTTGAGGTGGGCGGCAAGGAAATCAGCAATATGCAGGACCGAGCCTCCACCCGGCGCGACGGCCTGGGAGATCTGCTCGGATGCCTTGTGCGCCAGGATCGCGCAGATCACAACCCCGTCAATTTCATTCCTCAGGGACGCAACGGGGCCCGTGTACTCGCGAGCAAAGCTGTCCCAGTCACCCTTGCCGGCATAGCCGATCATTTCTTCCAGATCGGTGCTGTAGAGGTACAGCTTCGGGCCCCTCCTAGGCCCGAGCCGGTTCCGAACTGTGCGCGTGATGATGTTATAGTAGAGGGTTGTGACGTCGGCCGTCATACCCCCGAGGAGGAGCAATTTCTTCATGTTTTCGGCAGGAGGGAATTTGTGCAAGATGGTTTCGTCTCACTCCTTCGAGAGGAGAGGGGGGAGATAACCTTGTTGAATCTCGGCGGGTCTGCGAGGACTAAACTCTGACTCATCTCGACCGTTAGTCCGCTTAAAGCCGGATGGGTGTTGTTGGAGACCTGCCGAATCTCGGAATAATGTTGACTGCTTCTAGAAAATAGCGTCTTGGAATAGTCCAAGTGGGAGGCGTTGGCAGTAAAAAGTACCTACCATATCCGGTCTGCATGGTATGGTCAGCTTTGCGGCGGCCGACCCTATACGCTCGCAAACACTTTCTATCCTTTGAAGTATCGCTAAAGCATTTTCCCCGTAGCTTCCGGGTGGTAATTATTTCATTCTATCTAACCCCGGGGAGAGCGGCCGAACCGTGCATTGTTGAAGCTATTACCCCAGTTCACTTCACAGGATCGTGAGCCTGACTACCAACCTACTGGCGACCGCCTTCGACTCCCGATCGCCTACTTTGCATATTATTTTGTGCAACTCCTAAAACTTACCAAAGATCCCCTTAGCTATTTCTAGTTTCTTGTAGATTAAACAGTCATACGAGAATAATGATTAGTAGCCTGTGCAGAGTAGCCATGGCTAGCCTTGCAACCAAACACTCAACAACCTAAGCCCCATCCAAATCCTAAAGCAACAAGAAGATGTCCATTTATAATTCTTTACACTTCATTTCTTACACATGTGTAAATCCTAAATCTACACTAAACTTAATTACTCTCTGAAATTTTGTCAATGAGAGGATAGCTCTCTTCTTCACTGTTTCGGAAAGCTAACAAGTAACATGCTTAGTGCTGGGCTGTGACAACAATCCTACAAGTTGTATAGTCTGCCGCTATTCTCGAGGTGTATTATTAAGATGGCAATCGAAGGGGCATTGGCCCATGCAAAAGCGACATGGGCAACATTACATGGTGAGATGATGAAGACTTGATAATTCAGAGGATTGAACTCCATTGTATCACCCTGAAACGGAAAATATGATTACACCTGATCCTAAGCATTAGAACGTGCATGCAAATGTACCATGCAACTGAATAAAAACAGGGCCCTATTTCGGAATTCCGCTGCAAGGGTTACATAGTGACAAGGCGAAAGAAACACAATTGAAGACTATCGATTCAACTCCTTTACACGATCCTATCTAACAGGTAGGTAAATTTCCAGATTGATCGAAAAGAGGAAAAAGGGAAGGTAGACCAGCGACCTTACAGATCCGGGCGACGTGTAACCCCCTACCCCTGAGATTTCGCTAATCAAGTTACAATCCCACGCCGGAGCTTATCGTCAATGGCTTCAGGATGCGCCTGCAGATGATGAGGTTGTATAGATAACATGCACAGTTCATTCAATTGAGCAAGAGTTTCCCCGAAGGGCAGGAATGGTGCTGATTTAGGGGCTTTCTGTCAACTGGCTTACATGGTTCAAGAATTTCACAAATTCATCAATGGCCTGCCGCGCAACAAAACAATTCGCCTGCCTGCAGCACGTGTACAGGGCAAGGTAGCACGCAACCGAGCAGGCCAGCTGAGCCCGAAGCCTCAAACGATCAATCCAGGTGGTATCAACACCACCCACCCCGACAGGACTGCGCGAATGAAACCAGAGTGTAGGAACGGAAAATGGGGCCGGAGCGGCAACGAACAGCGAGAGTAAGCACCCTGCCTCCCGCCCCAGTACCTGGTCAAGCTGGTCCAAGAAGGTTGGTTCCTTTGGAGGCTGCTAGGTATATTGTGGCTCAGCGGGCAGCAGAGCAAGGATCGCGGATGGCTGATCAGTCAGTGCGGCCGCCCCCATTTTGTGAGGCAATTACCAAAGGCTTCACTGCTATTCGCGGGAAATACTCTGGTACTTGTTACGGTTCTAAGTTGGTTCATGATATGAAGCACGGTTACCGTCGCCGTGCCTTCAATGGAACGTTTGTCACGTTGTTACGCGCAAGCTCTTGGTCCCAACGAGAACGCACAAAAGGCTCCAATAGGCAGGTTCAAGGGATTCAAATTGATGACATTCAACCACTACATCGGGGCTCATTCCTCGAAGCAGCTAGTCGTGACCTTTCTCCCACTTCGTTCCGTTCCTACGGGCAAGTGCCGGAATGGAACAAGGTTCCGATTCCAAATCATAATTCCAAATCACGCGTGAAATTCTGCGGAGAAGGTTGATTTTGATCGCTCTTAGCGCTTCGCTCTGCATGATCGTATAGGGTGAGCCGACGGAAGTTGTTCTAAAAAAAGAAGTGTCACACAGTCTGTCACCGCAAATTACCCGTGGCTCGTGGGGGAACAAGGGTAGCATTTAGCTGGGAAGCAACCCCTAAGGGTAGGTGGATGGATGTCAAGCTAGAAGGATTCTTCTGCAAGGCGCCCAAGAGAGAGCGAGAACGTGTTGCGAGCCTATCATGTGGCCTGGCTCAGGGTGGCATGGCATGAGAATATTGTTGAGGAATAGGACTTTGCGCTTTTCCGATTGCTCTGCTGGGGGCGAATGAACCCAAATGATCCTTTGTTGGCCCTTATCAACGTGCAGGGGGGGACGAGATGGACTGCGCGCGAGCCCTGGAGTGGTATTGAGCCCATTGTCTGGTCTATAATACGGCAAGGATGGGCTTGCTATGGGGTGGAATGTCGTCACCACATGCTCCGGAGGGAGCCAGCGGGCCACGGTGAGCATATCCCTCACCAATCAACTGGTCGAGCGGCAGGAGAAGGTATGTTGGCACGGCGTAGAGTCGAAAGATGCATGATGCGAGGTGGAGGGAACCACGTACAGCAGGTCAGCTGAAGAAGCAAGCAGGTTCTATCACATTTATTTTTAGACGCGTGCGTATGCTGCCAAGAGCTGTGATATGTCGAAAATCCCAATGTTCGACTCCGACTGAGTGAATCACGGACGATTTGGACGAGGGTCGATGCACGCGAGGCGCGCTGGACTGTGAAGCGGTGACATTGGGAGCGGGTGAGGCCGGGATAGGGAGGGGGACATGGAGCCAGGCACCACAAAATAGACGTGTAATAGGGGGAATGGGCAAGCGAGGGCAGGCACAGTGTGTTTGCCTCGCTGACCTCCATGTGTTATGGACCGCAGGGCTCAGGCGGAGGCTTGGGCTGGCCAAACAACTTTGGACGTGTTGGGGCTGCCCCCAAGGTCCCAAGCCCAGCAACGCACAACGGACGGCCGATCACATGGCCAGGGTGCCAATTGGCAGTCGTAAGCAAATCTGACAAATAAGCAATCTGCCAGCAGACCGAGTTTGGGTATCACGCCCCCGATGCGACGGCCATTGGTGCTGTCCCATGTCGAGGGCAGTGGCAAAGCCCACCCGGTTCCCTCTCCTTGATCCATTGATAGATTTTCAATTAACCTTCCGTGATAGGGCCCTGTTCTCGGCATGCAGGCCGTCAGTCAATCCTCATTAATCTAATTCCCGCGGTACAACTGCGAGCCCCCAGTTGTGCCCCCTGCCCCTGGCCTGCGATTGGGCCGCCCTGATCTTCCAAGCGCTTGCCCATCACATCTTGCTCGAGGACCAATCACGAAGGTCGCAATGGGCATTGACTCCCACCCGGTAGTTGCATGCTTTAGTGCTACTCTAGTGTTACTCGTAATCACGGCCTAGGCGTCTTGGGGCCTAGAGGAGCAGGGTTCCTGCATCAATGTCCCAGCCTGCCAACCGGCCGGAGGTGTAGCTCGTTTGCTTGTTGCACCGCCTTGCTTCAGTAATCAGCAGAGTCCGAAATCTGACAGACGAGAACGAAATACCAAGACGTGGACCGTGTGGAGGGGACCGGTGGACCAGAAAAACCTTGCTTGTTTGCCTGCCTGCCTGCTTGTCTGGGCGGGGGGCAAGTGGGGAGATGAGACCTTGTCGTTATGTTGTGAGGGGGATGAATGATCCTCGGTGACTGAGATTCTGAGATTTCTCTATATATACGGCGGGAATCTTCGACTTGTTTGTGAGACAATCTTTTCCTTGGATGGCTGAGAAGCTGGCTCTGATTCATATCTCGCCAGTCACTGCAAGCTCGTTTGGACTTGGCTTCCTGTGCAAGCAATCCACTTCGATCCATACAAAGCAATGCCTGAGCACACACTCTCCCCCCGAGGCCTCCTGGCCCTCGGTCTGAGTGCGCTCCCTCTTGTCTCTGCCGCCTCCTGCCCGTATATCCGTGGCAATCCTGCTCCCGCCAACGGTGGTGCTGCTGCCCGCCGAGCTCTTCATCCTGAGGCTATCCTCGAGCCCCGGGCTACATCCGACGAAGCCGACTTCGGGCGCTGCCCAAGAAAAAGCAAGCTCGCCGGGGGTGGCACCCGGAGCAAGGATTGGTGGCCCTGCCAACTGAGCCTTGCGGTGCTGCGTCAGAACGCTGACAAAGTTAATCCTTTTGATGATGATTTTGATTATGCTACTGAGTTTGCCAAACTGGATGGTAAGAAACCAATCTCCCGTCTTACACCACCTTGGGAAGGAATATTGCTGACCGATTGATTCGACAGTGGAGCAACTGAAGAAGGATTTGGCCGAGCTTCAGACAAACTCCCAGGACTGGTGGCCAGCTGACTTCGGTGATTATGGCCCGTTCTTCATCCGCATGTCATGGCACAGCGCCGGCACCTACCGCCATTTCGATGGTCGGGGAGGTGGTGGTCAGGGCCAGCAGCGGTTTGCTCCTCTGAACAGTTGGCCGGATAATGCGAGTCTGGACAAGGCCCGCCGACTGCTCTGTACGTTCTCCCTTGCCCCGGCATCGCCATGAATCCTCGCATACTAACTCATTCTGTATCAATCAGGGCCTATCAAGCAAAAGTATGGCAAGGCTCTTTCTTGGGCCGATCTCCTCGTCTTCGCGGGCAACGAGGCTCTGAAGAACATGGGCTTCCCCATCCATGGCTTCGCCTTTGGCCGTGTCGATACCTGGCAGTCTGACGAGGGCATCTACTGGGGCTCTGAGGAGGAGTTCTTCTCCAAGAATGCCAGTGACCACGACCGTTACGACGGCAGCACTGACATCTACGAGCGCGCTGACAAGCTCGAGGAACCTCTTGCTGATACCAACATGGGTCTCATCTACGTTGATCCCCGTGGACCCCATGGCACTCCCGACCCCAAGGCCTCCGCACTTGACATCCGCGTGACCTTTGGTCGTATGGGCATGAACGACGAGGAGACCGTTGCTCTCATCGCCGGTGGCCACGCCTTTGGCAAGACCCATGGCGCCGTCAAGGGTGACCAGATTGGCCCTGAGCCCAACGGCGCGGGCATTGAGCACCAAGAGCTTGGATGGATCAATGGACGCAATTCTGGCGTCGGCACTGACGCGTACACCAGTGGACTTGAGGTTATCTGGTCTGAAACGCCTACAAAGTGGGCCAACGGTACGTTGAACGGCTGTGATTCCATGCAGAGTCGAGGATCGGCTCCGTGAAACTGAGATTAAGTTTTACTAACGTATAATGCCGCCGACAGAGTTCCTCCACTCGCTTCATACCAACGAATGGACCCTTGTTGAGAGCCCTGATGGTGCTCCTCAATGGGAGGCTCTCAGCGCCAATGCGACCTACCCAGACGCCTTCATCGAGGGCAAGTTCCACAGGCCTACTATGCTTACGAGCGATCTGGCCCTCATCAAGGACGACATCTACTTCAACATCTCCAAGACTTTCCTCGATGACTTCGACCTTTTGACTGAGAAGTTTGCCCTTGCCTGGTGTAAGTACCTCACTGAAACAAAACAAAACACAGCCCACTTGGCTGGAGCCATGACTGCTGGGTAGCTAATCATCCCCGTCTCATCATAGACAAGCTTCTCCACCGTGACATGGGCCCTGCTTCACGCTACCTCGGCCCTGATGTCCCCAAGGATGTCCAGCTCTGGCAAGATCCCCTGCCAACTGTGACCTACCAAAAGATTGACGACAGTGACGTCGCCACTCTCAAGTCGGAGATCCTTGCCTCTTCAAACCTCAACGTGTCCAGCCTCATCACTACCGCTTGGGGCTCGGCCGCCAGCTTCCGCATCTCTGACAAGCGTGGTGGCGCGAATGGCGCCCGCATTGCCCTTGAGCCGCAGCGCTCCTGGAAGGCAAACAACCCTGCCCGTCTCGAGATTGTCCTCGGCGCTGTACGTAGTATTCATTCCCTCCCTTGCTGATCGCAAACGATACGTGATCCGCTGTGTGTTTGAAGTCGCTAACTGTTTGTCTCGCCCCGTAGCTCAATGAAATCAAGGACAAGTTCAACTCGGCCAACAAGGAGAAACAGGTATCTCTGGCCGACTTGATCATCCTTGGCGGAAATGCCGCTGTGGAGAAAGCTGCCAAGGATGCCGGCATCGAGATCACCGTTCCCTTCACTGCCGGCCGCGTTGATACGACTCAGGAGCTCACCGACGTCACCACCTTTGCCTACTGTACGTTTCAACCCCCTCCGCGAGGATGTCCACTTATCCGCTAGAATAATACTAACTTTCTCGGTTTCAGTGGAGGACAAGGCCGACGGCTTCCGTAACTACGGCGTGGGCAACAGCCGCTCCAACACCGAGGAGATCCTCGTCGACAAGGCCAACCTGCTCAACCTCAGCCCCCCCGAGCTGACCGTCCTGATCGGCGGCCTGCGCGCCCTCAGCGCCAACTACGACGGCTCGAGCCACGGCATCTTCACCGACCGCCCGGGAACGCTGACCAACGACTTCTTCGTCAACCTGCTCGACATGCGCACCGTCTGGACCCCCATCGCCGACAGCAACGACGAGTACTTTGAGGGCAAGGACCGCTCGGGCGGCAGCGTCAAGTACACCGCCACCCGCTCGGACCTCATCTTCGGCTCGCACCCCGAGCTGCGCGCCGTGGCCGAGGTGTACGCCGCGGGCGACGCGCAGGAGAAGTTCGTCAAGGACTTTGTCAAGGCCTGGGCCAAGGTCTCGGAGCTGGACCGCTATGACATCAAGGGCCGCAAGCAGAACAATGTACACTAAATCTGCTACGCGATGAGAGAATATGTGCCGCAAGGCTCTAGATAATAATACCTTGTAGTACATTGCCTAAATGCTAATGCCTGTTCTGCCTCTTACGGCACGTATGCCATATCTTTTGTGTTAACTTTTAGATCTGTAAGAAACACTTGTACATCGTGTTTCAGTTGCTTTATGCATAATCTATGTAAGCTGTAAGCATTCAAATTACTAAATAAGGATAGCTATTTCTTCACCTGAAAGGAAAGTTCGAACAGTTATCGTAACTCTTAGGCCTCTAAGCGTCGTTAAAAGGCCCCGGATTGCGCCTAAGCCTAACACCAACACCAGTCACCACTGGTGTTTCAATGATGCTTGGAACATCAACATTGGAATGCGTCGACCCACCAAGCTGATCAACTCTTTTCATTCGGGAAAGGGTTTCCTTATACACCTCGTTAGGGAGATAACCACACTGCTTTAGTGAAGCTTGCCATATGCCCAGAGCATGAAGATCTTCTGCGATCGTGAACAATGAATGGTGGTGACCTGAGATGGAATCATCCGTCCAAAACCAGTGAATGTCGGCCCCAGATTTTATTACAGTGACCAATAGAGTAGTGAAGAATCGCTCAACTTTATCCTTACAACACCAATAGCAAATATCTTCGTCGTCGGCATCTGGGCCAATGCAGTCAGAATAGTGGGACGATCCATCAGAACAGTCACTGCCTGAATCTGAAGAATCAGCAGAGTCTTCTGAATCGTCATTGTCTATTTCTTCCTCTCCATTCGAGCTATTGAAGTCAATAATATGTGAAAAGTGACGGAAGATGCAAATCCGAATTTGGCGGAAAATCTCCACGAGTAATGGATATCCGTTCTCAAACTTGTGATTCGGGTTACCGCCTGTCGTAAGAAAGAGAGCCATGAGATACTGAATCCTATCAGAGCATTGTTCGAAGCTAAATTGACACCACGGATGGCTAAGGAAATGTTCCGGCTGCAAAAATATCCCATATTCAGTAGAGAGTGTCACACACTGTCGCGCCTCCAGACTTTGGGTATGTTCGTGGAGGCCGTGAAAGTATGGTCGAGATCTTTTTCTACCCCAGAGTCTATCCCAGATAAAAAAATGTTTAGATAAATCTCCTTGATCATTGGGACCAAAAAAATTTATGATCGAAGAGAGGAATTGGTGGCCAATTTCAAGGTCTGGAATCCAGGGCAACAGCTCTTGAACACATATACCGAGATCCAAATCGCTATCAGTTAATAGAGTCTCTGCGTATTCTGTGCTTAGAAGATAGCGTGCGATGCCTGTGGAATTTGTGAAAACCGCACACTACAATTTGTTAGCCACCCCCTGAAGGTCTGGTGATATGCTGCACTTACACGCAGAAGATTTGATCCGATCTGATCAACGTCCCAGATTCCAAGCTCATGAGTCTCGAGAGCTCTTTGAAAACTGATGACATCGTCTTGTCGAATGATGTTGTCAATTGACGAACCATTGCAGTATACGCCAAATATCCTAAGTCTGGGGCAAATGTTGAAATACCCATCTGTGCTCGGCTCAGAAGAATACAGTAGGGATAATCCGCGGGAAAAGAGTCGTGGGCTGGGTGTGAAGCCAATTTTCAGTCGAAAATAGGTTTGAGAAGATTGTATAGATGAAGTTTTTGTTCGGTACGTAGTGATGACAATGTCCAAGGTTCCAAACCCAATATATCGAGAGCATGCATAGGTGAACATTATTACTTTCCTTCGAGATGGGGGAACTTTTGGGTTTCCCATCAGAATATGTGAGTGGCCAGAGCTACCGAAACTCACATTCTCCAAACTCTGGTCTGGTGAATGCTTATGAGTCCCTTGTTCGGGCTTCTGGCTTGCAAAAACTTTTTGGTCGCGTGAATGAGTGGCAACCTCTGTAGCAAGCTCATCAATCATCTTATCAGTGATGTCCAATCGACTTCTCAACGGCTCGAGTTGTCTCTTCAGTTCCAACCTGACAATTTTTCCAAGTTGATCCACACTGCTGGCTGCGATCGTTGTAATCTGTGATTTAGTGGCGAGCTGACTGTAGCGAGTTGTTACTATTGTTTCCATGGAAGCAAGAGAGGTTTGGAGTTCTGTGCTGTATAGTTCCACATCTTTCTGGATTTGGAGAAGTGTTGATGCGGTCTTTCTGCCTTGCTCTGTGCCAGCAATCATAGACCTCGCTAACTCTTCCGATAAGCGTGACTGTTCTAAAGACAATTCCCGCATGCTCTTTTCGAGTTCTAGACTTATAGTATGTTTTTTCAAGTCTTCAACTCTACATGTTTCGTTAGCGATTGCCTTGAAGAAAGTGACAAGAGGGGCTATACCGTCCAAGCACCCCCAGCGCCAAAGTGGCTGCAGTCTTTCGTTGCTCCAGTCGAAGTATGATATTATTGATCGCTTTTTGGCCCCGACAGAAGCTGAACCTTTCCTTGAAGTTGATAGAAGACGGAGAAGGCAGCAGATTTGCTAGACACTTTAAATCATTCGAATAATTCCATGCGATTTGACCAAGGGAACTTGTTAGAACATGGCCATATTGATTTAATTGATCGGGGGGGATTTGTTGAGCAGCCATTGCAAATGTTTGTAGGTCAATCATGAGTCCTTCGGCTTCGTTCATTGCTGTTCAGTCGTTAGCCGTCGACAATTGACATGATAAGCGATGCACTCCTGATCCTTTACCTCGATCTAGATGTTCAATGGACTCTTCGGCGTGGCGGAAGGTGCTGATTAGCGAACGACACTTTTTGGAGGTTTTGATTGATGCATCCAACAGCTGAACACACCCAGCTACCGCTCCGAAAATGGTAACGGGGTCCATGTTTGGTTACTTTGATGGCTTGCGAGGTCTGTTGTGAAAACTAAACTCGAGTATGCTGAAGATAAAAAGTACCGCACACGCCACGTCACGAAGAGTAAGGATGACCAAGTGTGCAGCTTTTACTGGAAAGAAATAATTCTTGTTTTCTTCTTGCCCAATCTCACGTGAGGGGAGCATCATAATACTACCGAACTTGGCCAATCAAGCTCCTTGTAGGTTGACCGAGTGGAAAGTGCACTTTCAGCAGCTAATGCAATGTCGCGTCACTGTTTCCAGCCACACTGCCTTTCTAAATAGGAACAAAAGTGTAAATCCCATCAATCTCCTTTCTGATGTCACCCATCTTAAGTCAGACGCTCAACACCATGAGCCATAGCACCTCCCCACTAGAGGGTGTATTATACAGGTGTTCACCAGCAGGTTTAATCAAAAGGGGCCAGTAACTTGCAGAGAAGTTACCACACGTATTAATGGCTAGGTAATGTAGTCTCTACCTAACATATAATGATACTTATAATGTATATAGTTAGTATACTCATTTAGGTCGCATTGAAGGTCGCTATAAGCGAAGCGATCAGGAAAGGTGACACCACATAACAGCAAGGCACAAGACTGTAACAGAGTAGAAGAAGTTCCATCACTTAAGAGCTATTCATCATACCCCCAATAGAAGAGTTGGTATTCTAAGTGTCATCCCATCGCAAGGGATTGTACATTTAGGATTGGGCCCAGTTCTAGGCCAAGGCACAGAAGAAGGTCTTCTTGCAGGATACGGCCAAGCTTGAAGCGTCCAGCTCAATTTAGGCTCAGACCTCGCTTAGATTATATAATTATTAATCAGTTTGAAGAACGAAAATAGCTTTTGGTGAGATTGTTTTAAATAGAATATCTCTTCTGTTTCCTAGACGCAGGCTTAGGCGAAGAGTGCAATGAGAGTCAAGCGAACTATTGCATCATGCATTTTGCTTGCCCTTCAACTCACCTAAGATTTCCAAAACACTTTTCATTCTAGAGCAGGTCCTTTATCTCAGCAGTGGAAGGGAAATCGCTTTGGAAGCACTGGTCGTGGCCCTCTTCACGTTGTCTCTGTAACTTAGCGTGATCCTAATGACCTCGTCACTGATCAGCAACGAAAATAGTGTGGGTCCTCAACCCCTAATAATAATAATAACCTTTGCAAAATTCGACGCTGAGCCAGTCTCACTCATTCTTGTTCTCACCACATGCTCCAAGCGGCTCTACGAAAATGCCATCCGCGAGGCGGAAGAAAACCACCGGCCATGGAGGCTTGACCTTTGTTAACGTCCAGCATCCGGACGATATCAGACTGAAATGCAATCAGACCGTGATACGAAGCGGCGCGATGGCCGCCATTGGCTTGACGCGACGGAAGCGACCCCGGCCAGTCACGATCGAACTGGAAGTGAAGGAAGACGTGCAGTACGGCCACGTCTCAAGGCAAGATACTCATAGAGATGTGCACGTCATCGTATCTAGAGAGTCCACTGGCTCGGCCAATGTTGAACCACGGTTGCCGAGCATTGCGGCAGCACTTCCTCACTTGGGCCACTTTGCCGTCGAACCCGACAGGAGAGCGCGGGAACTCCTCTCATTCAGTGCGTTCACACTCATTCACTAGCCACTTCTGAGCATTCTTTAACTCTTTGATAGTGGAGGGAGAAGCAAGTTACATCTACCGACCCTTCCGAGCCGAATGGTTCAATATGGCCGTTTTGGAACCCAGCGCGTACTATCTCTGCCTCGCCAATGCGGCCCTGTTTTTGAACCAGTTTCTCACGGGCCACGGAGGACTTGAGTACACCGATTGCGTTGAATCATCCAAATACTATGGCTTGTGTCTGAGCAGGGTCACCGGGCAGCTCGCCGACCGATCCCATGGTATCACTCAAGGTTTAATCACGACCGTCCTTGGCTTTGTTTGTCATAACCTGAGTTTGGGAAACTGGGACCGTTGCGATATGCACCTAGAGGGGCTAGAGCGTATTATAAGTGCTCGAGGGGGGTTCCACAGTCTGGGCCCTTATGTTCCGTACTTTGCGTCTTGGTGAGGAATAAGATCTGGCGAAACTAGACCATCCATGAGTATACCGTCGACTAACTGAACCAGGTTTGATGTCAGCAACGCTGCTGTTCACGATCGGCCACCGCGGTTTCTGGCTCCCGGCACGGTAGAAGATGGACCCGCGCAGCATGAGATACTCTCTGAAGCTATGTCTGATGTCATATCGCAACTTACCCGTACTGCTCCTCATCTCTCGAGTCTTGGTGATTGCCTGACGGCACTAGCCCGCGTCGCAAGCTATTGCAAGAAAAATACAAACCAACCAGGTTTCTGGGAAGGCGGGCCCAAAGCAGCGAATCTGATCGGTCCAGTAGCTCACCTTGCGTTGCATATTCCACGATTTTCTCTTGATCTACATTCCGCTGGGAAAGTAGCCGAACAGGATATAATCCTCCATGAAGCGGCCCGGCTTGCTTTATTGGTCTTTATAGCCGCACTGAAGCAGGCATTCACGCTCACGGCTGATGAGATTATTTCTTTGACTGGGCGCCTAGAATATATGAGTTCCCTGATGGACCGTATATCAGGTTTCCCTGAACTGCGACTATGGGTCAACGTAGTTTGTGCCTGCAGTACAGGGCATCACGTGTCAAGGCATCAAATACTAGAAATACGGCGCGCTATGCGAGATCTACACTTGTTAGACAGCCAAGATGTTCTTGGTAAAATGAAGGAGCTCATATGGGTTCCTCATCTATTCAAGACTATAGAGCTACAGATTGACGAGGATGAGTCCGGGGCTTGCGCTCCAACAACCCAACTCACGTCCCTTGACATCTCGACGGGTTAATGCGACGGCACAACTGCCTTTCCATGGCATCTTCTCGGCATCAAAAGCATCAGTTTCCGGTAATGCCTCCGCTTACTGAGATAGTTTGGCCTGTAACCCATCGGCTCAACTCAGATGTGAGGAGTAGTACTGCGTCGGCAATGTCTTCTGCTCGACCTGCTCTCTCCTCAGCCCGAGTCATAGGGACCAGATGACCGTGGACGGCCTCCTGTATATGTGGCGGCAAACATTCTGTTTTGACAGGCCCAGGCATGACTGTGTTGATTGTGATACCGAACTCTCGTCCCAGCTATAAAAAGACAATTGGTCAACTCCTATCCGATATGCCATCAGGAAATGTTCAAAAACGTACCTGCATGGACACGGCAAATGACAGGGTGTCTAAGGATGCCTTCCCCGCGGCATATAGCGGGCTCGCAGGAGTACCTAGCTTTGAGGAGATGGATCCTATGTTGATAATGCGCCCACCTCGTGGCATCTTGGGAACCACCTGTTGAATCATGAAGATGGGTCCATACAGCGCTGTTCCCATCAATGTGTCGATGCCTTCCTTGGTCTCCTTTAATAGCGGCGTGGCCATGCCAGCAGCGGCATTGTTCACTGGAGAACATACTCTATTAGCTGTCTCAAGGATGAGAGAAGAAAATGGGTTACAAACCTAGAATATCAATTTTGTCGGTTTTGAAGGCCTCAAGGGTAGCATTGACGAGCTTGGCCGCCCCCTCGGGGGTTGAGATGTTGGCTTGGACCACGGTTGCCTTTCCTCCCACCGCTTCAGCTTTCCTAGCGACGCCAGCGGCTCGCGTGGCCACAGAGTCGGAGATGTGGTTAATAGTTACACTCGCTCCGTTACGGGCGAGGGCGAGAGCAATAGCAGCACCAATTCCATTCTCACGTCCAGAGCCGGTCACGATAGCAACCTTGCCAACGAGGGAGAGTGTGTCAGGAGCCATGATGAGAGAAGATGGAGAGAAGGATAAAGATGAAATCTAAATCTGCTTAGGGTGTTCGATCTAAGCTGTGGAAGTAATTCAATGGTTATATCTTTGAATGAAGAAGGGGCCAATGACTCAAATATGTATTGGACATGAGGTGAGGTGAGTCTTCAGTCTCTTTATACTTGAAGCACCAGCGGGACTCGCACTTTTCTAAACGCCGTGACGAGGCTCATCAAACGACGATTATAGAAACTTTCAGCTAGCGAGTTGACCGGAAATATCGGCCTCTGACTCACTCAAACGTCCACACATCATTGGGTAATGGAAGCCATCTCGCTGCGCAAACTCGAGTAGCTTATTTGATGACGGGCTGATGGTCCAAGTTTGCTGTGGCTATTCCCAAAGTAGAAAATTGTCATCCCTGCCTGCAGCGGACGAAAATGGAAAAAGGTGTATCCCTGCTGCAGCTGTGGAATCAAACCAACCAGCGCTAAATTAGCGAGGCCTGTGTAAGATTCATGAATTATCATAAGATCTTATGTTAGTAAAAGGCATGGTGTTCATTGAATGAGGAATGAATATTATTGAACAAGACCTCTCCATTACTTGATCTACAGATATCTGAATTTTGCTTGAATAATAGACTGCTGGCAGCTTTTTACACGAGCCCAATATTCAACAGAATCTCTACTCAAAGATGAGTCTCCATTTTTGATACCACTTCTTGGCAGGCAAAGCAGGCTTCTCTTGCAGGATAATCTCCTCCACGCCGGTGTGTAGATCGACCTCCTCAGGGCGCAGGGCAATCCTGTCCTTGGCTCCGACAGTGAACTTGTGGCCAATATAGAGCACTGCAAAAATCGCAACACCAATATACGATGTGATGAAATCGGCAACACTCCAATATCCAAGCACGAAAACCTTGAATCCATTCACGAGGAGCAGGATGCTGAACCCAATAAGACTAACCCATGCTGCGTACGGCTGAAGGCGAGACCGAAAGGGCATATCAGTAACTGTCTGGGCCTCCGTGGCTTTTCGAAAGCGAAGGTAGATAATGCAACAGCATATCCAGCTTTGGAATGCTCCAGTGTTGATCAGGTTGGCCATCCAATTGAAGACAGCAGAGCCCGAAGCAGCCACATTAAGATATGCCAACGCGCTGAATGAGGCACTGAGGGCGGTGGCATAGTATGGCACTCCTGACTTGGAACATCGGCTGAAAATGGCGGGTGCATGCCCAGCGATTGACAGAGAGTAGAGGGCTCGGCTGGCGAGGTACAGGTATGAGTTGCCCGCAGACCACGCAGAAAGAACAATGACGGCGTTGATGACCGAATCAAGGGCTTTGATGCCAGCATCGCGAGCACCAATAGCCCATGGAGATGCTGCGGCCCCAGAGCCTGGGGACAAGAGATTCTTGTTATTGCTAGGCACGATAATTCCAATAGCAATAGCGCCGAGAATGTAGAATTGATGAGACGGAAAAAGTAGCGGATAGTTGCCTTGGGAATGTTCCTTCGAGGGCTCTCCATCTCACCAGCAGTGATGACAAGAAGTTCTGGAGCAAAGCCAAAAGCGTAGACGGAGAATGTCGTACAACCAATAAATGCGGCGAATTTCCCTACTGCGCCCTCAACCAAATATGCGTTAACAGGGCCCGGGTTGCCCCAGTATCTAAAGTAGAGCGGATCATGATTCGGCCCTCCGCCAAAGAAGAGCACAACAGCCATGATGAGAAGTCCCAGAATTCCAATGACTTTTGTTGACACGAACCAAAACTCTGTTTCGCCGTACACGCGAACTGGGAGACAGTTACACAGGATGATGACGGCGCCGACAATGGTTAACCAGACAGCATTATGGACAGGAGGGTTACAATAGTCGATGACTAGAGCGGTGACATTGATCTCGGCTGGCACTGTGATAGCAAAGATATACCAGTAAACCCATCCAAGTGTGAATCCTAGGCTTCTAGAGACAAATCTAGAACCATAGTAAGACACGGAGCAACCGGGAATTGGGAGGTAACTGGACATTTCTCCAGTTGCCGTCGCCACACCGTAAAGAAGGGCAGTGATAGTGCTATAAGCAAGCAAAAGGAACAACGGCCCACCCATCCGCAAGACCTGTCCAGATCCGACGAAGAGGCCAGTACCAATTGTCCCTCCGAGAGCTATCATTTGCGCATGGCGCGACATCAGGCCACGTTTGGTTTCCGCATTTTGATTGAGTGTTGAATCGACTTCCCCGCGCATG
This sequence comes from Clonostachys sp. G952, assembly GCA_027569935.1. NCBI lineage: Eukaryota > Fungi > Ascomycota > Sordariomycetes > Hypocreales > Bionectriaceae > Clonostachys > Clonostachys sp. G952. The sequence continues at coordinate 981,792 of JAPDLB010000010.1, read as the reverse complement.
ACCGAGGACGCATATGTGGTCTCGTTTGGGGACTTTTCCTTCATGGGCTCCGGGGGACCAGGAGGATTCACACAGACATGGCATAAATTTTTTCAGAGTTCGAGAACTAAGAGACTATGAGACAAGCGTACAGAATAGTTGCTTGGTTGCCATTTCTTCAGATCTTTGAGACAGTCGTAGTCCTTTATATCCCCGACTCTCGTCCCAAGTGTATGAAGCATTCGGCAAGCGTTTAGTTAGAACCGTGGAGACCTGCCACAAGAGTAACGAATGACTAGACAAGCATAGTGACTGACTCAAGGATACAGAGATAAAACTCCACCTAACCCGTCCTTGTTATCAAGATAGGTTGATACCACCCTGTCCCTCATCTGGGGTATCTCTCTAGACCAGGCTATCCTGAAGTGAGCCTAGTCAAAAGAAAGCTGAGCTATATTAATAGGGTTTCAGGATAAGATTACTATCTCAAGGCCTCTTTTTAGGGTGTTCCATGCCATGTGACAGTTTCCCCGCACGGGACGATTCCCTTTTGGGGCTATTTGGTATCCAAGGGCCATATTAGATGCTCGTGACGGATCCCTTGTCTTGGTTCTCCATATGAGTCCAGGCCCAATGGTCCCCGCAAGCAAGCTATGGATGAGTGTCTAATGACTAAATGATCTCTATCAGACCCAAGCGAGTAGAGAACCCTGTTGATCATAATGGATTCCACCGTGTTGGGCAAAAACGCCCGGATGAAGATATTGTCACTAATAACAGCTCTTTCTCGTCCAGACTACCAACCTCAGCTGATATCTTTGAGCTAATGTTACAGACACCTAGGCGTTCAGGTGCCAAAATCAGCCCAAAAGCTACAAAGAATACACAGCAGAATAGATACGTTGGTGAACTTAGATCTTGTTTCTTGTGGCATTTATTGCTTGGTGAGAATGAATGATCCTCTTACAAAGTACCAGTTCAATTCATGTTCTAAAATCAGGGTAGGGGAGGGGAGAGCAGATGACACAAAGTTGACAATCTAATTCTTGAAGTCCCCGTGTGTCAACTCATTTTCCAAGTCGTAGTAAACTTGAAACTCGCAGTAACATATTTCAGGATCACTCTCGACATCAAAGTTGAAGTTCGCCTCCTCCTCTGTGATCAGAACCTTTTGAACTCCGCCTGCAGCGGCGGCTTCAGCCAGCAGTTGCACCTGGCAACTTCTCTCCATCGAAGTGAACAGGAACGCAGCTTCATCCACAGTCTGGCCCACGGTGAGTATGCCGTGGTTTCGCAAGATGCAGCCTTTTCCCTTTGATCCGAGGGCAGCAGCGATGCGGTCGCCCTCTTCGCTGCCCAACACAACACCGCCGTAACTGTCATAAACGCTGTGGGCTTCCCCTCTGAACTTGCATGCGTCTTGGGTCAACATCTCCAAGCGGCGGCCAAACACAGACCACGCTTTCCCGTGAATACTGTGGGAGTGGCATACAGCATGGGCGTCGGGTCTAGCTCTATGGACGGACGCATGGATGAGGAAACCGGCAGTGTTTGGGGGGACCGATCGGTTTCCGCCAATCACAGCTCCATCTAGATCAACGAGGATCATGTCGCTGACCTTGAGCAGCCCAAAATGGCGACCCAGAGGATTTGTCCAGAACGCGTTGGGGAATTCCGGATCACGGACTGAGATGTGTCCGCTCATGCCCTCGACGTAGCCTTCCCGGTACCAGTGGCGGAAAGCAGCAGCCATGTGCTCCAACTGCCACTGGCGATGGGAGGCAAAGTCGGGATGCTTCGGGATGCCTGCAAGAGTAATATCTCCATGAGACATCGCCTGAAGCGGAGTCTTGTTTTTTAGTTCATCGCCGTGGCTGGTGTGAGAGATCTCCTTTGGCTTGATGCTTGTGTTTGTGATAGGAGCAGTGACAAGAACCGAAGGGGCCATTGTGGGAGACTTCAGAAAGCAAGGAAATAAGTTTTGATAATTCTTTATGCTTGGTAAAACAGTGATTTGCAAATTTGAAGAAGGTTTTATTCGCACGATTGTGTCAGCTGGGAAGGTCCAAGAATTCAACAGGTGCTTAGAAATATAAAGAATTACCACTGTCTAGATTCAGCAAGAGCATCTCTAATATATGACATCAGAGAATAAGTGTCGGCATGTCTATTACCCGAAACAATCGATTCGTATCCCTAGCCTCATGCACTCACAGGCTAGCCTGTTCATAGAGGGCGCCCCGACTAGAGGGGCGGTCCATTTAGAAGGACACTCAGTCTTGTCCGGTCCAAGGGTCTTCTTCAAGTTCTCCGGCAGGTGCACAGATGAGTCCATCCTTGTCTGTGTGTTTTAGGAGGGCGCTCTGGTTGGAGAGACGATCCAATCAGAAAGGCTCTCGAGCTTGTCTAGTCCAAGGATCTTCCGCAAGTTCTTCAGCAGATTTACCAATGAATTCACCCTTGTCTGTGTTATTAGAGGGCGCTACAGACATCTTACGAGTGATCTACTAGCGTCCTACTAGGCGAGACTGGAGAGCTCGATCGAGGCTTGTGTTTTGGGAGGGCGCTCGGGTGACGGCAAGCTACTACTTCTGGTAACTTTCCACGGCGGCGTGTGATATGGAGACATGGGAGTCTATCAGTCCCGTTTCCTGCTTTCGAGCCTTATTCATTATCTCGTAATTGTCAGCAACGAGAGTATTGGCAGAACAGTTCATTAGGTTCATAGCGAAATTAGAGCAAGGACAGCCATTGCTTCAAACCCCCTTCCCCAAGAAAAAAAGGGGGGGCACTGGGAGTATACAAATTGAGTGCGACAAACGTATTTGTCAACACCTAATCTTGGAATAAGCATACCGAAAAAAAGTTTAGGGTGAATACGGAAGGGAGATGTTTGTGAATATTTTATTCAGCTACCATTAGGCTTCGAATTCTCTTTACAGTCTGTTCCCCATGTTTACATGGACAGCCTTGATCTGCGTATAGGCTTCTAATCCAGCCTCGCCAAGTTCTCTGCCAATGCCACTCTGCTTCACGCCTCCAAAGGGAACTCTTGGATCACAATCTTGACTGCTATTCACCCAAACCATTCCCGCTTCGATCTCCTGAGCAACTCTGTGGGCTCGCTCAAGGTCAGTTGTAAATAGAGCAGAACCAAGGCCGTATTTTGTGTTATTGGCCAATGCGATAGCCTCATCTTCGGTCTTAAATTTTGCGATGACCGCAACTGGGCCGAATATTTCCTCCTGGAAAACACGCATCGAGGGTTTGACATCGGGAAACACCGTAGGGGCAACCCAGAACCCTTTTCCTTCGGTTCCGACTGTGACAGGGTGTCCACCGATTGCAATAAACGCACCCTCGCTCTTTCCAATGCTGAGGTATTCAAGGACACGCTCATGTTGAGCCTTGGATACAAGAGGACCTTGGTAGGTATCTTTGGACCATTGGTAACCAACTTTGCTGACAGCTCATTTCAACTTCCACTAGTGAGGCAGACATCACTTTCTCCTTTGGTTGGGGAATGATAACACGTAGTATTTCATTGGCCAGAGGTGTTACACTTATTGAGTAGGGGGGGGTACATGGATGCTTCTATCCCTGGTGACTATCTAGTTCACAACTGATTGGAAACAGTAGCTCGTTGATGATTTCCCAACATTGTTTCCTACTGAACAGGGCACACTCGATCATTGTCCGTGTGGTTGTACCGGTCACATTGCCTACCATCCATTGAGCGCCTTGAGTCAGTCCCAAACAGCCACATGGCTGTAGAACCCTGAGGAGACGCCGCAGATCCCGAAGTATGACGGATAACTTGAGCCGCATTTCCTAAAAAGAATACGAAGAGCGGGATAAATTACCCAGAATAAATGTCCAGCAAATGACGATTGATTGACACTTCGGCCTGCTGACCTTTCAAATTGATTCCACGCCCGCCGCAAGCATTGACTCTAATGAGGAGTCACAAGGATATTCTGAAACCTGATGTGATAGATAGATGAATAACCTCGATCGGGGCCAAGTACCCCTGGTTGAGAGGAATGTCTTCATTGAAGAGCGAGCGCAATGCATAGAGAATGGCACTAAACGTAATGGCCCGGGGAGCATTTGGATTACCAAGTAGCCCGTCTGTCGTGCCGTGAATCCAAAGGATATCAATCTTGAGACACATTGCCAGGTAGCCAGCAGCTTCGACGGGCAGACCACCAAACTCATCGTAAATTCTGCTCAAAGGATTGCGGACGACTTTCTCAGCATTGTCTTGGATACGGTCCATATATTTCTGGACAGTATTGAGACTTATACTCTTTGATACGGTTCCGGATGGGAGGATGCCATTGAGATTGGCAGCGGATTGGGCCTTCAGGTCGCTGATGAGGCCACGACTCAGGGAGAAGATGATACACGGATAGTCAAGACACTCTTTCATATTGATGGAAACGGACATTGTCTCTAGTGGATGATACATTTGCTTGAAATATCTCGTTGCGGTGTTTCGTAAGCAAGGCATCCATAGCACAGCCACGCCCAAATTGATCTACAGTGGGAAGAGCCTTGACTGGTAATTCTTCAATCCTACATCCTACATCCTAAATATCTCGAACGTTGATTTGCCAATATCTCAGGCGTTTGTAGGCTTAATTTATAGCCTTGCGCGATCTTGTTCACTTGCTCTGAGCCGCCATAGATGAATCCGCACAGCACGCTCTACGCCACTGTTCTAATCCCTCCCGCCTCCCGCTGTATACGTCTGTTAGACCTTGAAGTGCCGACGGACGATGCAAATGATTCAGGAGTCTTGGCCTCCTTGAATGGGCGCCTGAGGTTAGCGAATCTTATGACAACCCCTTGTTATTTCACTATCATATGTATGAGGCGATGAGACTTGCTCGGACTACTCCATTGTCTGTCAACCTGGGAATCATCGTCTGCAACTTACTCAGAACTGCTACCAAGGACTGCGGTATGCCATCCAGCATAGCGACAGATTATCTGTCTGGGTCGACTCGATATATATCAATCAGGACGATTACCAGGAAAAAGTTCACCAGATTCCGTTGATGAGAGACATGGCTGAATGTGTGTATGTGTGGCTGGGCAATGGGAACGCAGCGTCAGAACAAGCTCTGAAATTTCTCAAGAAACAGTCTCGGCTCTCAACTAGGCTTCCGTTATCTGTTCTACGGTCAAAGACCAACCGTGAATACGTGGACTCCCTGCAGGAATATCGACAAGCGTCTTGGAGTGATATGGTCTGTGAGTTCGGCCCTCGTTCCCTAATGCTACACACCAGGCCAAGAATGAAAACCACTAACAGCATGATTATCGTTTATTTATGTAGTCAGGTTTTCTTTGTCATCTCTATGGACGAAAAAGGTCGACCTGGATGTGATTTTACGAAGTCAGTGGTGATTCTGGTGCTGGACTTTCTAAGAGTTTCTTTTGGCAAGGAATATGATTTTTTTTTCTGCGGAAGTGAATACATTTCTTGGGAAGACTTGTCTAGCGCTGTCTGTTTGGATCCTGCAGACAGCTATCTCTTGAGATATCAGCCTACAAACAAGGATACTCTGGATCATTGGCGCGCCCTCAGCAACCTGTGGTACAACTTGCCGCGAAGCGATCTTGGATTGTACTCTCCGTGCTCAGATCGAAGCTCCATTGACTCTTTTCAAGCTGGTGTAAGCAAAGCACGGAGTCAGTCTAAATACAAGATAGTCCGTGGACTGTGGAACGCTCACGCATGTTCCAGCGTATTAATCGGAGCAAGTCTCATGGCACTGTACTCTGCCCTTTGGAAGAACGCGGACCGCATGCTGGGTCAGCTTGGAAAGTCTGTTCCCTGGATGTTTGTTAGCTTAGCCTTTCTCAGTCTATCAATGAACTTCATCATGTTATGGAGGCAGCTTATGCTTGGACTCGAGCCAAAATGGGCTGCAACAGAGAATACGGATAAGGAGATCCGTGCTCGGGTCATCGATGGGGTTCAATGGGCGTTGAAGAACCGTGATTGCTCGAACCCCCACGATAAATCTTTCTCTCTACAAGGGGTTCTCAACATTTGTTAGGTTGTCCAGCGAACACCAGACTACGCACGCCCTGTAGCTGATGCATACCGCATACTGATGGAAGACCTAATATCTTGGGATCCTCAGTCACTCATCATGCTGCTTGACGCTGGGTCATGTATATCCTCAGCTCCCTCTTGGGTCCCAGATTGGGAGAGAGCTGTCCTAGCGAGTGGCTTGTATCCCAATATCGAACTGGTATGGCACCGACTGCCGCATATCTTAGGCAATACCCAAGATATCGATGCTCGCAAACTTGAACTGGCTACTTGATCCCAACCGAAATCAATCCTTACAATAAAGTTTCATTTTCTGCACACGGTATTCGGAACAGGTGCCTCAATAGGGAAGGTCGTTTGTTGTTCTCCGATTAATAATTCTCTCTAAGCATGACAATGGGTCAACGCGGCATTATTGCTGGAATGATGATCAAAACAAATCTACGAGCAGATAGAAACAGATCGCCGCCGGCAGACCGAAACCTCTTCACTAGATCAAAAGAACCATTTGCATATATCTATTTGTATGGGAAGGACACTTGGCTGGCTGAGTCTCGAATTTGAGCTTCGTATTGAATGGTGTGATTGTCACCTCATTCATGGGTTTTGTACTTCCGAAACGAAATCATGTAAGGTCGCCTTGGCTGGTACAGTGACATTTTGACACAAGCCCGGGAAACACCCGATGCTCAATTTCGTCATTATAATGTCTCGAGTGATATAGAGGCTACCTTATGTCTCTATACGACCGACCCACTGCCGGGGTACTTTTAGCCAACTGCCGGCAAGGTTGCATTTTATCAGTGAGGGGAAGGGAGTTATTGGCTCGCTAAGTCCTGGAGTCTTTTCCTGAATCCATGAAGGATGGGACTTGCCTCGTAAAGGCATGGGCAGGCTATAACAGCTCGACCGTCGGCTAATTCCTTTCACGGAAAGCGAGAGTTTTATAAGAAGGTAGCAATGCCCGGTTCTAGCGGGCGCCGTTCGACCTCGTATTCAGACCGCATACTTGGAAACATACATCTAATCTCGGGCCTGATTTGTTTGTTGCGTTGAAAAATGAAGTTCGCAAATTGTGTGAGCGTTTTGCTCTCCTTCGTTGGGTGCGCATTCGGCGCTGCCATCGCCCGTGATGAGACTGCAGCAGAGGATATCAGAGCGATTTATCTATTCAAGGATGTCATGGTATCCGACACCACGGCCCTTCAAACATCGGGCTTTAACACGGTCCTCATGTTTGGTGTCGGGTTTCTCGAGAATGGCGATATCATGTACTACTCCAACACCGCAGGAAGCTCGGACGTGCTCGTGGCCTCGAACGGTGCCTACGTCGGCGGCACCGCACTCGCGCAAAAGGTGCTTTCACTCAAGTCAGCACCAGGGACGGGCATCAATCGAGTGGAGATAACCAGTAATTCTATCCACCTCAAGGAACTGATGGCTAGCCCCGGCCCCGGGTCGAATACGAGGCTGTATCGCAACCTCGCTGCTCTGAAGGAGGCGTGGAACCTGGACGGCTACAATAATAATGACGAGGCCATTTATGATCTGGCTAGCACCGCTACATTTGCCAAAATGGTCGGGGAGATTGGACTGCATTTTACAATTGTCCCGTACACTCGTGCGAGTTTCTGGGCGAGCGTCAAGTCACAGGTTGGCGATTTACTCGATAGAGTGTACCTGCAGTGCTATGACGGTGGTGCTGGCAATAATCCAGCTAGTTGGGAGAGCACTCTCGGTATCAAGATTGTCCCACTCATCTGGGTGACCAATGACTCGAAGCCAGTCTATGGGACAACGCCCGCGCAAGCCCGCACTCGCTTCGCTGGCTGGGAAGCTCAGAGCAGCCTAGCTGGAGGCGGTTACTGGAATGACTATGATATCGAGAAGATGGGACTGTCATACACTGAATATGGACAGGTCTTGAAAGATCTATTCCCTTAATTGGGTTAGCATTTTGTTATGGCTTGCTAGATAGTTCCGGCCTTTAACGAACCGGGTGCTGGCTAGTTGATATTTGATTCTTCGATAATGCAAGATTGAGCTTCCATGAGTTTTATATTTGGCGCAATTTGTATGTCCAGTGACTTTCCCTTGACGAATGGCTTCCGGCAGTAAAATGACATGTACACGTTGAAGGCCTCGCGACGCACCAGGCCCAGGGCAGCCATGTAGGCATCGAGGGATATTATGTGGACATGCTCAGCGCCTCAATCTTACCGGTAATGGAGTATGTCACCGAGTATTTTCCATCACCTGCTAAAACTTGGTGCACGCATTGGGGCTGGCAGAAACCTTTACGAATAAATCACTGAGCCTTCCATCTAATTCAATGATGTCTGCTGATGCGGTCTAGATCACTTCAGACGGGATGATCGATTCTCCCATTGGAGCTGGGCTTATGGTTCAAGGCCCCATCAACTTAGTAACACCAACTGGGGCATGAATACAGCAGTGTTCTCTCGGTGAGCCAGCCGTGCAGGGGTAACTGGAAGTTCCCAGAGTATCGCACCAGTAACAGGAAGAAAAGCGGAAATGGGTGATATTTTTACCAATGATACGGCAGGCTACTTCCAAGAACTGATTCCCTCTCTTGTTTGGGTGCTAGGCGTGAGTATCTATCAAAAATTGTGAGGTGTCTACTGCCGGCAAGGTTTCCCACAATGCCCGCAGTTTCCCGTCTTTCACTGCTGGAGAAACCTCAGGGACCAAGCAGCCGGGAAGCTTTTGAATCTATCTCATCATGCCGGATGCTGCGGCTGAGTGGCAAATGGCCATCTTGCAGTCAAATAGTGTGCTACTCACAGCAATGTATGCTTACATTTAGGTCGATCACTTGAGCCTAGCCGTCAATAGGCCTTTCCGGGGGGTTCTTTATTGGTGAGACGATCTCAGCTTCCGCACAATAAGGTGATTCAAGGTGAGGGCCAGGCACTAGCGCTTTCGATAGTCTGCGCCACCACATTCAGCTGAACATCCTTAACTGCACACCAGTTGCTGAGGGTGGCAAGTACAACTCAAATGGCATCAAGAAGAAGTGCTCCTAAATGCTGCATTGCAAAGGACTAGACCATGTTTTTAAAGAAGCGACATATGTCTGGCTCTTCGCAACCCCCCTTTCTTCTTTTACAACTCTCAGTTTCGTAGATACTCGCGGCACGACAACCCCGTCATACTTAGAGAATTGTTATCCGCTACATTCGAGAGAGAGCCTGCTGAGAGAGACAGACACGACAGATGGATGCCTCGCACATTCGAACTGGTGAGCCTGGTGTCCCCATTCACCAGTCTATCCCGGGCAACACTGCCTACCCCCATCCTCATCCCCAATACACGCAGCAACCGATACCAGGAATTGAGCGAAAGGCTGTGGCGCGAAAGCAAGTGGGCAGCAGTCAACAAACTACCCCCAGGGGTTCCCAAACCCCTCGCCCAGCTTCTCTAATTACGCTGCCGTCCTCCCCAACCGGCAACTTATGTTACCCTCAAGCTACTAGAGCTTTTGTCCCACAGCCACTATATTCATCCCCTTCTCCGCACCATATGCATGAGGTTCTAGATGTATCAAGCCCCAACCAAAATCAAATCAAGGCACAAGCAACAGTGAGCCCTGCCGCATCTGGACCTATTCACCAACCGCTACCTTCACCAAGGCCAACAGGCTTCCCCCAAGGCACCCAATGTCCACACTCAGCAGTAATACAGCCTCCGTCCCTGGTCAGGGTGAATACCTTGCCAATACGTACCCATCAGCAACCACAAATTCATTTACAACGAACAGCGACCGTTTATACACCCTCATATCAACATGTGAAGCATTGGAGTTCCCCAACAAGTGGGCAATCGCAATCGCCAACTATGAGCAATACAACAAGTTCAACGACACCATTGACGACCAGCTCCGTACTGGAACCTTCTGCGTCGGCAGTCAAACAAGTACATCCATCGCCTGTCACAGGCTCGGGTGGCGGTGTTATTTCTGGGACAGTGACCTGTAACAACTGCAAGACAGGTAAGACGCTAGTCTGATGTTATCCCGGCCCTTATTTCTAACGACACAACGCAGGCATCCCGTCAAACGTCTCTGTCTATACCTGTCTTATTTGTAGCACAGGGCAGACCCCAACGCACTTCTGTGTCTGGTGCTACACGTCCGGCTCAGCCGCCACATCTCACAACCACGATAAAGCCTTCTTCGTCACAGACTCTGATTTGCTCATCCTGTTACCTGCTGATCCTGAGGTATCCGCAAATCTTTGGACAATACGGAGGAATGTGTTTGGCACAATCTGGTACACGCACAAAACGACAGGGCAACGCACACACGTGAAGCCAAATCCGAGCGCAGTCCTCCGGTCGGAAGGTCTACCTGCCGGGTGGGCTGAGCACAAGTCGCCAGAAGGACGTATATACTTCTTCAATGGCACAACAGGAGCCAGCAGGTGGGACAAGCCAATCGGTTCCCTGCCTAATGGTTGGAAAGAGCTGCGGACACCAGACATGGTTCTCTTTTACGTCAATGAAGCTCTGGGACTCTCCACTTGGGACCGCCCAGGAGAACCTCCGAAACCGAACCGGTCGCCCGCGCAGTCTCCAGCTTCTAAATCCTCGAAGCCCAAACCTGCGGCTGTCGTAAAATCCGCATCCACCGCGGGTGCGGCAGACAGTACCCGTGCGGTTGTAGCTCCAAAGCCAGCTGGTGGCGGAATGTCCAAGATGTTCGGTAAATTGGGCAACGCACGGAACATCATGAAGGTTGCCAAACTTGGCATGAAGCTTGCCGAAGGAGACTTTGAGGGAGCAGCAGAGTCTGGCCTCGAAGGCGATGATGGTGACGATGATGAAGAGGAACCAGATGAGGAGCAAGAGGATGAGGAGGTTGAGACGGTTGAAGATGGGTCTGGTGAGGCCGGAGTCGATGATTCCTTGACCCAACCAACCCAACCATCTCAGCAGACAACTTATTATGAACAGGCCGTGGTCCAACAGCCTGTGTCTGACCAGACAGCTTATGTGCAGCCCGCTTATGAACAACAAGCCTATGAACAATCTCTGTATGGGCAACCCGTTGGGGAACAACCGCTCTACGCGCAGCCTGTTTATGAACAGACTGTTTACGAGCAGACGATGCCCCTGACTCAGCAGCCCGGCTTCGGTGTGGGAATATCCCAAGACCAGTCCGCTCTTTCTCCAGGTCAAGAAGGCTACCCACCTGGAATCTTACAGCAGAACTTCCAGCAACAGCCACAAATTCTAGAGCAGCAGATTGTATACGAGCAACCTACCACGTCTCCACCGTTGCATTGCGACCAGTCAATAATGTATGAGCAGACCGATGCTTGTCTGCAATCATCTTACCAACAGCCGACAGTACCAATGTCTAGCCCGGAAGCATATAGTCAAACCTGTCTTCCGGAAGGCGAGCGACCAGTCCTCCAGCCACAGGAAATTCTATCCCCAGCCTCGATTCCAGCGCAGCCCGTTCTCATGGAACAACAACTTCCGTATCCTGAAGGCTTCACAACTGCTCCCTTCGTAGAACCTGCGATTATCACCAGCGGGGATATGAGTCAACAAACGACCACGCCAATGAACTTCGAAGGCCCTCTGCCACCAGAGCCAATGGGTGCAACGTGTGGTCCAAGTGAGGAGCCGGCTCCAGATCAATTCCAGGTGTACGCCAACCCCGGCTCAGACATGAAAGCCATGCCTTCAGTGTCTATAATTTCACACCCTGATCAACTAGCTAGTACAGTGAGCATTCACGATTCTCCATCTGTCTCACCGAGCCTTGAAGCTGATATTAACTTGCAGGAGACATATTCTGACCCTTTCAATCAGTCGTCCTTGCAACCTCTCACACCAGGACCAGTTAGCATGAATGAAGCCAGACTGCCGGTAGGGGCTCATCCCATCTCGGTTACACCAACGTGGATCGGGCTGTAAACAGTCATCGCGCACCTGATCGTCCAATTCCGGCCATTCGGGCTTTTTAACGAAAAAGAATGTTCTCTTCATACCATAATTCAGTAGTTGTGAGCATAATATAATATAATATACTTTTTGTCCAAAGCCCACCATTTTCGTGTTCAGTGTCTGTTTCCCGATAGTTAAGAATTTGGAAACCGCAAAAAGATGTGAAAAATATACAAGAGCCCGCTCATTATACACACCCAACCCAGCAACGAGTTAGGACATCCCACCAACCCCAGGATCCCCGCCGACATATCCATCGTAAGCCGTCGAGTCAAAGAACAACGTCGTCCACGGCCCGCTGAGGTCCGCCCAGAGATTATCCAGCGATGCGACGTTGTCCCCGCCAAGCTGGCTTTGGACCTGCAGGTTGGCGAATTCGGAAACGGCGTTGCAGTCAGCCACGCCGCCGGGCTGTGCTAACCCGTCTGGCTCCGGAGGGAGGGGGCCTACCTCCGTCCCGGTCGCGCCGCCAGTGAGGTCGTGGAGCTCGTGCAGGACCTCGAGGAAGCGCTGGCCGAGGGGGTCCCCGTCCACGCCGATGGGGAGCTCGCTCAGTGCCCGGTCTGCGATCTCTCTGATGTCGTACTTTCCGGGCCAGAAGTGCGTGTACAGGAGCAGGGTTCCGATTGATGCGAACTGGATGTAGTTGTTCATGAAGAATATTCGCGAGAACATGCCCTTTTGTAGAAGGAAGTGACACTCGGAGATAACCATCTTTGCGGCGCTGATGGACTTGTCGTGGCACTTCTCAACCCACTGGTCCAGGCTTGGCTGACGGATTGCGTTGGTCTCTAGGGAGTAGAGGATGAACGGCCGGTACAGCAACAAGCTCGTGTGGGCGTACATGGTCTTGATCGTGGCCAGTTGCCTCCTCATCAACACCGACAATGCCGATTGTGGGATGAGGAAGAAATCTAGGTAGGGTGGGAGATTGGCCTTCCATTCGCACAGTTCATTCTCCAGCTCCATGGCTGATTTGTATAGTTTGGATATTGGTCTGAGGCGAGCTGCGGGGCTGTATAACTCTCGAAGAATCTTACCCAGAATCCGCGCGACGCGAGAGTAGTAAATGAGAGCCGCAGCAGCACAGAACTGATCCTTTGGGGTATGGATGATACCCGATACGGTGATACCGTCGTCGTCCGCAAACTCGCACTCTTCCTGGTCAATGTCGTCGTCGTGGATGGCACACGGTCGTCCAAACAGGCTGCTCAGCTGGCGGTCGTTGATGTACATGGTCCAGAAGATGCGCTTGCGGAAGACGTGTGCGATGTAGTCTGTTGGTGGGCCAATGGAATGACGATGAATCCCCAACGCTTGGGCGTGACGCACGAGAGTGCCAAACGTGGACCATGCTTGATGGAGCCTTGAGTGGTGGATGAGGAAATGAATGGCCAAGAGTCTGGTTTGCAAAGTAGCGAGCGTGATGCGACTGGGGTCTTTGTCGAGCTGCTTCATGCCCATCTCGAAGAAGCGAACGCTGAGTGAATGTTAGTTGATGTGATGCATGGTCGGTCAGCCGAGATTGCCAACACACCTAGAGTTGTAGCCGCAGAATAGGTTCTCCAGCTTGGAGTAGTGTGAGCCCAAGGCAAACACCATGTAGAGAAGAGCGATCACGTCTGAACCGAGCTCCTTCCGAGCATCAAGGTGCCCATAGAAGGTCTCGTATATCTGCCTCATGCTCGGCTCATGGACAAAACGCGTCGTGGTCAAGCCAAAGTCAAAGTATGAGTGCATCAACTCATCTGCAATGGGTTTCGGCGGGAGGATCCAGTCAGATTCCTCAAGCTTCGGGAAGGGGGAGTCGACAAAGTAAATGGACATGGAGGGGATACTGGCCAGCTTCTGCTTGGTATACTGCAGATAGGCAAACTCAGATGTGCCTCCATGATAGTGGCCGAACTGGTCCTGCTGGACAGTGTCTTCGATGGTGCCCTCGTTCAGCAGGGGGCTGTCACCCTCTTCCTGCTGGTGGACTGAGACTTCGGTCGAGCCTCGTGCTGTGTCGAGACTGCTCCGACCGACCTCGCCGGTCACGTCTACGGGTTGGTCGGAGGCCTTGGGCATATACTCGCACGTCTCGCCATACTTTCGGCACCGGATGCAGGGCATATGGCCGGAGCAGCGGGTCTTCTTGCTAACGGGTGGTTCGGCAATGAGAAAAGAAGAAAACATACGCGATCGGTTCCCGCGGAGGGGACGCGAAAGGAGACTTACTCTCGGCAGGCATTACAAGCGCTCCGAACCTTGGGCAGGCGCCCGGTCGGCGTCCTGATCCTGGGATCCGGGATTCTCTTCGGCCTCCCCCGTGCCTGCTGGCCGTCGACCTGCCAAGGGACAATGGTCAAGCCCAGGGGCGGCGTGGATCCCGCCATGTCGCGCGCCAGCTCAAGCGATGGCCAGGCTGGCTGAGGGGACACATGCAATCGTCGTCTTGCGATTCGCGGCGGCCGTTGAGGCGTCTCAAGATCAGTGCGTGGAGAAGTCGCGTGCTGGATGGAGCGCTACGAGCCACGAAGTCACTCTATTCTGCAGTGGCGGTCACGAGGATGTCAGACCTTGCAGCACTTCCGCAGCTCGACCCCGCTTGTGGGACAATTTCCGGCTCATTCCGTTGGCTGACTCAAGTTGCTTGTGGGGATGAAGATGGGGGATGATGAAATAGGAGAGTTGGTGTGGCTCGCGACGAAGACTTCCAGCCTACCCTGTGGCCCCGAACCACATGACGTGGTCAGCCTGCCCGCACACCCTCAGCGCAACTTTTTTCAATAGTTTATTTGATGGAGGCGAGAATCTGACATTCTCGCACAAAACAAGGACTGGACCCATGTGAGGAGAGAGTGTTGTTGCCTGCGGTCCGACCAAAGTACCAAAGGATGAATTGTCGGTGTTCGTCCCTGGTATGCGAACCAGCACAGCACCTATTTATCCGGGGTGAAATTACATGTTATAAGCACGATACTATCTTACCAGGGAGTCGATATGACTCAGAGGGAAGCGATAAAGACAGGGATGCCCAATAGTGGTAGGGCAGAAAGCCGGGCGTTCCCAAGGAGGATTACGGCCAAGATAAGATCCAAGAGGCGCGAAAATTGACTCGCCTTCCACGTGCTGTCAGCTGCAATATTCCAGCGCGTCTACACGGGCCTAGATGCTCGAGACAGGGCCTAGAGAGAGCCCATGCTGCCTAAAGGAGCCAGAGTGTGTAGGCGGATGGAGCCTCTGCTGATAGGTTTGGGCGTTATCATGCTGCTTAGAGGCGCAGCAATTTCCCGATCCTGCGAAAACGGTCTGAAATTGATTGGCTTATCGACTAATTTACCAATATGGACCGGGCCACCGTTGGTTGGGTTGCATCACGCCAAGGGCGCCATCACAGTCTAGTATTATCTCGCCGTCTTTGTCTCCTCGCCAGGTCTTTCTTTCTTTATTATTGTTTTATCATCTCTGTTCTTTGAGTAAAAGCTTGATTAGTATATAATATTGTGTGGCAGCAAAAAAAAAATTGACTCTTTAGTGACCATTTCTTCATCGCCGTCACTCTGGTCCAAGCAGCTCGAAGAGGATTCACCGATCTTATATGGGATAATTCGATTTTGGCCGATCAAGAAAGACAAAGCACCCCACCACCACACCTCTCTGGTTCACGATGAAGCTCTCAGCCAGCTTCCGCAAGTATCGGGAAGGGAAACGACGGGAGAAGGAGTTCAAAGCAGTGTTCCTTGAACCCAAAAGCCCCGCCAAGGTTCAGATCACCGAGATCCAGTCCAGAACCCCTTCCCCCGAGCATCGTCCCGGCCTCTTTTTCAACCTACCTCCAACCTTGCGCCGGGACATTCTTACCCTAGCCTTTGGGGATAAAACTCTGCACATGCATCTGGACTACCAACACCCCTTCCACCTCCGGAAAGATATAGAGTTTCAAGACTCATTCGAGTACATCTACTTCTCTTCAGATCAGCATAATCAATTCCACGGCAGAATACAGAACTTCAAATCCCAATTTGCTGGTAAGCGACATGATGTCGATCGACCGAAGGAGTGGCATTGGTTCGGTTGCGTGTGTCATCGCTCCCCGCCAGCCGGCGAGTTTGGGATAGAGCAACTTTCATGTGGGAGGACAAGGAGCCGCCTGGACTATGGCAAGGAGCTAGATGAAGACGGTTGTATGAATGGCTCTGGGGCCTGTGCGAACCACTCTGGGCAGTGGCCGCACAAGTGTCAGATTCAAGTCATGGGATGGCTCTTGACTTGCCGTCAGGCGTGAGTGATGTGATGCGCCCTTGATGGTGACTTATCTCCTGATACTGACAGCTTCTTAGGTATATCGAAGGAATGGACGTTCTGTACAGGACAAACACGATCCACATATCCACCGCCCCTCTCCTCCGAGGTCTTCAAAATATCATGTCGGAGACAGTCCTACAGCACCTCACTTCCCTCGAACTAGTATGGGATGCTGACCAAGTTCCGATCGAACATGGGTTCAAAGAGCAAGCGAAATCCAGACCCCCATCGACGGTGAGACGGACGCCTGTCTTTCCATATTTGATGTTTCTCCGGATTGCTTTCAAAGCAGTCGAACCAGCCAAGACAGATCCCGCCACTGGCCTTTTCTGGCCTTACAGAAGCGTGGATGAAGTGGAGAAACGACTTAGGACTCGTCTTTTCCCCTCCATTGGCGATCTCTTAAAGAGGATTGTGCCTTCGACTACCCATGTTACTCTTTCGTGCCCAGACTGGACCTGGTTCAAAGCCACATGCGATTCACTGAAAAGTAAGAATGCCGATGCCGGGAAATTTCAGGTTGCTGAAATTGGGGGTGTCAAGGTTTGGTGGCCGATCGAATCTACATCCACAGCGCTGCAACGGCTGCGAAGCCCTGACCCTTTGTTAGGGGATGATGGGACAGAGGGTCCCAGAGAGGGCTTCTGGGTGCATATCCCCGAACACAAGGTTGATCTTGACTCTGAAGGAGAATTGACCGAAGGTGAGCTGAATTTTCAGATATCAAAATGTACGTAGGTTCACTGACGTGTATAATAGATGAAGATTCTCGAAGCTGTAGCTCAGACAGTATGGAAAATCCATTTGATCGACGAGATGCTTTCTAAAACAAGCGAAGCGAGATGTGAGCTTTAGTTGTTGTGCTTTTATATAATACAGAGCTCTCACTGAATGATTTCTTTTTCTCACGAGACTTATATTACAATGGACTTTTGTGTATAAATAAAATTAAGTAACGGGTGTATGAATACTTCAGCTGATAACATAATCTATATTTGGAATCATGCCGGTATCAAGCCTCTCATTCTGATTTGAACTTGAAACAAAGAGCGACTTGTATGGGAGAACGAGTTAGATATCTTGAGAATCAATCTTGATCTAGAATCTATCAATCTAATGGTTGTTCCACCTCAAGCCTAGGTGTAAGAAGGCAGTGGCTTAGTCTTGTCAGAGTATTCATCGGCCGCGCACAAGATATTGCTTCAATGGCCACCCGATAATACCAAGCGAGGAACAAAGCATGAGAGATCCCACAAATATGATGGCTGGCTCAAACCTGCCTAGGCCGTACGCCGAGAGCTGCACGGGCCTTGTCACAAGCATTGCAGAGATTGGACCCGTCACGATGTTTCCAATACCCTTTCCAAAAGACATCATGCTGTATACTGGCTGAGGGTCTTCCGAGATTATACTTCCGAACTTTGGCCAGAAGACGGCATACGCACCGGCTGACCACCCATAGATGATAGAGAACATGAGGAGAGAGACCAAGGAGTGTGAATAGCCCCAGAGCCCAAAGCTAGCGACAGCCGAGACAGCCGTAGAGATAAAGATCAAGAGATAAATGTTCTTGAAACGGTCTGTGAGGTGGCCGAAGCTCAAGAGCCCGACGGCAGAGGCAAGATTGTTCGCTGCGAGAATCAACGCGCCGACTGTTCCGGAGAGGCCAAGAGCAGCTGCGATGGACGGTAAGTAAAGAGACGGTATGTAGTAAGCCAAGCCCTGGCACAGATTAGAGAGGCCAAAGACCCAGAACAGCGGCGATCTGAAGAACTTGAGATCTATGGGCTGCAAGACAGAGTGATGCGAATGAGGCAGCCGACCCTTCAAGAACGGCAGCATTGGGGCAACGAGCACAAACTGCGCCACGGCCATGATGCGAAGAGTAGAAGGGTAACCCCATTTAGTGAGGAGCCATTCGAGCAGAAATGGAAGCCCGACGCCGTTGATGCCGCCCCCAGCATAGAGAATTCCGTAGGCAAATCCTCTGCGGTGAACGAACCATTCATTGAGCATGGATACCACAGGCATGTAGAGTATTAAGAAGCCAACACCATAGAGAACCCCTTGAGTCCAGATGAGACCGACAACGGTGTTGACAAATGACGCCAAGACGAGAGAAACAACACATATGGCTGAGCCGAAGATAACCATGTGCTGCCGCCATCGGCCGAACCGCTTGACAAAGGGCGCAGCAAAGGGCGCGCCAAGGAATTGGAGACTTGTTGCGAGCGTCCCGATAACTGGGATATTCTGGTCATTGCCGAACTTCGGAGTGCTCGCGTAATGATTTTGGAAAACACCGAAGCATAGAGGGAAGCCTAGACAAGCAGGATCAGTTCTCCGTCAACGCGGAAGATGGTGCGAGGTAGAAGTACCCCAAAGGACAGCCTCGATCAAAAATGAACCCAGTAGGAACTTCCATGCTTCTGTTCCCTTGTCGACGGGAGGAAGCATGCGAATTGGGTTCTCCCCAAGTTCCTCCTGATGAGAATTCCGGTCATCTGGGTTAGATCGTGCTGTAGGGATGATCCGAAGCTCTGTAGCCATTGTCCTGGATCTTTCGTGTTTTGATTGCACAGATTCAATTGATGATTTAGGAGAACAGAGAATCTATGTACATTGTGATGCATGCGAGAGGTATTTCTTGAGTTTTGTAGAAGGATTCGGCGACAAACCGAGATCCCCGCTCTTGCATCATCAAGCCGGACCGGAGCGCCGAGACTCGGCTTCAGATCATACAAATTGTCGGTGTAGGAGATTATAAACGGAACAGCTAGTGGTATATAATACTCCAGTAAATACGATATTCTAAGATCAAGTAACTTTCTTGACTCATTTGCGCGCTCATAGGGAGGACATCGCTGCTCTTACTAAAAATCAGTACAGTTGAATGTTTATTTGCGAACCAAAACATGCAATATTTTGTTCTTCAGTCACTCTAATCTAAGCTAATATACATTGCAAGCGAGCTGCACGATATCTCCACTATTCAATAGAGTAGGTCACGATTACAGTGTAATCTTGGCCTCGACGGCCAAGAGAGTTGGTGTTGCTGACGTAGCTGCCGCGGCATTTGGCCCACAGGTGCTTACCTTCAAACCAGCCATGATGGACGCATAGCCCTCAGGCAGGAGCTCATCAGGCTCTCCCGCGGGGATGGTGCCGACATAGGGGTTGAAGTTGTAGATGCCGCAGGGGCAGTAGTCGAGAATCTGCATGCCCGCATCGCCCTCGAGAACCACCTTGTCGCCGTTGTAAAGGCGGAAAGTGACGGCTCCGGCAGCCATGTCGACAGAGAACTTGGCTGGACCCTTGGGAGCCTCGAAGCTCTCGGTCTTTCCTCCAGCAGTGACTTCGAGTCTTCCGGCCTCGGTCAGCAGGGTGACGATGAAGACCTTGTCCTCCATGGTCTCCCAGCCATCAGGCCTGCCCTTGAAGTAGTTGCCGGTGCTATTATTGGCGTCCTCCATTGTCGTATCGGTGGCGTCGCAGTCCAGGTCGCTGCGTGTGGGTCGGAACCAGTAGACGATCTTGTTCTCGGTAATGTACGAAGTAGCGTCCGATGCACCGTCGTGATACGCGGAGATGAAGGGGACGGCCATGTCGAGCCAGCCGTTGTGAGGGAACCCGTAAACCCACTTCGAGTTGCCGTCATCACCATGGGGGCTGTCAAGACGGCCAACGTAGTGAGACTCTCCATAATCGTTCCATGTGACAATCTCGAGGAATCGGGGTTGAAGCTGAAGAATCTGTTGCCAGCGGTCGTACCATAGGGTATCGCCCTGGAAAACCCAGTTCTTGCTGTAGTCGACTTCAGGGCCGTAGTGAGTGAAGAACCAGGGAGAAACAGGGGCAACATAGGGCTTTCCTGCGAGAGCCTGGGCGTACGACTTGTCACCGTCCTCGACTGTGACGGTAGCGCCGGGCTTTGGAGCCTTGTTGTTTCCGTCATTGTTCCAGCCCATCCAGTTGAGGGCTGCATCGACCGTACTGAAGTCTGCCTCGCCAGGGTGGAAGTTGGGTGCCCAGAAAACCTCGCGGCCCGCGGCTTCACGGATGGCGCTGCTGTCAACTCCGTCTCCCGCGAACGATGACACAAAGACCTTGTTGTCCACAATGAGCTGAGCTGGCTTGGAAGCATAGTTGGCAACCAGCTTTCCGACACGAGTGCCTTCGGTGATGTTGTACCAGTTGAAGTCGAACGAAATGAAGACCTTCATATCGTTATTGGCAGCAGACTCGTAGGCATAGTTGAGTTGGGTCTCGGAGTAGTCGTCCGTGCCGATGTTGAGCGCAAAGGCGTCGATGCCAGCGGCTTTGGCCCTCTTCATGTCATCGTCATAGGCAGCAGCACTGGCTCTGGATCCCACAATACCAACCTGCAATCAAGTCAGAAACATGGAATCAAATGCTGCTAGCCAAGTATTCCTTACCATGAAATGAGCGAAGACCAGCCTCTCTCCCTCACTTTGTCTTTGCAAACGTTGACTTGTTGCACATTGAGGGACTGCACTGGCCAACTCCACGGCCAATGAGGCCAGGACGGCAGCGATGTTGCCAATGGATCCGAGACGCATGATGGATAACTTATCCTGATATGCCTCAATAGAAGGAATGATGATGTCTACAATTCCTTGGGACCAAATCGTTCGTCAGATTGGTTTTTGTATGTTCAGATGTTCAACCCCCATACTGCCAAGCGTTCCACCATCTTGCAGGGCCAAAGCTTGGAGGAATTGTCATCCCAGCATCCTGGGCCAAATACCGTCAGCGTGGCCTCCAACTGGGCAGGCGGTAGTCGAAAAGGTTTCAAGCCGCGACAAAAACTACTCGAGATGGTGTTAACTGCCGATCGTCCGAATTCTATTTTTAACTACCGAATCCATCCTCGTGTTCTATGCGGAGTCCTTAATTTCCGTTGATATCATGCAGACCAGCTGCCGTTGATCTTCCCCTATTAAGCTTCTTATATTTCCTCAAGGCCCAGGGGGCAACATAACTTATCCAAGCTTCCGTCCAAGATTGGCAATTGGACGAAATGCGAAATAAAGAGTCTCATGTCGTTCTTCCTGTCGCCACCAGACATCGATGAAGCCGATCACTTCAGAATGAAACAAAGCAGCCAGTTTCATGTTGAGCGGAGACGCCGAGTCATGCCCACGCTATGTGATGCGTGACTCAGCATGGTCTACTCCTTCGTTTCCTCCCACTACGATTTCAATTATCGAAAATGAAGTTTGAAAGAAAAAGCTAAGCCAATTCCAGAGGCTTTCCACACAAATGGCTGGCAAAAAGGGGGAAGGGTCGGCCAAGTTAGCGTAGCCAAGGCGCCGGGTATCCCCTTGTTACCAGCCCCCTGGCTGCCTCCAGTTCAACTTGGAGCTCGACAAGAGAGTAGAGAAAACCATTTATGCCCGTTTTGTAGATTGTACGAGGCACATGATCGAGCTCCTGGTCCTAGGTTTAATTTGCCGCCACCATTCCAAGTGCACATACATTCGATGATACAAGGAGGGTGCGCTGACAGAGCGGCGCCGATTTCAGGCAAATCCAAACCCGGCAATTGAGCAACCAGACGACGGATTTTGGAACGTACCCGGAACTTGCGGCTACCAATGAAATGCCGGCCCCATCCAATCTTATTAACCATACGTAGAAGGTCCCTCGGAGCTCTGAAATCCACGCTGCCCGAGGCCCAGCCAAGCTCGAGCCTGACATGGTCAAATGAAGTGCTCCACGCGGTCTGACATATCCCATGCTGATGATGACGACTCGCCGAATCGCGGCCGAATCCTCTTGCGGGACCGACACGAATTATTTCGGCAAACCAGCGTCTCGGATTCGCCAGCATAGACAGGGAAGAAAGGTTTGCCGGCACTAGCGACATATGTCAGCGGTATAGGCTCACTACAGATAGTATAAATGATACCCATTCAAGTAAAATAGAAGGCAAACGGAAATATTTTTGGATGACTTGAAACGAGAATGTACAGTGAAACGCGCCGTATCTCTCCCCTACGGCGACAACACGAGGCATGATAGGCTAGCTAACTAAACCCGAAGCTGCTCATCCCTAGCGCGCACACTCTTACTGAATTCATGCTCGAGGGTCATGGCTTTATCCAACATAGTAATTTGAATGGAAGGACTATGTATTATCTGTATGGTGGCCGGCGGTTCTACGGCTTCTGCGACGAAGAGGAAAGTCGTTCCGTCTTACAACCGAATTAGTAAAGTCTCATTCGCCATTTAGATATTTCAAGCACTGTGCCGGTTTAACGCCGTTTACATGCAATAAATTTCTCTCCGAGGACACCCAGGTGACTTGAAGGGGTGGTTGATCCTGGCGTGGTCGCTTT
This sequence comes from Clonostachys sp. G952, assembly GCA_027569935.1. Lineage (NCBI taxonomy): Eukaryota > Fungi > Ascomycota > Sordariomycetes > Hypocreales > Bionectriaceae > Clonostachys > Clonostachys sp. G952. The sequence continues at coordinate 959,115 of JAPDLB010000010.1, read as the reverse complement.
GTCAATTGATTTTCAAGAAACCCTATTAAAGTTGGCCTGGTCATCTCCCTTTGTACCCTCCATAATTAGCTTCTTAGAACTCAAACAATGCTAGTTTCATATAAAGGCCTTCTTCATCACGTCTCGTGCAGCTAGAGATTACGGTAGCCTCGATCCCCTTACAGTGATAACCCGACCTTCCCCTAATAGGACTCTGGATACAATATGCTTCCTATTCTTGTTGAGATTGTCTTAATCTATCTTTAAGTGCAGCTTGAAGATCTTGTCTCCAAATTTTGATATTGCCTAGAGCTTATACCTTAATCCAGGTATTCATGAAGAGAATCTCCAACATCGTCAGAAGGGCTGACTAGCTTCCGATCGCGCGTGTTTTGTTGCTAGCAACCCTCTTGGAAATGGTCGGGTCAAAACTGAGAATAGATACCATAAACTCATTTGTGACATGTATGCAGTTGGATATGCCTAAAATCCTGTTGATTTCTATGCGGCTGACATGACTGTGTTTCTACAGCATGAAGTCATTGTCTCTACATACCAGAATGCGTCCTAAAGCAAGCTTACGATGAACGAAGCATGGCATCAAAAATTCGATATAGGACAACGGAATTGAACAAACTTCACTGCTCGCTACAAGAGGAATTATTCTTGTCTACATAAATGCTGTGGCAGTGTCGGCGGCGGTGGTGATGCAGCCTTGCATGAATCGATCGCTACCAAAAAAAAAAAACTTGCTATTGTGGACACAGCAAAATTGGACCGGAAAGAGCAGATTTGAATCAAGAAAAAAGTGAGAAACGGGAGCTCACAGAGAGTCTCACGCCAAGAGATGCGGTTCGATAGACGCACAAGCTTTCTCACCTTGTATCACGGTGTCTTCGCATATCATCACATCTTAGCTATTCAGCAAGCGTAGTGTAGGGTATCTAGAAGTAAGACGTTCATCTTAAGCCTTTGCCTTCACAGTAGATCATCTACTGCCACGGTGGTATATATAAATACCTTTGAAAAACTCACATAAGCTCGGTTTTTAATGCCGTTTTTTACGGAGCCCAGATGAGCTCGGTGATACTACTGCTTGGAATATATTTACATGAAACTGGGTGACGCAAGAAATGGGCATTGATTTGAGGCTACGAGGAGGCGATTTTTTGCGAAGACCGGAAAGACATAGCACTATCAAATGGTGTAAATTGTCAACTTTGGGGCACCATTATTTAGATATTATTGTGAACCTCCACTAATCCAACAATATCGATCGCAGATTCGAAAACAAGAAGGGCAGGACATATCTTTGGGTGTATCTCAGGTTCAATTTCACCCGATTACCAGTTTAGGAAATACAGCTCGCAGAAAATTGCCACTAATCCATTCCTGTTTGTTATCTTCCAACATTATTAAGCAAAATGGTCAGATCCTGGGGTTAGACCTTGTGCGTATTGCGTTGAAGTGCTGGGATAGTTCACCACAGGCCACGCTAGTAGTGGGTAGATTTGCTTGGTGCTTACTCTAACCATCTTCCGTGTCCTCCGATGACCAGTGAGAAACGAGATCGTGAATATCGGTGAGTACGCCAGTAAGCTTTTGCACGTGAGAGTGGCGCATGGAGGCTCCTCGTCATCAAGGATGCTCAGTCAGGGCCGTAGTCTTAAAGCCACGATGTTCCCATTCCATGATTCCCCGAACTCTTACATTTCTATGTCGGAAGCTTATAACAGAGAAAACACCTAAGAAAGCACCTACCGTCAAGATGGCCGCAGCAGTACAAGCAGTTGTCTCATCGATTCAGACCAGCAATCCAAGCATTCAGTTTTACACCACCGAGTCTCCTGAGTATGACGCTTTACGAAAGTCGTTCATTTTAACGCCTGCACGCCCCACGGCAATCGCTCGACCCAAGAATGCAGACGAAGTTGCTGCACTGGTCAAGGCATGCAGGGAGAATCAAGCTGATTTCACCATTAGAACCGGCGGTCATAGTTGCGCTGGCGAAACCTTGATCGATAACTCCCTTGTCATTGACATGCGTGACATTGCATATGTGAAGATCAGCGAGGACAAGAAATCTGCCAAGATTGGCGGAGGTGTCCAGCTGGGCGGACTCTTGAAGACTCTGGGCGAGCATGGTCTCGTCACCCCATGGTTTGTGAACCAGAAATGTTCCAGCTTTGTTTGCAATTGACTGACTGAAGTCTTGTTTGGTCTAGCGGAACGGTTAGTTCAGTCGGTTATGTCGGATGGAGTACGCTGGGCGGATACGGGCCATTTTTGAGCCTGTATGGGTTCGGTGCAGATCAGATTCTCGGAGCCAAGCTGGTCAGAAATAACGGTGAAGTCTTTGAGGCAACCGATGACTTGCTCAAGGGAATCCGAGGAGCCGGCCCGGTGTTTGGACCGATTGTTGAGTTGACCATCAAAGTTTATCCGCTCAAGGAGGTGCGTATAGGATGCACCGGGAAACATTCCCCTTTATTCTGCATTATTGACTAACCCGATGACCTAGATGCTTTCTGGAACCATCATCTTTGACTCTCGCGACATGATTTCGGCCTGGTCAACTTTGAGTCGCGAAGTCCAAAACCTTGCCCTGCCAAGTCCTGGGCAACTCCAGTTTCTCGCCATGGAGTTTCCCGGTGTTGGTAAAGTAACGGGCATGCTTTTCACTTGGGTCTCAGACGATCATGACGAGGGTCGTAAATGGTTTGAAAAGATTGCCAACCTTGCACCCAACGTCATGAAAATGGTAGAATCCAAGACCGCGTTGAAAATGGTCGAGGATAATAACAACCTCGTCACATACGGCGTTTATGGCCGATCATACACGATCAGTCTGAAGAAGTGGACGCCAGAAGTCGCGGCGGTCCTGGGCAAGCATAACGCCACTGTGCCGTATCCAAGCTGCATGATTTGCGTGCACAGTCTACGTGCGGACAGTGGGTACAAAGAGTCGGTTTTCGCGTCCCGAGAGGCTCATCATATGGTTGAAATTATCGCCATGACTGCTGATGCGGAGCAGACTGAAAGCGCGCTCGCATGGGGCCAGCAAGTCCGTCAGGAACTACGGGAGACTGACCAGGCAAATATCCTCAACAGTACATATATATCACTGGAAGGGTTTAAGGATGCTGATTTGGAAAAGATTTACAACGAACATCTTCCGACCTTGGTCGATCTGAAGCGGAAGTACGATGCTGATAATGTTTTCCGAAACGGAGTGCCAAGGGTCATATAACGATCTTCAGCCATTCAAGGTTCCTACAGCCTCCACACTTTTTCGAATAGCTCGAACTTTAGGTCAAAGGGGACGTACCTTGCCAGGAATTCAAGGGGGTTGATGGTGTCATTGTTCATTGGGTTGTCGTAAAAAAGGAGGAGCAATAGGGGAGATTTGTAAATAGCCGAATAAAAGCTTTTGAGCACCCGTAGAGTTCAATACCTCAACACACAACACTTTATACTCCTTGAAGGTTCCTAAGTATCCTCACAGTGTACTCATTTGGTGTATAATATGCAAAATGAAGAATTATTGTTCACTTCAAATAATGATCGGATTTGAAGAATTAGCCGCGACTGAGTATTTGCAACAATAACATATACAGCCTATAAAATTTATCTATCCTTCCGATTTTGAAGAAAGGTATGAAGAGTAGAAGCATCAGCTGTTATTTTATTGGTATGTATCACGCATCCTTAGCCCAGGTCTCCCATTCAAAAGATGCAAGCATAAATGGTCCAACACCATTTTTATGGTTGTCTCTAATAGGTCTGCTGAAATAGTACTGCAAGTCATTCCCAACGTATTAGTAAAAAGTGATCAATGATATATCCTTGATAGTTTGAGAGAAAGGATGAGTGGTGATACGTACGGCAAGGTCCACTTTGCCGATGAGATTACACTCATCGACCGTCCCGTGAAGAACAAGACGATTATCCTCCGCCTCGGAAATGAAATTCTTCACGATGCTGGTGTACGCTTCCTTTGCTGTCTCCAAGTAGGCCTCTTTCGGTAAATATCCAAGCGCAATGCCCTTGAACCATCCGTATGTAAACATGGCAGAACCACTGGCCTCTATGAAATTCTCTTCGTACGTTGGGTATGGGTCTTCCATAACTTGCCACCAGGTTCCGGAGTCCACATCTCGTGTCTTCTTTAAAGCCTCTGCCAGAGATACGAAATATCCCATGAGTTTTTCATAGCCTGGGTGGGAGGTGGGGAAGACTTGGAGGACCTCGACCAGCGACATGAAATACCATCCAAGAGCTCGAACCCACACATGAGGTGAAACTCCTGTTACCGGGTCCGCCCATGTTGCCTGTCCATCTGCCCATCCATGGGGAATGAGTCCAGATGTTTTGTTGCGCGCATGCGTCTCAATGAGATCATATTGGAGGAGGATGTCATTCCACGCGGTCTGATTGTCTGCGTCGTATCTATGTGTCCATTTTGCATAGAACGGCTGGGCCATGAATAGCCCATCAAGCCACATCTGGTTCCGGAAGAATATTTGATGCCTGATCGATTTATTGCTTAGTGAAGTCCTACAACGCCAAAGCCCCTTGCCCCAATGAATCTTACCAAAAACCTCCGGATGGCGACCTAGGGGTGGAGTTTATCATGTTACGGACGATGTTGGCTGCCGACTTGTATTTTTCTAAGCCGGTTTTATCGTAGAGGTACAGGTAGTTGTTGGCAATCCGGTACTCGTCAAGAACGTATCTTGTGTAATTCCAGTTTTTGATGGTTCCATTCTCAAGGACAACATGGTCATCAATCTGGCCTTTGTACCAGTCAAGATACTTTTCATCCTTTGATATCTCATACGCTTTTTCGAAGCCAAGGTAGAGTGTTGCCACTTGGTAACCGTAGTTGGGAGTAACACCGTCCTGGATAAAGGTGTCGGCCATCCACGTCAGATATGGTGGTTGGTCATGTCCGGCAGCCGTAGGTGAAAGTAATGCTACACTAAGAGCAAACAGCTGTGTGAATAGCATCATGGGAATTAGTTGCTCGTTTTGGGGCTATAACTGAAAATGCTCCGCGGTTTGCTTTGAAATGCGATTCGAAATAATACAAGAAGGGTTGACAATTGTGTCAGCTCGCACCTTGTATTCCCCCGCAGCTTATATAGACCTAAACCCTACACGAGACCTGAATCCGAGTAATTTAGTACGCAATTCGGTGTAACGTTCCCAACCACTCAACCCCGAACAGCATGCAGGCAATTAAAAAGCCGGGGGACCTTCCAATGAGAGTTTATCCATGCGATCTCGTGCAATGATGAGGCGGGGCGTTAATGTTCCATCTGTCCCCCTTGTCCCTCAATGATGAACTAAATTTGTCATGGTTGATGCAGATCCGAACATCAAAATCCTTCCGAAAAGAGGTACTGAATTGTGAATATTGCAACTACTGTCTCCCTTTGAAGGTTCAGTCTCATGTTAGTCTTGACCTCAATGTAAGGCACTAGAAGAGTTCGTCAAAGGACAGTTTGCAAGAGGCCACGGCCGGGCTAGTTGACGGTATTCAATATTCCGAAGACCATTCCAGCATATGAATTGACGTCATGGAACATGGAACTTAGGTTCAGTCTTACTATTAAGGAAATGGCCGAGATGTGACCAACACTAGACTGCTACATATTAATGAGGAAGTACCTTGGAAAAATGAGGGGTTAATCCATGTTACATTGCATAAGTGATGAATGATGCACGGCTTGGGTTGGATCTTCAAAGGGATTTAATATCGTGGAGAGTCGGCCCTATAATAAAGGAGTGACATATCAACACATGAACTATATATTTCGATACTGAAAAGGCGGTCAGGTTCATAAAATAAATCTTAATTTTCATGCTTTAGTATCCTATATAGAAGATGTGATTGAAAGAGTCTTGAGTCCTGAGTCCTGTTTCCATTAACTGAGAAAATATTCATTGGTGACTACACCTTTTCGAATTGGGCTCAATTTGTAAACAATAGCTATTCAAATAATATATAGGAACTTACATCATTTATACAAGCGCTTATGCTCTTGTATGTGAGGTCCTATCAAGTTCTATGTGCTCTTATGCGAATAATTTTATGCTACACACAAGAGTCATGTCAACGAAAGCCGTTCAGCCTAGTATAAATTGTACTCCTTGATATTATCACTTTAATGAATATCTAAATAAGAATCTGGAAGGGCCAAACCATATTATACGATAGAAATTTTAAGATGCAGAGATTGAATAATGCGTAAACACATTGATCAATCTCAAAAATTGAGTTATGTGGCAACTGAGACATTAAGTATTAATTTGGAAAGAAAGAAGTCTCAACAGAGGATTCATTTCATTTATTTTCCTAAGTTACATGATAATAGCAGCGCCCAAGTCGGACCAGGCTTCTTCTAGTCATCAGCCTTGTCATTCCTTCGGACCAGTGCCCGCCCTCTAAAAAGAGTCCGTGTAGTCAAACACATGGCTTGCGGTCTGCTTCCCTTCGGCATCATATCTTTGGGGAATCACATTCAGAACGCCTTTAACATCGCGAGGTTCGAAATCCAGGTTCATCGCGGACAGAGTCATAACTTCCTTTCCATAGTTCTCCTTCAACCAATGCGCAGCCATATCCATACCTGCAACAGCGCCAGCCGCAGTCCATACGTTTCCGTCAACTACCCACTGAGCTTCAGCCGTCCAATTGACGTTGGGGTATTCCTTTGCGGCCCACTTCAGAAAGGCATGGTTCACAGTGGCCTTCTTCCCATCTAGGACTCCTGCCTGGGCGGCGATGCAAGCCCCAGTACAGTTGGTGAACAGGAGTCGTCCGGATGCAACCTGGCGGTGTATAAGTTCCTTGAATCGGGGATCAAGTTCAAAGCCGTACGGGTTTGGCCCGGGGACAAGGAGTATGTCGAAGTCTGGCGCATCGTCGACAGTGCAGGTGGGCACTAGAGTGAGCCCGGTTGTGAGAGCTTGGATTGGCTCACGGTTGAGGCCGACATGATGAAAGACGATTTTTGGTGCTTTTTCCTTGGCGATCGGATTCACGGCATGGAAAAGCTCCAAGTCGTTAACAAAGATGTCACTACCGGAGCTAAGGACGTCTAAAAGGCCAAAAGCGTCGATGGCTTGGTACCCATAGGCAAGCGTCCCGACAGTCAGGGTAGAAGCCATAGTGACTTTTTGAAGGCAAAACAGGCGGTTATCCTTTGGTATTAAGCTTTTCTGGGGGCGATCTGGATGCGACCAGCGGGTTCAAGACTTTTATACCCCTTCTTAGACTAGATCAAGTTTATTGTATCTTTAGATACCCGTGTGTTCCCCATCCTCGTCGTTAGCTCTGGGGCCCCTGAAACTCCGATCAACACTGCGATATCTCAGCATTACGAATCTACAGCAAGCAAACATGTGAGTGGTTGACTCCCGAAAGACGAGACATTTTGTGAGAGCTCCTGCCGTAGTGCCCCGGACGCCAATCGTGCCGAATCGATACTACAGGATAAGAAAGGAAGCTCCTACTGCCCAAGACGCCTCGGCACGTAACGTCGTGTGGAGAAATACGCTTACCTGCACCTAAGGATCATGCGCCATACTAAGTCTAGAAGCTCCCAAAGCACTGAGGAAAGATCCAGTGATCCCTGGTGATTAAAGCTCGGACCAAAAACAGGGGTTATGCCTGTTGGTGAGACAGGGATCTTGAAGCTGTGGTAACTTTTTACCAGTCTCCTCCAAAGTGCAACCTACCCTACGCCTATTCACTGTTTACTCTGGTGCCGATGAGCCTGATGTCCTCATCCTCTATCAGATACGGAAGAGAGGTTGAGTATAAAGGTAAATAGCTATAGAAGATGCCAGACCCGATAACTCAATATAATGAATACGAAAGGTTAATATGACCTTCGTTAGCCGAAGGCTGCCTTCATGCAGAAGAAAAGTCCCCCAACCTTCATACTCATGAATCGCTTGCCATCAGGATGAGCTGCTCGTCGAATGACTATTCAAGCCGCCCTCTTTGATCTGGCTTCCTTCGTACACTCATCTTACGCCAATCCAAACAATACCGAGGTCAAGGCAATCAGCCCAGTGAGTAGTAGTAGCTCGTTGGCCAGAGCACTTACACTGATACATCCGCAGCCTGCGACACACTATGTCAGAAAACAGCATCTCAGTGGCTTCTCTCGACGATAAGAAGATGACCTGGTCTGACATAATAGGGCCCAAGATCGGCACAAGTAACCCCAAGTATATGGGCCGTGCAAAGGCTATTGCAATCACTGAGGTTGATGAACTTGGTCAACCTAAGCTGAATAGCCTATCCATAGAGAAGGTCTTGACTTTATACAACTTGAAAAATATCTACTCTGTATATAAGGCCAAGATCTGCTTTGTGGATAGGCTATTGGGCTTGGGTCGATCAGGTTCATCAACCTTGGTGATCCTCTGTCAGACATCTTTGGCTCACACACTATACTTGAGGTTACGCAAACATGTGAGTGGTCGATTGTTAGAGCTGGAAATTTTTGGATCGAGATTGATTTAATTGTTTGAGAAAGGTCTTATATGTGTCACTGCTGCAACATGGTAGGACATTAATGCAGAGTGGCACGAGGTTTAATAAGAATTTCTCTTGCCCTCGAAGGCCAGAATTGCTTAAATACCTCCAGCATTTTCTATCCCTCTGATCTTCTCCCATTCATCTTCTGTAATGGCGAATAATAGCTCGTCATGCCACTTGCGGTTGAAATACCTGGTCTCTCGCACACGGCCTTCTTGTACGAACCCGAGGCTCTTGTATAAGCGAACTGCCTTTTCATTGTATGGGAACACGCTCAGGAAAACCGTATGAAGCCCGGCATAACGGAACGCCCAGTCAAGCATCCAGTTGAAAGCTTCCCGCCCGTAACCCTTGTCATGGTACTCAGAGCTGAGACTGATCCCTATGCTGGCCCTCCTGTTGACGACCTGGCTCGCAGGAATACCCCCCCATCCAAGCACAACAAAGCCTATGATATTTGGTCGAGTAATCTTTCCGTCTGGTGATTGTGTTTCTTTTGTTTGATCGTCATTTTGCTTCGCTTCCTCTCTTGGTTTAAGGCATATTGAAACCCCTAAAAGTGAAGCGCTCAAACCCTTCATAGTCTCATCGATATCTGCTTTCCCTTTGGGCCTCAAAAGGTGAGTTGATACGAGAGCTTGCGTCGTTGGATCATCTTCCACTCGAGGTAAAAATTCCCGTAGATTTTCATCCCCCTCGTCAGCTTTTATGTAGTACAACCGCTCTGAAGAAAACGCATTTGACAGTCCATCAAAGAAGGCGTCCATTTGTGACTGGTATGACTTCAGCGGGCAACGGCTAAATAGTTGAATTTTCAAGGCGTGGAAATGGAGAAGCAAACAAGCTAGAATTGAGAAGAAAACGTGTCTCAATTTTATTATACTACCGTTCGAATCACTATGAGTCATTCATCACTGGCTCTGAAATCTCATCCCAAGGAGTAAATGACAGGGGTAACGATGATGGATGGAGAACTAATTGTGGCGTGAATACTGTGGGTTCAAACTTGGAATCTGCTGCTATGCGGGGTTTCCGCCTCTCGGCCCGAGCATCGGAGTTTTCATATGCCGCTCATCACTTGAATTCGTTTCTACTTTACCGTGAGATAAATTTTTTTGCTCTCCACGAAATTAAGTTGAAGAGTTCTTGTTCGCGACAATGTCAAGGCCACTCGCCATTGTTAAATCTCTTGACCATCTTGTGCTCACCTGTGCAAACACAGCGCTGACCGCGCAATGGTACACTGAGCATCTGGGCATGAAGCTAGAGACCTTCACACCAGCATCAGATCCATTGGCAACCCCCCGGATGGCTCTGAAGTACGGATCGCAAAAGATCAATTTACACCAGAAAGGTGCCGAGTTTGAGCCAAAAGCTGCCACGGCCCTTCCAGGAACTGCCGACCTTTGCTTTCTGGTTGGGCAAGATACAAACCTGGATGAAGTTATACAGGGTTTCCAGGATCGGGGAATCACAGTTCTGGAAGGGGGCAAAACAGTCGCACGAACAGGCGCCCAAGGGCCGATCCAGAGTATTTACGTCAGGGACCCTGATGGCAATTTGATTGAGTAAGAATGGGTTCTGTCATCCTACACTAGGGCTGAGCTGACTGATGGCTAATCTGCGATGATTTGCACCAGGCTCTCCCGACATAGTTCTGGAAAATAGCACGCTCACCGAGGAAGTTTCGGGTTCTTGGGAGGATACCCGTGGTTTTTGAAGCTCGGCTATAACGCTATAGCCTATATGGAAGCAGGACCCGTTTTTGGAGCGAGGATAGTCGAGATTGGCCGTGTCCAAGTCGGCATTTGGAGGAATTAGCAGGCTGCTCTCATCGCTTTAAGCCCAAATCTGGCCGCAGGACAAGAAACATATACAGAAATCAATATTAGAGCAGTAGAGTATCTAGAAACTTGATTACATATATTGAAACTATTATATGTTACCGATAGAACTGATCCTAGCAGTGCCCCCGATGCGCACCTGGTGAGACTTGTCTGGCCTCCTCACATCTTCATCGCCATCAATTCAGTTTCTCCCAGCTCCAAGAGGTCTCTACTTAGGTAATCCCGCCCTGCTTTCCTCGACCTCCAGTTATCATCCAGATGAAGCCTCCCCCTTAGCACCAGGACGCGTAGTCCAAACACTTGTCATTATACTTATCAAAGTAAGGCACTAAAACCTCTTGAGAAGATTCTGAAGAAAGTAGACCAGCCTTTTTTATGTTTGTAGTATCCCAATTAAGACCAGACCAGAAAGAAACCTGTCTGAAGCCTACGCTATACAATTCTTCGCCAGTCAAACATCCACAGCGGTGCCGGAGGTGTTCTATGTTTTCAACTACAAAGGAACCTCGTACATTATTTTTTACACTATATTAAAGGATGAATAACAGGATGTTACTAGGTATACTATTTAGAGTTATAAAGAGTGCGATTACTTGGTCAGCGGCTGGGAATAATCGTGAAACTTCGCTATATTCCCCCCCAGAAGGGACACAAGTTAGCAGTATTGATAGCGGGCCTTTGTGAGACTGTCGTCTGCTATCTCAGGATTACTGGGGTCCATTCTCTAATGTGCGCGAGGTTTATGAAGCACTGTCCAGTGGTATTCCTTGGGATACTGACTGCACCGAAATCCCTGACCTTAGCGAGCTCTTCGAATTCTATTAACAAGCAGGAAATAAGCTGGTTCTAACCCACGGCGACCTAAGCAGCCTCAATATCCTCGTTCAAGGTAATGATGTATTGAGAATAGTGGACTGGGAGACGGCAGGGTGGTTCCCATTATACTGGGAGTACACCACGGCGAAGAATATCAACACCTACAATCCATTCTGGGCCGATCTAGTCGACTACCTTGTAGTGCCGGAGGAGTTGAAGATAGAAACTATCAAATGTAAATTCTTTGGGTCGTTCTGACAGCGGCTGGGCTACACAATGTACTAGTCATCAGTCGCATCGTGCCTCTGATCGGATCGTGTGCCCCCGACCTAAAGTTGAGGCGCTTGTCGCCAATGGATCACCTCGAAGAGCATAGAGAAGCTTGGAAGAAGAGAAACCAGAATCAACCCAATGAATAAGCAGCCTTGCACAATTTCTACATCAAAGCCTGAGGCCACAAGGCTATGACTACGACCAATATACAATACTCAGGTCGTGTTTGTCTCCCAGCAGCGACATTCGTCCTAGTGATTGCGCCTTGAAACTTGCACTGGTACTTGAACGAGTAGATGCTCTGACGCTTTTATTTGAAAATCGCGACTATCATGACGTGGACAAGCAGGCCATTCTTAAAGCTGCTCGTATTGGAAACGTTGACGTTTTCCGTACCATGATCGAGTCAGGATTTTTTGAACCTAGTTATGCAGACGAAAGGGGTATGACCTCGCTCATGGAGGCGGCAATTCGTGGCCATGCTGACATTGCTCGATACCCACTTGGTTTTGAAGAAGTTGATCTCAATGCCAGATGGGACGGAGGGTTCACACCCATATATATGGCTGTGGAGGACGGACATGTTGAGATTATTAAGATGCTCGTCGCCACTGGAAAGGTTGATGTGAACGCCGAAAATGACGATGGCGTCACAGTACTCAGCAAAGCGGTGAGGGCGAACCCATCAGAGTGCGTGCGCGCACTTTTGGAAGATGACTCGCTTGATCCTAATGCCGGAGCTATAGATATGATGAGCCCATTACAGGATGCGGCTTTCTGGGGAGAACTGGAAACGGTCAATTTACTACTCGAGGGGAGGGGGGCGCTGATCCTAATTTCGCGCCAACTGGTACCACGGCACTCTCAATCGCTGCGAAGGAGGGTCATCAAGATGTTGTTGATACCCTTCTCGGCGTTCAAGGCATTTTGATAGATAGCCAGCCTCACTTCACCCAATCCTGGCTCCTGGATGCGGTGATTAGGGGACGGGTTTCTCTTGTTGAGACACTCCTCGCTCAACCAGGCATCAATGCAAACGAGAAAAATGATGATGGGAACTCGCTATTGATTGCCGGAATCACTGAAGGACAGACTGAAACAGTCTTTGCCCTTCTAGCGAGCGGTAAGGTTGACGTCAATTTGACAGGAAGACTTAGGCGTACTCCTCTACATGTGGCAGTACACCGGGGGCATGCTGATATTGTTCGTCGGTTGTTATCTGTTAACGGCATAGATCCAAATTCGAGGGATTGGTTTGGTGAGACACCATTCGGACTGGCTCTCATTGAACAAGATCACGAGATCTTGTTCATGCTCTTGGAAGTGCAGGAGGTTCTTGATGATGCGATATTCGGATTAGCTAAATCTATCACGTATGCTGAAGGGGAGGACTAAACCAAGGCAATGGACATTCTACGCCGTCCACAGGAAGCAAGCAAGGCAAGGGAAGTTGCTACCTCTCGGACAAAATACCACCCAAGTTTGAAGTATTCCGTGAACGAAGAAGGCGCATTCACTTCCCCAGTGGCACATATTCTATGGTTGATTATGCTGGGCCGTTGCCTTTATTTTATTGATATTCTTACCTCACAATACAAGTAGCAATCATTCAAAGTGATTTTATTCATTAGGCTGTTGTTTATTTATCGTACTTTTCGATGGGTGTACAACAGCTAGACGTAAGTAACGAAAGGAATTGTCAAACCACGTTCATTTCATCGCCATCTACCAATAGAGGAAGCAATTAAAGTAATAAGTGCAAGAACCCGGCCTTCTCGATGTCATGTCACATTTCTCCAGCTTTATTGTACTTATAATAATACACATTGAGCTCTAGGAGATTTGCATGCTCATCACTTGTGCAGGGGCAACACCACGTACGAATTTGCCCTTGATTTTGGTACCTCATGGCATCCCATTACATTGAATCTGCGCCCAGGGCTCGCCCATGGCTCTTTCATGGATGTCGCTTCGGATACAGTTAAGGCTGATAACTCCACTTGAAAGTATACATAAATAGCGTTATAATACGTCTACAATACGTATCTATTGAAGAAATATCTCTTTTACATATGATTTGTCTTCTTATCAACACATCTATTGAGGGCGTGCGGAGGGTCCGGTTGGCTGCCCAGTTCATTTGAAAATTCAATCATTCTTGCCATTTACTTATATCGTATTCCTGAAATCGTGATCTTTGACTCGTTATTCAACGGCCATTTTGGTCGTATGAAGGCTAGAATGATTTTGTTTAATCGATCAAATACGGGAAGCCCCAACCGAATACCAAATAGACATGGATTATTTGTAAGGTAGCTGTTAGTTTGACTATTCAGCTTGGTTTCAATTCCTCCCTTTTGGCCTACGGTTGTGGTGTTGTTAGATGGAAAACCTCTCTCACTTACTATATATATCTCATTAAAAAGTGCATGTTCAACAAGCTTCATACGGCCTGATGGTCTAGTGGTATGATTGTCGCTTCGGGTTTAGTGTTAAAATCCATTTCTTCCAAAGAAGTTGTGACAGGTCCCGGGTTCGAATCCCGGTTAGGCCCATCATTTTTTCTCTGTATTACAAATCTCTCCTAACTTTTGCCATCTTTTTTTAATTTTCAACTACTATTAAACAGCTGAAGCATCGAACACCTTCTTGGAGGTCATAAAGACAGGAGCCATCCATAATGTCCACGCAGCAATCTTTATTCCTGCAGGTACGCGTCCAGTTTCGCAGCGACGGCAATGAACTCATTCTTGAAGAAAATCCGGTACGTATGCCCTCCCGAATTTCGCCATAGATGCGCAGATACATAAAGCAAGGTTCGCAGTACCTAGGAGATAGGAAGCTGTCGCCCATAAACAGCTTGTTAACCGTTAGGTAGGTGGATTTTCCTCACGCAGACGCCCACAGTATGCACTTTTGTTGGTAAACTTCCCAATGCCACCAGAGAGGCCCTGTACCAGGGGCCAACAAGAATTGATAAAGCTCCTGTGGAGATTAGAATGATCGAGCCCATAGCTCAATCCTTCGTTCAATTAAGATGTCTGATTTTTCTGGATAATACATTCGATCATAGCTCATCCGATAACGATGATATGTATTGAGATATACTATAATCATTCCTTCGAGAAAGGCAGCTAGCCATCTTTCTAGATCGCGAGAAAGGGGATCCTTTTATGCCACATAAGGACTCGCCCACAGTCCAATAATATGGAAGATTGTGCTCTTGTCACACTGTCTAGTACATCAGTAGTGGCGTCCTTGACTAGCTTCCTCATCGTTATCAGATAGATGTCAGCTGATGCGAAAGGATCCTCCCCTTGGGTGGTTAGTTGAGCCTGTATAGAGCTCCGCCTCTAACTTATTGGAGCTATTGGATCATACTCTGTGGCCACATTAAAGTATATTGGCCTATAGAGGAATCTTCTAGGTACTACTGGCAGGCGTCAATGGTTTGGTATGGAGAAGAGCTTTTTTCTCAAGCTCCTGTTTAGATTTCTCTGGCATCGAGGATGTTTTGTGTCAACTCAGAGGGGTTACAGCAAATCAGGATAGACCTGAAAGTTCTATTCATCGACCTTTCAGAATCCGGCTGTTACATCCAAATTTGTAGATACTTTTCAGTATCTCACTTTCCCCAAGTACGGACCCGGTTAATAAGAGTTGCCATAGCGATATTCAACCGCGCCACGTCAAAATCATTTTCAGGAACTGGATGGGATTGATTGTTTTCGGTGATCCAGTCTTTCTGCAACATATTTGGTGCTGCTATGCCTAGCGGCATGGTCACTGGTTTCGTATCTCTCGCCGGCTTCCAGAATCAGATCATTTTCAAGAACCTGAATCCTTTCTCAGTCAAGATTATCAAGCAAAGCCGCATACTTAGCGGAAGCCGCGGGAAGGGTTTTCATAATTCTCAAACCTGGAGATTCCGCAGAAGCGGTACCGAACCGAGATTAGGCTTGAAATGTGAGTGGACGGAAGTCAAAGGGGGCCTATGACCCAGTTCGAAAAGTTTAGAAAAGACAGTACTATCTTTTAGGTTGCATTGCGGTGGCGGCGAGGGTATGTGCCCGAGGGTCGCGTCTTTGAAAATGAGGTACAAGAGAATCTAATATTTCTGAAGGCTTATGAAAGACCCAAATGATCCAGAATGATTGGGTTAGAATTTAGGCATCTCTGTCCGTCAGACAGCTTACCCACTTCAAAAGTGAATACCTCCTATAGGTGGGGGATTTCACAACAGAGATCCATATTATTTACTAAGCATACTTTCACCCTGCGTGGATGTGAATGTCTTGCATTTTGGGCGCTTAGGCAGCTAGCATCTGTCGCTAAGTCCCAAGGCTAAGTCCTAAATCTTCAAACTTTTCACATGTTCTCCAAATTCCTAATACATAACCAAGAAAACAAAAAAAATATGACTGATCCCTGCCTACTTCATGTCGGCCTAGAAGCACTGTCGGCCGAGCTTCTGTCTCTCATTGTGGAGGACGATTGCCTGAGCCTGGAAGATCTGGCTGCCTTACGGCTCTCTTGCTCCTCCCTGAATGATGCTGCCTCAGCAGTGCTCTTTCGGCGCATTTATATCTCTCCCCTGGTACAGGATCGCACTTCATTTCTTAAATTATGTCACTCGCCTCGCCTCGCACAGCACGTACGCGAGGTTGAATGGTCTGAGCTTCTGTGGTTCCCTAGTTGTTTCGAGAATTATCTGCTCCACCCGTATGGCTTGCGAGGCACAGATAACGTTTCAGAGACTGAAGAATCCTCCGAGGAATCTCGAGTAAATGGCGACAAGGGAACAGAGGGCACGGTGACGATCGATGATGCAGTAGTAATATTAGACAGGTCATGCGACCAGGCGTTCTGGCTCCCTGTTGTCCCAAGTACTGTCCTGTCGGCTATTTTCGAAACTGAGACTCCTGCGGAGCCCGATGAAGGCGTTCTGCTGCTGCGCGCCGAAGCTGTGAACGGGTTCAGATGGGCGTTCTGTGAAGCGCTCGCCCTGTTGCCCAACCTTCACACCATGGCCTCGCGGCCGATGTCCCGACATCGAGTCATCAGGGGTTGTTATTACCCAATGACAGCTGGTCATATCCAAGTACGACTACCTGGACGTTGTGAAGCTCCTTGGAACTGGAGCAGTGACGGGCTGTACTTGTTCATATTGCCGGCCATGGCTACAATGGACCGTCCAGTGCGACGACTAGTTTGGGAAGACGGACTGCGGGGCAACGGTGTCTTCGGTAGGCCCGAGCCTGAAGCTTTTCGGTATCTTGATACCCTGAGCATCTCTCTCTCCAAGTGGAACCTGTTCCACGGAATACCCTCGATAACAGATGCCACCTTAAGTGGGGTAAGGGCGTGCCTAGATGTCAGCAGCAATGTTCGGCATTTGACCTTAGAAGTAGAGGACGAAATCGATCGGTGGTCTCTGATAGATGACTGCACTACGGAGAAAAACCTCTTACGGTATTCGCCTGGCATCGACCGAAGTGAATGGACAAGGCTACATTCTCTCAGTCTTATCTCAATGAACGTTGGAGACGAGATGCTCATAGCGGTTGTAAGAGAAAGTGCTGAGACTCTATGCCACCTCTACCTCGAAGAATGCAACATGACACTTAACAGGGTCAAGAAACTCTCTAAAATCTCCAACCTCAAGCTCCAGTCGGTTCGAGTTCTTAGCGAATACCCACGGCATCAGTGCCATATGATTCCGGAAAGAAAGCTCCTTGACTACCTGAACGACCAGATCATTCCTGAAGGTGAAGATGTCGATATGTGTACTTTTCAGGACCAGCAATTGGAGGATATCGTCGACGATGACGATGAATTTGATCTCAAACTCAGCATTTACTATAAAGAGAATCAATTCCGCATGTTTGAAGATGACTGCCCACAGTTTTTAGCCACGAGACTCGTCATGACGCTACCAGCATTTATAATTGGCGGCACTTCTCTTGATGACGACGAGTTTGAAATCAAGCAGGCCTACAAGAGAGGCTATAGTGACGACTGGGCCGACCAGACTGACCTTGAGCTCATTGACGTCGTCTCTGTTACCGAGTCGGAAGATAGTGTGACGGAACGGATACGCAATGGGCCTAAATGGTTTTGGGGCCGGTATTTTCATCGACGTGCTATTGAGGGAGAAATATATTTTATGCAGGTCGATGACATACATCCTCAAGGATGGCCCACCACAATTTGGAAATTCACTAGCCGGGAGGGCCTCGTGTA
Organism: Clonostachys sp. G952; assembly: GCA_027569935.1. Lineage (NCBI taxonomy): Eukaryota > Fungi > Ascomycota > Sordariomycetes > Hypocreales > Bionectriaceae > Clonostachys > Clonostachys sp. G952. The sequence goes on along the minus strand of JAPDLB010000010.1, from coordinate 941,400 downwards.
CTATGGCCAAGACCCCTTGGATGCCTTTGAGGAATGGGACACGGAACAAGGCGATCTGGAAGAAGCAACCCCATATGGAAGAGATATGGAACTGGTCATTTCCCAAACGAATGAAAGGCCTCCGGAGGGCGCGTGGCTTTACGATGTTTCCGAGGCTGAGAGGGCACGAGAATGGGGATACTAGCTCAAGTGATTGGAACGGGGATGATTATGAAACACGCAGCCTGCCCCATTCGAAATACCACCTGCTTTGTTTGGGATGAAATTGCACGGATGTATCTATGGAATTGAAATGGGCTTGGCGGGCTCCCGGTGCGAGTTCCGAGCAGCCGCATGGCTAATATACTCCCGCCAATCAGCGAGTGTGAGGTTACCACCGGAATTTGAGACTTAGATGCGCTCATTTATATCTCCTTGTGGGCCCGGTTTGTTGTAAAGAATATAAGTGCCAATGTGGTTGTGTGGAAGAAACAGTTGATACCACCAAAAGCAAGATAAAAAAGTGAACAGGAAAAATGACTAGGATCACGAGTATTACTTTGCTTTTCAGCTGCACTATGCTTCTATCTGGTGCGCAGCCGCTTGCCGCCACACCGAAATATTTCATTACATTGTGAGCTCTGATTCATATGAGAGACTAAGCAAGGAAGACGTTCTCATATCTATCAGCGGCGACTCATATTCCCAAACTGGTTTCGACATCAACGGCACCAAACCAAACGATGCAAATCCGCTAGGCAACCCTAATCTTCCCGGGTGGACAACAAGCGGAGGGCTGAACTGGATCGGATTTCTTATTAGCGAGTCGAACGCGAGCACTGTATACTCTTACAATCTAGCGAGCGGTGGTGCTACGACTGACGCGGATCTGGTCGCTCCCTGGTCCCCCGAGGTTCTCAGTTTCATCGACCAGACTTCCTTGTTCTCGCAAACCTTGGCTTCGAAGCCTACATGGGCACCTTGGGCCGCAGAGAACACACTTGTTGGCGTTTGGATGGGCGTTAACGATGTTGGAAACACTTTTTGGCTGGAGGACAGAGAGGCCCTTATAGCCAAGGTGCTGGGACGATACTTTGAGCAGCTACAGATTCTTTACGATGCTGGAGTTCGAAACTTTCTTCTCCTAGGTGTTCCCCGTAAGTGCATACTGGCCCTTTGCCACAATGGACCTTCTCCAGTGTAGGAAACTCGTATGTTGTCTGGCCCTGCTAACTTATTGGCAGCAACTGAAAAGTCACCGCTCATGCTTGAGAACGGCGAAGAGTCGAACCAGATGCTTGCCGCCACCATCGAACAATACAATGGGCTTATTAGCTCAAGTATGGAAGCATTCAAGGCCAAGAATTCCGGTGTAACATCCTGGATTGTCGACACGGCTCCTGCTTTCAACGAGGCCATTGATAATCCTACCCGCTACGGGGCGCCGAACGCCACCTGCTACAATGAAGATGGGGTGAGCTGCCTTTGGTTCAATAACTACCACCCTAGTATTGCAATTCACAAGCTTGTGGCCGCCGAAGTTGCTGGGGCCGTTGGCTTGCCTTGGTTCTCATGATATCTTTATAGATATTGGTCATTATCTATGCTATAACGCATGTTATTTCAAATCTACTTCTTTTTACATTATAGGCTACCCAAAAACACGTTGAGTGTGCAGAAAATATCGTCAGGACCTCTAGCACCTTTCTCATAATAGCCCCCATTTGATCCCCCCTAGAGCTATTCAGGCTGCGACGAGAACTATACACGGTATTCACACGTCCCTAGCCTAACACATCGTTAGTTTGTAGCCTAGGAACCAGGTGTTGAGTCTCGGAAACATAAGTGTAAATCCGTATCAAGGCTTATAGATCTTATAGCGCATTAGAATTTCTATGAGGAAACATGACATCAGCTATTGCGCGTACGCCCGTCTGAACGATCTGACCCTGGGGACCGTTCTTTTGGCATCAGCTGGTGTCTAGGCGAAGGTAAAAGGACACGAAAATTCTGGAGGGAGGACTTGCTTAGCTCTTACACACCATCGGGATATTTCCCGATGCTCGAAATTAAGCGCTCGGGAAGAGAAGTGATGGTGGCTGCTATCCATAGTCATAGCGTCAGCTTCACGCCAGCCCAATAAATTGTGTATAGGCCATTGGCTGGTCGAGTTGGGGGAAACAGTGTGCTTCAGATGGTGGCAAAAGGGTTCGGAGATGGACAAAGGTCAACTTGGACCTATGCATCCGACCACATCACTGCTAGCGTTTGATGTTATAGGATTGGGGGGTTTGAGGAGTAAAGAAGATACGGGTCGGTCGGGGGAGTGTGTGTCAATTGGCTGAGGAAGCAAACCCCGCGGTCTTCCCATATGCAAGACTTGCATGATGATAACTTGAAAGGGAAAGGGGGCAACTAGTCGCCAAGGGTTAGGCTACGTATCCGCTGCGCTGTCCGCGAATGTTGTAGCACCCCTCCTCCAGTAAATATTGGATGCCGGACTATTTCAGGTAGGGAATGGGCTAGACTGTGCATTGCTGGGCAAAACTGTTGGCGCGTGAACAGTAATGGACTCCGTTCCCGGCCTTGAGGGTCACATGGACGAAGCCCTCTTTAGAACTTTATTTGGCTAACTCTCCAAACTCTGCAATCACAGTTGCAAGGCGAAAACAGGCAGGTAGCATGTGTCATGATCATGCCTGTGGTCATTGATTATTCCACGTAGCCAACCTCTGGCTCACCACCTGATCTGCCACTTCACATAACAGGGTGCCGAGGTGAAACACAGTTTGTTGACGCGTCAATATAAGATTTAATGAATGACCAAGCCATTTTGACCCTGCTGCAGGATGATACACAGCTATCGCAAGAAGCTACATAGTCAACTGTGCAGCTACATGCCCCAGGTTCTATAGTCAAGTCCCAATACTACCATCCCATTTACTTATCACAATGCAAAGCTGTAGCGCGCTAGCTAATCTGCATGCCTATGGAAGTATCCAGTTATGTATGGCAGCCCGTAGATAAGGTATCTAACGCAGAAAACCATCAGCCTCTGTCGCCGGAGAACGATAATGGTCATTCATGCTCCCACCACAGGTCCACAGCCATCCATACATTCTATCCGCTAATGCCTGCAACCTTGGTGGCGACCGATTCCATCTAGTTTTTACATGCCCCCGATCTTGCTTCTATGGTTGATTTAAAAAAAAAACCAAAACCAGATGGAGATATACACGTAGATAAGCCACAGGCAAATGACCCTTGTAACATGATATGCCATGCAGATGCTGGGGCTAAACCCATTAGCAACCAATCATCCATCTTATAATCCCCATGTCAATCAATGCCGGTAACGGCCACAGTCGAAGTGTCCAGCCCAGCCGCTCTATCAGACACCCACTTCGCTTCAACCCCCTCCGGGTATCCCATCTGTCGCTCCTCGCAGCCCAATCCTGGTTCCAGCACTTTGTAAAGCGGCGTTCTAGCCTACCGGAGTACCTTTAGGTGTTGCCTCTCATCAACTAGGATACGCACTTCTATCATTGTTCGACGCGGGTTGGTGGAGCATGTATGATACGCCTCCCTCCCCGGATTATTTGCCGCTGTAGTTAACTCCACGCAGTTGTTCTAGCGAACCCCTCAGGCTCCACTGATAAGTAATTCCAGCTGGGCAGAGACGTGGCGGGCTTCCTTCTTCCCCCGTAATCATCAGCACCCCAGCACCAGGACAAGGAATCATTCAGATGCAATTTGATTCCCAAACCGCACCGACGAAATATCTCCAAGAATTCGGAAGTATATCGTTTCTCGGATAACCCGGGCAAGATAAATGCAATGGTGCGCCGGAAACGCCCCTATGTTCCCAAGGTCAAAGGTAACGCCGCAAGAAAAATCCACGCAGTACACTACGACCCCTTCACCCATACCCGGGGCTAAGATGATCCCATCGTGCTCATCTATGAAGTATTTCTATATAGCTAACCTTGAACAGGATGCTACGAGTGCTCCCAAAGGCGCATCAACTGTGATCAGACGCGTCCAGGCTGCCTGAAATGTGCCTCCCGCGGCATCGACTGCAGCGGGTTCGGGGTGAAGTTCAGGTTTCGGGAAGGTCTGTCCCGTGGGGTAAAGACCGTCAAGTGGCAGATGGAGCAGGCCAAAAGTCCTCGGATCTATGATGTGCCCATCCTCCCTCAAGCGAATTCGCCAACGTGCCACTCTTCGACATGCAGCGAGGGCTCTCCCACCAGCGGCGACGAGTTTGTCGCGGGACTTGGAACCGCAGCTTCCGATTCCCTAGAAGACTCAATATTTAACTTTGACATACCATGTGGACTCTTTGACGATATTGCTGGGGCTGTGGTTCCGCCTACACTTGACGGCGCGGCTGATGGTGAAGCCGCCTCGGAAGAGCCCAGAGAGCAAAGCTTGCAACTGTGGCCTTCTATCGACAAAACGTCATCCTGGAAAGATTTCCTACTTGATTACTGTAGGTTTACGATAATCTTCCCCTAATTCCTCCCCTTTCTGTCAATAAAACTAAGGCCATACTAGTTTCTATGAAAATTGCTCCCGAGATGGTCGTCATAGATGATAACCACAACGGCTGGCGCCACGCGATTCTTCCAATGGCCCAGTCTAACGAAATAGTCATGAACGCGGTAATGGCGGCTGCTGCGTATCATTTGGCCGGGTCTATTGGAAACGAGACGGTCTCCCAAGCGCTGATTGATCCCAGCCTGCTATACGAATCCGCCATTCAGGGTCTCCAACAACGACAGCAATTAACGAACCAAGACTTCGAGACGCAGCAAGCAGTCATCCTATCCATCGTCGTTCTCCTCACTGCAGTCATGGTAAATGGCTGCACAGATTTCCCCATTATGTTCCAAATGCTGGTGTCGGCCCTTGATGCCATCGGAGGAGAAGCTACCTTCGCTGAGTTGGGCGGCGAAGTGGCAGAGTTTTCCATCCGTCAGATCCGCAAGTAAGTCACTTCCATCTGTCAAATCATACCTAGCAAGTCGTTAACGGGAACACATAGGATGCGGGTATACGCTGCACCATTACTAAGTCCTGATACGGGACTACTCGAGATCCTTTGCCGAGCGGAAGAGAGCTTCGACTGTTTAGAGTACTACAAGCGTCTGTATCCTCAGCACGCAGATGTATTCAGCGTAATCGAGAGCATACGGCAACAAGCTTATAACATATATCTCGACCGGGCCCTAAAGTCATGCAACTCGCCGGACATCGACCCCGACAAAGATGTCGCCGAAGCAGAGGGTTCCGTCCAAGTCGAGGCCGACGATGAGCCCTTGATCGAATATTTTACTCAGACACTTGAGGCATTCCCCAAAGATGCACCAGGGGAGCACTGCTTTGTTTGGCCCTGCTACATCGTCGGATCGGCGAGCAGGAATCCTCGTCATCAAGCCATTCTCGAGGGATATCTGGAGCGACAGTATTATCGTAATGGCTTCGCGAATCTGCTTCGTGCCAAGGAGATGCTGAGGTATATATGGGATCGCGGGGCTGATCGTGATGACTGGACGGCGTTATTGCCGGAGTCTCGTGTATTTGTTATGTAGGCTTCATGCATGGGCCGTTCGTTTGGTTCGGATGGGAAATCGTTTAGTTCGGATGGCAAAATGGCGTCGGTAGGTAAGGCGGCGCATTTGGAGGCTTTGGACTCGGAGGATCGTGTTGTCTTGGTGTTTGAACAAGGTTTTCGGCGCTAAATCATTAATAACAACCTAGGTATGACAGATTGAATCAATATAAGAATACGATGCAAAATTATGTGCCACAGTGTCTCTGAGAAAGATCGTTACCCTTACCATTTGGAAGAAATGAGTTACACATCACCCTTTCTGTCAGAGCTGATTTTCGATTATTGGGTGCCTGGAGTTCGAAATGTACCATGGAGATGACTGACGGTCTTGCTAATATCGGAGACTGCTGTCACGATCCTCGATGCCATAAAGCATCGTAGACAGAGATTGCATCATTCACAACCCCCAGTTCGTCACGATAATAATCCTAGTGAGGCCAAGCCACATTTAGATCTAGAACGTCTCAGAAGGCAGGAAACGATGTTTGTGCTCACAGCTGTCAGAGGCATATGACCCGCTAGACTGGGACCAGACACTAGCAAGTGCTTATCAAGGAGATAGATGAGGAAGCAAGGGCGAAGGTTTGGGTCTTATCAGTCAATACATAGTTTTCTCACCCTCAAAATCAAAAGCTAGCTTTTACCCGGTTTCACGGGCTCTCTTTCAGGTATATATAACCGTGTCGGGTGATGTCTGAATAATCGTGGGCCCGTTTTCCCCAAACCCAGATATGCAAATTTTCAGGGCTCTTGACAGATTAGTGGCATGATGTTTTATCTTCTACCAAGTGGCATGTTTTATGGGGAATGAGCTGATGATGAGTGCTGGACAGTATTTATGTCTTCTCACTCTAGTATTTGGGGATGGGGAGGGGGACGACAATCAATCAAGAGTCTATACCAAAAGAGGGAATTTCAATGAGAGTCAGTGCTAAGGATTCATCAACAACTTCACAAATAGCGGGTAGGTTTATTCGCACCATACGGAATCTGTTGGGTACCTTGTGTAAGCAGTTAGCCACCGTAGCCTTAGCTCAGTGACAAAAACAAATCAAGACATCGAATTGAAGTGTTGTCATGATTCAATTGCTTATACGATGAATGAAATAATATGGGCCACTTTGCAAGCCTCAGGGCCCTCAGCATGGACGTGGATGTGGAGAGAAACAGGGCGGAAGGTTTGATATGGCTCTCCATAAGAAGCGAAGAAGGCTCGACGAGGGGAAGTAAATCTCTAAATTGATGGTCTACGGTTCAAAAACCGTAGCGCAGGCTAGAGGCCAGGGATAGCTAAGAATTTTAAGGATCAGATGAGTATTAAAAGCAAGTTTGCGGGCAAAAAGAAGCGGAGTGCAGATTGCTTGCAGAGTCTACTGTAATACTGCACATCTGATACTCATTGTATTGTCAGGACAGATGACATATGACGCTGGATAAGGTAAAAACATCTGATCATCATGGTGAGACCTCAATTCCGGAAACGACACACTTCGGTGGCGCATTGTTTGGCAGGATTTATTCGATCCTTGAAAGTAACGGCGGGACAAGAAACGAGAGACTGTCAGACACAAAGAAGCTCAATTTACCAGATTAATTGAAGCAACATGTATAAAATTCATGATTCTTGACTTTATGTACGTGATTAAGTTACCAGATGCACTTCCCAAATCAGTAGCATCCTCTAAATCCTCCACTGCACCCGTTGTACCCTATCTAGGTATGTCCTTGCCTAAGTTGCTTATTCTCGCAGTGTAGATCTTGCCTAACGGATAGCTCGCTTGGCTCCTCACGAGTGCTACCCGCCCTCCATTAATCGTGGGATTCCCCGCCTCAGATGTGACATGGATGAAATGAGGACTGGCATGCCCAAAAGTACTCTCCGAGAAGGATTTGTGACCGGGCGCAGTGTGCCTGGCCTACCGCAATATCATTCCTGTGCTGACTGTTGTATTCTCATGCTACTACCCAAGAATAATAATACGATGTTACAGGCATATGGTTGCTACAGAGGATGACTGCAAAGGTGATTGTAAGAAGACAAGGAACGATGAGCTCATCCGCAACGAATTATATGTTGCCCTTGCAGTCAGAAACTTCATAAGCAATACCTCTGGGATAGGCACAAAGGTCCAAAGGGCACCTTTGGCTTCAACAACCGAGACCACAAGCAGCCCAGATTGAACACCATTAAAGGCAGCAATGTCCCACTCTGCTTGCTCAAGGTAGGTATACTTACCCGTCGATCAGAACAACAACACTTGAGTCAATGCTAAAATTAGGATAACGGCCCAGTTTCGCAGGAAGTTTCTTTAAGTCACTTCTGCCTAGCCAAAGGATATCCCGGGAGCAGAAGTCGACGGCGCCCCCGGTCTGCCATGATATTTCCACGATGGAGTTGTGTAGCGCTCAGATGCACGACGGTCATCCAGGTATTGATCCGAATTTCGATATAAATTTTGGCTGGGTCTGGAAAACCCTGGGATCTTAGGGCTGAGTGTCCCGGAGATGGGTGATGAAAGTGCTGATAGGTGGAAGCTCCGCTCTGTCCTCAACTAAGCCATGGTGGTGGTAATCAATCTTGAAGGAAGGTATAACTACATTTAAATACCTAGAGACAACTCGATAAATTTGACTACGACGTGACCATGCCCAAAACTATATTAAGCCGAATACTTAACGCACACTCGCCTTAGGCATTCCCCAAGTACCGATACCAATATGCAGCTCTTCTATCCATATGTCCAAGTCGATCTAAGAAGGGGACCATCGTCGTTCCAACTCAGTCCGTGACAGTAATGTCTAACTATACTCGATTACGCCTCACAAAATCTAGTTGGTAGCTCTCACTATGTGGATAACCAAAGCCGTCGTCGTCGTGAATGCTCTGGCCCACGCGCGCCTCCTCTTCCAGTCGCAGAAAGGAGCCCGTGCTCTCGCTGAGCTGGGGCCCGTTTCTGGACACACGTTTTCCGGACACAATCCCGCCGCTCACACTGATGCCCAGGGTGTGTTTAGACGAACATACGCCGGTCTGACTCGTGGTGTATTCGCCGTACCGCAGCTTGCGGTAGAATGGCATAAGGGTGGGCGTGCAAGCACCAATAATGGCCACATAGATCTCGATAACGGTCGCCACACCTGCGACCACAAACTGCTCTAGTATCATTGTTAGTGACCGCTGACCACGACACACAGACTCTTTCTGTTAGACTCACTGGTGAAATTGCCGAGGCCCTCTCTCCAAATAGCGCTGGTGGTGACCGTGCGAACCAAGCTGGCAGCGAAGGCTCTGTTGCAGATCATGTCAGTGATGATGTCTGAGAATAATTTACTTGAAGGTAAACAAGGGGCTCGTCGCTTACATTCCGCCGAGAAGGAAAACAAAAGCGATCTTGAACTTGCGCTCTGTCGAGGTATGCAGCTTGCAGACCTCATAAATGGGTAAACTTATCGTGAGAAAGTCTATAAACGTATTGGCGATCGAATTTGACAGGAAGTGAAGAACGGTGTCGACGCATTTTGTTGTCGGCAGTTTTCGGAGTTCGAGGTACCAGAACGCCTTAAGAGGGCGACATTGAACGAGGTCCAGAATGGTGACGGCAATACACCACGCAATACACATGGTACCGATGATTTTGCACCCGAGCTTCATCCCCGACGTTGGGAAGATGCGCCAATAAAAGGCCAGCACAGAGAGCTTGATCAGGGGGGAGCTGTATGTGTATGTAACCTCTGCAACGAAAAGGCACTGACAGACTCAATGTTAGTGAGTGATACTGCATATGGGATCAAGCTGTGTTGTTTTCTGAACGAACCTGGAACAAGATAACAACTGAGTGTGGGTTTTCCACAGCAGTTATCCTCACGTCTCGCCCCATGCCACCTTGAACTACTCCCACACAGGAAACTATCATGAGAGCGTGATGTATCACGAGCGCGGCGAGGCATAGCCAGTCATCAGCCCCCGGTGTCTGGCGCGTCAATCTTTTCGCCAGAAACCGCAAGACAACCACGGTGGTAGTAAAAAACGAAAGGATACTGAAGGCAACGACTGCGCCAGGGCCACTATCAGAATAGTCTAGAGGTGCCTGAATAGCCAAAATGTCTATAGCCGACATTTTCCTCGTTGCTTCACAAGCACGAACTAGCAACTTCACTTCTACAAGAGGTTTAGAGCACAGCGAGACGATGATGTGAATTCAAAGTGTGGCTTTATGCGTATATATATTTGCTTTACTGCTGACCGTTCAAATGGACGCACATGGGCAATACTACAACCAATCTGCAAGTAAATTCCAACGCAAAAGATCCTCCTCGCTTTCTCCTCTTGTATCGGACCGTCTAAGAATTTACGCCCCCACGTCGTTTGGACTGTAAGGGCCTTACGACCAACGCGACCATACTTACGACCTGCAGCCCAACACCTCAACGTTGCAACAGGATCTGAGTGAGATTCTCACAAAATGGTAGCCTGCAACGATATATTTGGCTGTTCTTTTTTTCTACTTTGTGCTGATTCTGGCTACTACATTATAGTTATATGCATTTCCGGCATACATAATCCGGGACTTATGTCGAATGGATCATTGTGACACAAAAGTTCGTGTTCTTTGTCGTATGCAACTTATCAAGACGAGATGTGCTTCACGTCTCCGGCAAGAGCTACGTCAACAAGGTGAATCCAGAGATAATTTGAAGGCAATTAAAGATTAAGATATGAAAAACAGCTAAAAGGCCCACCAAAGCTTCCCATTCCATCGTTTGAAACGCAATCATCACTTGGCGAAAACAAAGGTCTCTTCGTTGGGATCATCGCTTATTTCCTTGGTAGAGAAGCCCGCTACCTTGCCGTGAATCTTCAAACACGGGGGAAGGTCATCACCGTGGTTGTTAGGAGGACTGTAGGATGCATCATTGCTCAGCCGCCACACAAGGGACTGGTGCATCACAGCATCAGGAGGGATATCGCGCGTCGAGCCCATGTTGAGCGGGAATCGCACATCAACCCAGCCCTTCTGGGTCAATTCCCAACGCGTGATGATTGGGAGATATTCTGCTGGTAATTAGTCTAACATTTTTTGACATTTGTGATGTTTGATACATCATATGCTGTGAAGGACTTACCCATATACTTCCAAAAAAGAACCCGGAAGAATCCAGACCCACGGCCGAATGAAAGACAATCGTGCATAACAGCTCCAAGTGCATACGACCTTTTAGCTTTGAAGTGCTTCTTGAACTTGGCCAGGCTGTGGCACCATTTGACGGCAGCCTTTGGGTCTTTTTCACCCACAAGCTCCAATTCGCGGATCATCCACGCGAGCGGGATGTCACTCATTTGTAGACGGTCGCAATCAAGGTCATGACTGGCTTCCTTCGGCTTTCTGGAAGTGAAGAGATTTTTGACGCGCTGCCAGAATGTCATCTTCGTCTTGGTGTCGAGAGGATTATCAGAGACTGACGGCCAGCCGCCTCCAACATCTCCGTGGTTGCCAGGGAACCAGACCTCTTTGATATCTTCTGTCTGGTCGTCGGATAGTTTAATATCCTGCGCTAGGAGAGCTGGCTTGAACTTGACACGGCGTTCATCAATGGCCACAGCGTGCCGAATGTATGTGGCAGTGCCAAGCACAGGAACAGGCACGGGCGTCTTTTGCTCCAGAACTGCGACCGAGTTGACGCAGTCCCAGAGTCCCAAGAAATACACCTTGATATTAGTGTGCTTCGAATGGCCATCCTCGGCGAAGACGGTTTCATTTCGGCAAAACGTCTGACTGAAAGCAGTGATTTCGTTCTCGGCAACCAGCGTATCATGGCTGTGCGAGAAATCATCTCCGATCAAAGCAGCGTCACCTTCTGAGTCCTCTTGGTGAGCGTCTAGGCGATCCTTGATATCACCTGCTAAGTATCGCTGGTACAGCCTAAAAGCAAAGGGAACCATCTCCTCATTTCCTTTGCAAAGCAGGCCAACGGTATGGATCATACGCGCGAGGAACTTGGCGGTGAAAGCACCACGACTGAAACCAAATAAATATATTTTGGCACCCTTAAAGGTAGCAAAAAGAACGTTAGCACATGAACACTACGATATTGAGGTCAAGGTAACGAGACTTACCGATTCATAATATCGCATGAGGAAGCGATATCCCGCGATCACATGGGCGTCAAATGTGGTCCCGAATCCTTGATCAATCGTCTTGGAGAAGGCGCTTTGGAGCTCACCGAACCAAGACTTGTTGACGGATTTCTCATTGATGTCGTATGTTCCAATGCCAGCTAACATTGATCAGGGTCAGAGTGGCTCATACCACGAGTATGATTCGCTAGGAGGAGAGAACAGATAGTGAATTCGATGAATACTACTCACTCTGATAATAGTGAAACTGATCTGGATGATTTCGATCCAACTTGCTGAGAAGCTTTACAACGTTTGTGTCCGCGTTCGACCCGCTAAACTCGTTTCCCGTTCCATCAAAACAGAGAACGAGTTTCTTGGGTTCCGGCTGCATTGTCAGAGAATTGATATCTGGCATTCTGGATAACGATGAAAAACTGAATGCTGAACTGGAGCCGGCCGCGAACTAAACATTGAAATCATCAACCAGACTATACTTTTCTAGAGTGAAGCCTAAGCGCTCGCGCATAATATTGGACGCCTCCATTCAGCTGCAAAGGATTGATGATCTATCACCAAATCGAAAGTTTTATTGGCCACCAGTGTCAACAAGCAGCTAACTGTGGTCAGCACTACGTCGCATTCAATAGCGCATGTGTGGCTTGCATAGTAAGTTCGACGAATCATTATTTGCCCGCGAACATGAATGAATGAAAATTGGCTTGGCTTGTGACGGACAGCCGTCCTCGCCAAGCCTAATATGCATGGTGAGATGTCTCCTCGTGATATGGCTGCCCAAGTCGAGCTGAGCTTGAGGTGGTAGTGCATCAGCTGCCGCTCTGTTGGGTGGTATGGACATTCAGCCAGCCACACACTAATGCCAGCTACTGCACGGGCCGAAGATCAACTATCCCATTAGGCGAGTACTGCCAGATAATGAACCGCAAATACTAGTAGGAGTTGTCCCGTCGAGCGAGGTGCATCAAGATAGTTGCACTTCTACGCCTCTAGACCAATAGTACGGGGTTGATATGAATTGTGTTGCACATAATTGACCGTGTTCTTCCTGCAGGGAACTTGTGCTGCAGCAAGCCACGCAATCAAAACATCCTCGTGTTATTGGTTTATTACAGGTCCAGCCAATGCAACAGTGTGGGGTGAGGATGAAGTCGAAGCGACTGGAGAAGGCATCAAATGTTTATTAGGCGCTCTGTCTCACCCAAGCGCCTCTAAGTTGCCCATGTCTTAGTAAGAAAGCCTCCGATGGCTATGAAAATGAAAGGCGGCGAGACAGACATCCAATGAGTTACCGAAACTCATCGCTGGGCGGCGACACGCCAACGACCTATGCACGCATAACTCCCAGAAGTGAAAAGTTGATGTGTCAATTTTCTCGGTCCGTAAATATGAACTCAGCCTTCAGCCGACTCCATCAATAAAGCTCAACATGGAAGGATATCCATCTGGCCACATATAGTTCCAATCTCAGCTGTATGAACATCGACAGTTCAGGCAATAGGGTGCGCCACACATACCGTTCTTTTTTGGAAACAATAGACGCAACGCCTCTTGGGAGGGGTTTGGCGAATCATCGAGCCGCAATTGTAAATCGCAGCCATTATAAAAAATAGCCTAAGTAGGCTCGCAGGAAGCGGGGTATCATCAGCTTGTGAGCTGAGGGTGCTGTTTTGAGACAGCTTGGCTACATAGCCGACTGCAACCAATGCCGGCCGGTGAAGGTGTGGCCATTTCTATGTAACAATGGCGGTGGCGGTGATAAAACGAAAGATGATCGATTGCGGCCGACAAAGCAAGATATACTATTGGCTTCTAAGAAGGCTTCGCGGGATAACGGTGAGCTACAAAACATCGGGTATCCCTCACAGGTTTTCAATCGTTCTCTCATCGATGTGTGCACCAAGACGCAACCATGGAGTTCAACGAAAAAGTGCAGCTTGGTGAGGATTATGGTGATGCGAAAAAGGAGTCTTCTAGCCTTTTCTCTGATCCACTCAAACTTGCCACGGACCTGCTCAAAGACTATGCAGGTGTCCGAAGCCAGGCCTCTGTCGCGGATATCGTAGGCCTCCTGAACGATTTGGCGCACAAAGGAGAGCCTCTTGATGATAAGAAAGGGTAAGTGTGTCACTTGTTACATTGCAAGGAAATCTTTCAATAACCATCGAACCAGAACAACAGAATTGCTCATTGGCATTCTCACTTCGTTGCCATCCACATCAGCTACGCGCACCCAGCTCACAAACAAATTCATCGACACTCTCTGGAGCAATCTTCAGCACCCACCTCTCAGTTACGTTGGCGGTGACGTCAAATATGAGGTAGTGAACTCTCAAGATGGTGCTACTGCCCAGCAAACCGGCAAGCCATACGATGTCATTCAATTTAAGGCTCCTGATAGCGATGTCATTCTTCGTGAGCAGGTGCCTGTGGCGCCCAACGGAATGCACCAGTATCGCATGCCTGATGGGAGCTTCAACAATATCATGGAGCCGCATCTGGGTAAGGCTGGAACACCCTACGCGAAGACAGTTCGTCCACAGAAACGTCTTCATGGAGTCAAGCCTGATGCTGGGCTTCTCTTTGATTTATTGATGGCCCGTGGTGACGACACTTTCAAAGAAAACCCGGCTGGTATCTCGTCCATGCTGTTTTACCATGCTTCGATCATCATCCATGACATCTTTCGCACCAATCGAACAGATATGAACAAGTCGGATACCTCGTCGTATCTTGATTTAGCTCCCCTGTATGGGTCATCTTTGAGAGACCAGCTTGAGATCCGCACCATGAAGGAAGGAAAACTCAAGCCGGATACTTTCCACGAGAAGCGCCTGTTGGGACAGCCAGCAGGCGTGAACGTTATGCTTGTCTTGTACAGCCGCTTCCATAACTATGTTGCCGACATTCTTCTGAAGATTAATGAAAATGGCCGCTTCACTCTGTCGTGTCCGGATGGGTCGAGCCCAGAAGACAAAGCCAAAGCAGTCGCGAAGCAGGACCATGACCTTTTCAACACTGCTCGTTTGATTGTTGGTGGCTTATACATCAACATCTGCTTGCACGATTACCTTCGGGCCATCACCAACACTCATCATTCCAAGAGTGATTGGACATTGGACCCCCGTGTTGAGATCGACAGCAAGCAGTTCGACAGTGATGGTGTTCCACGAGGTGTTGGAAACCAAGTCAGTGTTGAGTTCAACCTTCTCTACCGCTTTCATTCCTGTATATCCAAAAAGGATGAACGGTGGATCAACAACTTCTTCCTGAAGCTATTCCCCGGGCGCAATCCCGATGACTTGCAGCATGTGAGTTGGGGTGACCTCGGGCAAGCTCTCATGGCCTTTGAGCAAAGCATCCCCAAGGACCCAAGTGTCCGTACATTTGACGGTCTGCAACGCCAGGGCGATGGCACTTTCAAGAATGAAGACCTTGCCAGAATTCTCCAAGAGGCCATGGATGACCCGGCTGGCATATTTGGTGCTCGCATGGTTCCCAAGGCGCTCAAGATTGTCGAAGTTCTTGGGATCAACCAAGCACGCAAATGGCAAGTCGCCTCGTTGAATGAGTTCCGAGAATTCTTCGGCCTCAAGAAATATGACAAGTTCAGTGAAATCAACTCCAACGTGGAGATTGCCGGCATTTTGGAGAAGCTCTACACTGATCCCGACATGGTTGAGCTGTACCCAGGTCTCATGGTGGAGGACAGCAAGCCCTCTCGAGATCCAGGCTGCGGCATCTGCCCGACATATACCGTGGGACGAGCAATCTTGTCCGACGCAATTACACTTGTCAGGTCCGACCGGTTCAACACTCTGGACTACAATGTCGCAAACCTGACCAGCTGGGGTTACAACGAAGTGCAGCAGGATCCCAAGACACTCGGCGGATCAATGCTGTACAAGCTGATTCAGCGGGGTGTCCCTGGATGGTTCCCCTTCAATTCAGTTGCAGTCATGCAGCCCATGTACACGAAGAAAGCCAACCAAAGGATTGCCGAGAAGCTTGGCACAATTGCCCAGTTCACTCTCGACGATCCCAAACCTCCCGCAACCATGATCGTCCTCTCAACACAAGCTGCTATCAAGCAGTGTCTGGAATCCCAGGACTTTGCTCTCCCATGGCTCAAGCCGTTGAATCTTATGTTCCCTGGAAAGAAAGACTACGGTTGGTACATGCTGGCCGGAAGCGAGCCCCGCAACATCGCCCATCGAGATAGCTTCTCCAAAGCACTGGGCAAGCTTCCCAATTTGAACAAGGCTCTCACCGAGCTGGTTGCGAGAGTTGGAGCAGAGACGATCGAGAAGGAGAAGTTCACCCTTAAGCAGGGACTGGACCAAATCGATATCCTCCGAGATGTCGCCATCCCAGTCAGCACTCGCTTGCTTGCAGACTTGTTTTACATGGATTTGCGTTCCGATGAGAATCCAGACGGCCTGGTGGGAACGGCCGAGTTGTACAAGCACCTATTGAACATTCGGATCTGGGGTGCCTGCAACAATGATCCCGGACAGGCATGGAACCGCCGTCGCCGTGCCCAAGAGGGGACACAATTCATAGCAAACTCAACCCGTAAACTCGTCGATGAGGTCGTCACCCATCGCGGTTTTGGCTTGGGAATTGCCTCTGCTCTCTCAACTCGGTTCTCTCGTAGAGCTTATCTGAAGGCCGGATCTCTGAGATCCTGCGGGTATCAGCTGGTTGATGAACTGCTTGCTCAGGGGAATTCGCCAGAACTGACGGTGGATAGCTTGTGGCTCACTGCTTTTGGTGGCGTGGGCGTCATATCGACAGTGGTGAGAACCCCCTTTGAACTACTCCATCATGAGGTAGAACGATTTATTGATGACATTTTCTAGTTTTATGAGATTTTGGAGTTCTTCCTGCGCCCTGGAAATGCATCTATCTGGGCCGAAGTTCAGTCACTGGCCCATAAGGGCGACGACGAGACGCTCCGCGCATATGTGATTGAAGCTCAGCGTCTCACTACCACTCAGCGCAACATGCGTGTCGCGACCAAGCCGGTGGAATTGGAAGGGAAGAAGATCCAGCCAGGAAACGTAGTTGTTATGTTGCTTGTAAGCTGCCTGTTTTATATGTCCTCTTCTCATGCTGACTGTCATCTTCAGGGTACGGCTGCTCGTAACGGAGGTGAAGTCCCCAACGCGGATAAATTCGATCACAAGCGCGCACCTGTCAATATTGGCCCGTTCAGCCACGGTCAGCATGGATGCCTCGGAAAGCAGATTGCTCTTACTTTCGTGACCGGGATGATCAAACTTGTTGCCGACCTCAAGGATCTACGGCCAGCGCCAGGTCAGATGGGCCAGGTCAAGTCGATTCAAGTAGGACCTGACAAGGCATATCTCAATGACAGTTGGTCATACCTTTCATTTGATCCAAGCAGTAAGTCCTAGTAGCAATCTTATTTCTTTCGCCTTCATGAAATCGGAATTACTGACGCTTAGTTAGCCTGGAAACTCCATTTCGACGGCCGTGGCAAAGGCACCTTCGAAGGGGAGAGGAATCCAACAACAGCCCTACCCATGCAGCAGTATTATTACATGCTTCAAAAGCGCAAGGCTGAGCAGATTGACTGATCTCACTGCATTACGCAAATATGCAGCCTTTCTTCTGTCGCTAAGTATTGTTCTTCACGATGTGGCGAGGCCGTAGATATATTTTTCGGACGAGGCTCGGGATTCGGATTTGCCTTGAGTGACATGAATTCAAACCTGTCAAGCGGATGACATTGAATTTGAGACACCCAAGCACAAAGTGCTACCTATTATCGAGTCTGTGATTAGTATGTCGAATTATGGAGAAGCAGTACACGGAAGACTGTCGATTATATCACTCTACATTGCTGCAGTATTCTAGTCATCGTAAGAAGTGGTCGCCCTTCAAATTAATGTCTCATTTCATCCCTCATGCAGAGTATTGTCACTCCAAAGGACCTCGAGAGAATAATTTCACCAATGATACGCGACGGTTTATTCAGAGACCAGACGCCCGGCCCAGTTTCCCTTTCTCTTGAGAGGCTTGGGCGATTTAAGATCCAGAGCCCTAACTTTTCCCATGGGGGAAATTGCCTTTTTGGGATTTATGTGAGCGAACGGAGAGAGGCGTGAAGCTTCGAGATCCATAAATGTGTTTTGTCTCCACTGGCCAAGTCGTGTCTGGTGTTGATCTTCCCAGAGAGGAAAAAGTTCCCCGCGGTCCATCGGAAATTCTTGCACCTTAGATCCAATCTAGGAGGGGCAACTAGCATGACGCGAGCGAGCCTCAGAATGGAGTATTCGTCCCGGGATCGAGGTATAAGATCAGGGACCGGAGGGATGCAGGGCAGTCTTCACGTGGGATTTGGAGACATTATTTGTGTGTGTGTTTTTTTTTCTCCGCAGAACCGTCAAAGCTGAGTTTCATCTTCTCCGATCACAATGACTGAGATCTTGCGCATCCGAGCGACTTGGGGAGTCGATGGAGGAAAGAATTACGAAAATTTCGCCCGATGGTTCCCAGAACTGAAAGCCAAAGGATACGGTATGTCTCTATCTAGAATTGAAGAAAATTCCCAGTCTCGAATTCCCGAAAAAGGCATGACATAGAACTAAACCTGCTGGAATAATTAGCTGGCATTGAAATCAATGTCAACGGGGAATCAGACTTCCTTCCAGATCTCCCCGTGCTCAGAAAGGTCTGTGACGACAATGGACTAGAAATCGTTGTCCAGTAAGTTCAACAACACCACGCATAGGGCCATAACTTGATGATTATCAATGACCCTACCCAAAGAAGTAGAATACCCGAATTAACAATGCTAGGGTTGTTTCCCACTGGCCACACGCAGCTGGTCCTCGGCCTGTTGGTCTTCAACCACAACAACATGCGGAATACTACCGAAAGCAGTTGGAAAAGGCCAAGGAACTGCGCCCACTCAAGATCAATGCCCAGTCTGGCGCGTACGTATACTCCCACCCCAAGGATAAATCAGAGTCTGGAAACGACGTCGGCATGCTAACCAGTAAGCACAGGGATTACTGGACCCTGGAAGAATCTGTACAATTCTACAAAGCAACCATCGAGATTGACGCTGAGCTCGGCCTTGCTGGCAAGGTAGTCCACGAGACACATCGTAACCGCTCTCTTTTTACCCCATATGCCACAGCGCATATTCTTCGCGAAGTGCCCAAGTATGAATGACGACACCTGATAGTGTTTGGACACATTGCTAAACATCGGTACAGGCTTCGCATTACTGGCGATTTCTCCCACCATGTCGTCTGCTGTGAGCGGCTCCTAGATCTTGGAGAAGAGGACAAACAACTCCTTACGGAGATAATCCCACACGTAAGTCGCTAACAAGATTTGGAGAAGTGCTTGACTAATATCTTCCAAGGTCTCCCATATTCACGCCCGCATTGGAACAACACAAGGCTCTCAGTGCCCGGATCCATCTGACCCCACGTTCGTCGCTGAGAAGACGTTCTTCGACAACCTCTGGACCAGAATTGTGAGGGACTGGTCTAAGAACAACCCGGGTGCTCCCGTCACCTTCACTCCCGAATACGGGTAAGCTTTCTACCCATGTACTCAATATCAGTTTCCTCCGCTTACATCTTTCTCAGTCCCTACCCATACCATGCTTATAATGCTGTGAGGGATTATTCAGAGGTTGCCGATACGGAAGGGGCGCGGTTACAGAATCTCTTCCAGGCGACGCTCGCCAGTGCAAACTGAAATAACTATAAAACCCCAATATTTCTCTTCCAGCAAAATAGAATACACCACTTGATCACTACTAGAAGTCACGTCAATAAGTAACATACTGTCTTTCTAGATAAATACCGCCTACATAGCACAGCGCATGCTCCAGTTTGCAGCCATTCTAGTGGTAGATGACTTAGGTACAAGCTGGTGGCCACTCATTACAATGTATTCTCTACCCAACGTCTTTCATAAGAGCAACCATCGTGTTTAAGTATCACTTAAATCGTCTAGCGGAATAGGACACCTTTAACTCTAAATAGAAAAGAGTTGAAAGCCAGAGACAGGTGGAGTACTGCCGCAGGAGTGCAGAATTACAACTCTCTTCGGGTGCTGATTCCGAAATATCCAACCACCCCGCTGATATCAAATGCACCGTCCTCGGGTTTGCCGACTAGTTTGGATTCGTTTCTAGAAAAGGTACAGATATATGTGATAAAACAACGGAGGTATAGATTGTGACCCCGCAGAGGATTAGCCATAGCGGCGGGTATGTCTCTCTCGCGATATCCTTGTTTGGGGAAATTTTAATGAGAGACGCTCATGATCGGAAAGCTCATGTTAAGCACCTCGTCTATACACGGCCATATAAGAGACATCTTCCATCCCATAGGTGGCAAGTTTCTGAGCATGCAATAGCCGCAGGTTTCCAAAAAGAACAGATAAACGATCAACAAATTACTTCCGCAGTCAAAATATTCATCAACGAAGCTTGCCAAACGCATGAGCCATGGAGGAGCTGAAAATTGCCCGCATCGACGTCTTTCAAGTGGACTTGCCTTACAGAGGCGGAGTCTACCGCCTGTCCGGAGGTAGAGAGTACAAAAGCTTCGATGCCACCATCGTGCGAATTACCACCCAAAATGGTATTGAGGGCTGGGGAGAAAGCACACCGTTTGGCTCCAACTGGATTGCATCCCACGCCCTCGGCGTCCGGGCAGGTATCGCCGAAATCGCACCCAAATTAATCGGCTTAGACCCTCGAAGAGTCGACCGCGTCTACGATGCCATGGATGCTGCCCTGATTGGCCACTCTCACGCGAAGACAGCCCTCGATGTGGCTTGTTGGGACATATTCGGCAAGGCCACTGGACTGCCCGTATGTGAGCTTCTAGGGGGCCGCACGGATGTCAAGATGCCAATCATTGATTCGTGCCCAGTCACTGGTCCGGCTGAGACGCGTCAGCAGGTTGAAGCATTCCGAGCTGAGGGATACACGGGACATTCTCTGAAAGTGGGCGACGATCCTACGATTGACGCTGAACGGATCACGGCGGCGCTGGCAGACAAGAAACCAGGCGAGTTCTTCATCGTCGATGCCAACGGAGGAATGACTGTTGAGAGCGCTCTACGGATGCTGAGGCAGCTTCCTTCTGGTCTTGATTTCGTTCTGGAAGCCCCATGCGCTACGTGGAGAGAGACTCTTTCTCTCCGACGCCGGACTGACGTCCCGATATTCCTCGATGAGCTGGCTGTTGGCGATGAATCCATCATCCAAATCATCGCCGACGATGCGGCGGATGGCATTGGACTCAAGATCTCTAAGAATGGCGGCCTGACCAAGGGTCGCCGCCAGCGCGACATCTGTGTCGCCGCGGGCCTGACTATCAGCGTTCAGGAGACGGCTGGGTCTGAAATTGCCTTGTCTGCTATCGTTCATCTAGGACAGACTATCCCAGAGCGGAACCTGCGCACCATTCTGGACACTCGGAGTGTTGTGAACCTCACGACGGCTGATGTGGACTTTAAAGTCGTTGATGGGCGTATCAGTGCGCCTACTACGCCAGGCTTGGGTGTCAGACCTCGTTTGGATGTGTTGGGTGATCCTGTAGCTAGCTACTATTAAGGGCATACGGCCATTTACCACAGATGCTCATACGGTAAGTCGCATTGCTCGAACTATTTCAAGCATATAAGAATGGATCAGAGGCACTAGAAGCTCTTCATATCAGATGCAATTTGCTCTCGGCGTACGATCGTGTGAAAATTGAAAGTGATATGGAATTATCACTGAGTTAAGACTGAGGGAGCAATCCTTTCTAATCATGTCTTCAGTTGTTTATGGTGTTAAGATGACGGGTCTAACATCTTTCTTTGCTATTTTCACTTGGTAATCAAACTCTCTCATCCGTATCATGTATTCAAGGCTCAATCTCGCTTCTGAATGGCAGCAACAATGCGCTGCAGCCCTTCATCTAGATAATCCCGCTTCTGCGAGAACACAATCCTGAACCAGCCCGGACTCTCAGAGCCAAACTGCGCCCCCGATGCCAAGAACACCTTTTTACCAAGCAGTGCGTCCATCACCAACTGATCTATGTCTACACCCCCGTTCTCTTCCATTTCTGGATGTGATTCGCGATAAGCCGCGCCCAGGTTCAGCCACAGGAAGAAGGCAGCATTCACTCCAGGCGCGTACTCGAAGCCGTGGCCTTTAGCCCACTTGGCAACATGCTCAAAATTGCTCTGCAGAGCACTCCGATTCTCCTCAATATACTTGTCCACCCACTCGTCGTCGTTCAGCATGTTGGCCGCAGCGCAGTCCGTAATGGCCGAGGTCGAACTATAGAGCGACACCGGGAGCAGAGCACGGTGCAGCTCAGCGTTATGCTGTGAAACAAAGGCACCAAGTCGAATGCCGTTGGCGCCAAAGTCCTTTGACATGCCCCAGATGACATGAACCAGGCTCGGATCGATAACGCCCGCGGTGTCGATTGACAATGCCGATTCAAACGGATATACCTCCACGCTGTCTACTGTATTCGCGAAGGTGGACAGGGCGTAAATCTCATCACTGATGAAATGGATATGGTGCTTCTGGCACAGTTTCATGAGCTCGATCAGGACCGCCCGCGGATAGCACCTCCCCAGCGGATTATGAGGGTGCGCGAGTATCAAGCCCGCGACCCTGCCACCGTTTGCCTGCACCTCGAGGATCTTCTCCTCGTACTTGGACACGCACCCAGGTCCGATCGGGTCAGTCTCGGGGCCAAACTCAACCTGTGCCAGTTTAGTCCCCATGCGGAGCGTGACGTCCGGCACAAAGGTGCCATAGAACGGCCTGCCCAGCAGAAATGAGTCGCCAGGGTTACCGAAAGCCCAGGCAGCATGCTCGATAGCAGAGCTGCAGCCGTTAGTAGGCGTGATGTGAGCGGCGTCGACAGGAACGATCGGCCTGAAATGTCGGTTGAGGAACCTGGCCAAGGTCGAGCGAAGATGCTTCTTGCCGTCCCCGTATGTGAAGTCGTTGCTGACTAGAGAAATGTTCCGTTGGATGTGCTCCGCCAGTATATCGTGCATCAACACATTCTCCGCGAGACCCAAGCATACGTAGCCGTCAGGTTTGTCTTGAGGATGCCATGGCTTCTGAATGATCTCCCAGAAGAAGAACTTGGGGTCTGGCTTGGCGAGCTCCTGCGCTCGAGACGAAAGCGCCATGGCCATCCGCTGATAAGAAAGTTATGTTCGAGATGGGGTTGCTTCGGCTTCGTTGCGATGCCTCGTCTAGCAATCATGAGAATACGTAGCCCGGCCAGTCGCCCAAGCATTTCTATACGAGCCCTCATCCACCTTGACGGACCCGGACCCATCAGCTAGTCATGCTGCATATTGAGCGATACCGGATGATGCCGGTCCCGCATTCAAGCTTTTCCTTCTCCTCCCCGCGCGAAAGTGTGTCACTGGATCAAAAAGGAATTCGCCGTTTACTTGTATTCACCGCTCACTTGTGGTTACGTAATTCCTGGTCACAGTCAACGTTTTTCTAGACGCGGTTTCTTCATGATGTTTTATTATGGCGATATCAGACCACGACCGGGACGCCGGTGACTTCAGGTCGACTACTCTTCGTAGGTTCTATAGTTTAACCGACGCGCAGCAGTTAATACCGTCACAGTTTGTTAATTCATGATACTCATGCGTGGTGTGTGATCTGCCCAACCCAGGCCTCCTCATGACATTGCCTCGGTCACCTGTGGACTCTTGTCCGAGCACTGACTGACAATAGTAAAAACGTAAAGGTGGTAAGAAGATGATATGATGTGACTATCAATTGTAAGGTCTATATATTTCCATACCTCAACGTCCTCAAATGCTATTTTCCCTCTGCTTGCCAGCAGAAAAAGGGAGGTAAGGGGGCCAAAAAAAACCAAAAAGATGTAAAGGATATCCGAATAGCGCCTTGATCCGTTTTCAGGACCGAGATGTACCAATCTAAAATCTCTCCATGAAGTTCATCCTGACGGTCCACATTCGAGCTCGCTTTCCGTAAATATACATGGGAATCGTCAAAAGCATAAGTCCGAGTTGGATGATGCCAATCCAGACGTACACCATCTTGGGGCCGTCATCAGCGAGCCAGTGGGTAAAGAACAAACTGAAAACAAGTCCGTGTAGAATATTTTTGGAGAAGTTGAGAGTGACGAGCGCCTCTCCTGCGTACTGGCGGTAGCTGTCCACGCAAAACGTGATCGAGGTGGTCGAGCCCAGACAGCAACCAAAGGAGATGATGCCGAAAAACAAGGTGGGAACAATCCAGTGATCCCTGAGGGAAGCGGACCATCCAAATCCCATGATGCCGATGCAGGTAGTGATGGTAATGGGAATGGCCATCACAAGGCGGAATTCGGGCTCATACATGCCGCCGTTGCGTCTTGACATCGTCTTGACTATCGCGTCGCTGATCTTGCCAGCCACTCCGGTGCCCAGAATGCCACCAACAAACGGAGAGATGTACACAAGACCAGTCTGGAGCGCGGTGAAATTATAGAGGTCCGGGTTGCCGTAGATCATGGACAAGGACTCCGAGATGACAATCAGCCAGCCAATGGAGCACGCGTAAACAATCGAGGACCACAGTACCGCGGGGTAGGCAAAAAGAATGAATGGGCGGACCATGGCCTTTAGCCATTTGTCGTTATTAAGGCGGCCATGGAACGGTTTCAGCTGCTGAACAAATGACCGGGCTGGCTGCTGTTTGAGATTGTGGGTATAAGCTTGGATCTTGGGGGGTTGGTGGAATCTAGCTGCAAATCCCTTCTCGTTAGGAGAGAAGGAGCCGATGGGTGAAGCTATGTCGCTCTCATCTCTGGACCCTGCCTCGTGGGCAGAGGTGGGGCGTGTCAGTGGTGTAGGCAGACGCGTCTCGTGCGTTTGGGCTACTTCGACTGGAGAAACGGGGTCGTGCGTATCCCCGAAAGCAGCATCTTGAGCATTTAGTTGCGACACCTTTGGGCCGGCGGCGTCGCCTTTCTGGGAAGTGGGATTTTCGGGGTCTTCCTTCTCAGAGACTGAGGTAGGCGCGAAACCAACGTGAAGCGCTCCGGGCCTCTCCGGGGCATGATGAGTAACCGGCGGGCTGGTGGGAGAAACTGGGCTCACGATAGTGGGGGTGTGAACTGGTGTATGCGAGGTATGTCGCGACGAGAGGCGGCGGAGGAAGTTGGGTCTTTTGTGTGCCTTCCTGTGGGGGGTTCTGTCCCAGAAGGTTTCAGGCACGAAGAAGAAGAGAAGAACGCCAGCTCCAGCAACAATTGCAGCAGTGATGCTAGGCGAAATTGTCAGTTCATTAGCCATCGCGGGTATTGGGGGCCGGTGGCGACTTACAAGAATGCCCACCGCCATCCCAGACTGTTAATGATGACAGCGCTGACCAGTGGTACCAAGTTCTTGCCGCCCAGCAGCAGGAGGGTGTAGATGCCGATGCGGTAGGCGCGCTCGTGAAGGAAGAAGATCTCTGCGATGGTTGCCGAGGGTAGGCACTCAACGGGGCTCACTGCGATGCCCTGGAACACCCTCGCGACGAGAAGAGAATTGAAGGAAGGCGAGAAGCCGGACCACAAACTGGCGCCAATGAAGATGAGAACGCTGAAGAGGTAGACTGGTCGCTTGCCCCAAAGAATGGCCGTTGGCGAAAAGATGACTGACCCAACGCCCAGACCCATCATGTAAAGTCCGGTCGTCAATGCCACTGTTTCCTCCTGAACGTGGTACTCCTCGGCCACGTTGTGGAAGCCCGCAGCAATCAAAGGAGTCATGCCACCACCAATCATACAGTAGAAACCAAGAGACAGCAAGGCAGTGTCTCGTCGCCATGCAGGCCAGTTGAGAGGGTCGTTAGCAGAGTCATCTGGCTGAGGCTCGAGAATGATGGTCCCATCATCCGTCATCTTCTTCTCCTCAGGTTCTGGTTCGTGCGCTGGAGTCCTGGACCCCGAGGCGGATGCGACCGGGGTGTGGCTGCCAGGCGACTGCGCCTCTGGGATTCTGGTCCCCCCAGGCGAAGTAGGCGAGAAGGGAGGGTCGACGGGAATGGACGAGTGCGAGGTCCTCGCGTGCACATTCTTGAGGCCCAATGGCTGGTTGCGATGCTGGGCAAGAAGGAGGACGGATCCTGCGGAGAAGTTAGTAGAGCGCCCCCCCGTCTCCAACAGCGCGTGAGGAAATACGCACCAGGAACCTCGACGGTGTCCGGGTCGTTGAGCATGCCCATGCTCCATTTTGGCGGGTGAGATCGCTGTCCTTCTCTCCGGTCGCTGTCGTCGTCGCTGGCGGAGGATCGGAATAACTTCAGCCAACGGGAGCCCCCCGCGGCGTTCTGCTCCTGTGCCATCAGGGCCGCTGTAGCTGTCTACTCTGCTGCGCGGACTGCGACGATGGGGTGGCCCAGACAGAGCGATGAGGAGGATGACGGTGATGATGATGGGTGTTGCGAAGGAGAAGGAGGAACTAGCTCGCCATACACTTTATGATATTTGGCAACCACCAAGTGGCGGCTCCGAGGGATGACACGTGCAGCGTGTCAGGGTCCTCTCACTGATGATCAAGGGGGGAAGGACCCTCCAGCCACTGTGGGCCAGGGTCTGACCGCTGAGGATACCCACTGAAGGAGCCTGCTGGAGGCGCCGCATGACCTGAAGCTAGGACGTCATACTGCTCAAGCTCGGCGCTCCTGCAGCACGACGCCCGCTAAAGAAGCTGCGGGAATGGCGGTAGCAGCGGCTGTCCACTGCAACCACTGCGGAGGCTCTGAGCTTATTTCTCGCTAGCGCGCTGCATCTCCGTCAGCTGGCTCCGCCCCTGTCGCCAATCACCAAGTCCAGCAGCCAGTTCCCTTCGTGTTCTCCAGGTCACCGGCTGCTGCATGATGTGTCGCATGCAAAATCAAACCGCAGATCATCCTGTCACCCGCTGAAATGACGTACTGCCGAGGGCGAACGCAACCCTCCGGCAGCTTGGCTTCATACGAGTATTGGGGCCATTATCACCGCTCCGCCTCAGCATAATCTTACTTCCACATACCTACCTCGCGGAACAAACACAAATTGAAATCAATATGATTTTTTTTTGCTCGAACCGTAATCCACTAAATAGTTGCTAAACTACAAAGTATACACCAGCTTTCCAGCACTGACCTTGCCTGCCCGCAACTCATCAAGCCCCTTGAGAATTCCCTCGAAACTAGCACCGCCCCTGTTCACAATCGGGTTGGGCACCTTCAGCTCACCCTGCTCCAGGAGCTCCTGGGAAATTGCCAAGAACTTCTTGGCGAATTCAAAGTCCTCGGGCTTGGGCAACGTCTCCGAGCCCTTGAAGTACCGCTCGTTGAAAATCGTGTACATCATCGTCGCGTACGGGCCGTCCACCTTGGGGTTGACGGCAAGGAGCTCCTCCTTCTTCACGCCGATGATCGTGGCGTACTTTCCTCCGTCGCTGCTGAGGGCGCCTGCGGAGATGGCGGCTCCCTGACCTGTGCAGTCCCACGCGAGCTTCAGGCTGTTGTTGGTGTATTTGCGGATATCATCGGCCACGGTGGGTGATTTGTAGTCAAACACGGCGTCGGCGCCAAGAGACTTGAGATAGTCAAAGTTGCGAGGGGAGGCTGTCGCAATAACCTTGAGTCCAGAAAGCTTGGCATACTGGATACCGAAAATACCAGTCGCCGTGCTGCCGCCGTAGATCAGAATGTACTGGTCGTCTTTCTCGACCGCGTTTGGCAAGGGCAGGCCCAACGTTTGGTACAGTCCTTGACCCTACAAGAATTAAAACCAGTCTAATGTTAGGGAAATAACAGGATACTTACCACTGTAGAGAGGGAAATCCCGAGAGTTGCAGCCTCTACGTCGCTGAGGTTGTCAGGAGTCTTGATCTGAACGTCACCCTTGGCGACGATGTAGTTCGAAAACCCTCCATTCTCTAGCTGAGTTCCGTCACTGAGAGAATGTTAGTCCGACGTCAGAAACCGGTTATGAACAGTATTGCCAACCTTCCGTGAACCGCACCGCTAATACGGTCACCCTTCTTGAAAGGCTTAGTGACCTTGCTGCCCACGGCTTCCACAACGCCAGCGAAATCGCACCCGACTCGCGATCCGGGGTTTGTAATGCCAAAAGCAACATGCTTCCAGTCGGTGGGGTTCACACCGACAGCATTGACCTTGACCAAAATGTAGTCATCACGCAGCTGAGGGACGGAAACCTCCTGAATGGCAGCTTTGCCTTTCTCGACGTAAACGATCGCCTTGTTCCCCATGCTTAGAAATTTAAACAGGAAGTGTTGCAAAAATTAGCTTAAAGAGAAGTCCGTGAGGGGTTGCGGGAAAACAAGGAGCCTATCCTTGTCAGTTTATCAGTTGATCGATGATCTGTCTCATGGGATGAAGGCAGCAATGTCGGCTTTATACTCGTTGAAATGTGCGCGAGATAACAAGAGAACACATCAAGCTGGACCAGCCATTTATAATCAAAGAGATCTTAGAGTTCCTAATAAGTTAAATCCCGACAAGCGTTGAATTTGTCATCACCACTGAATTACGACATCACGCTGTTCCCGGTTTGGAGCGGAATGTGGATTCTTCAGATCCCCCGCATCCTCTTCAACATGGAATATTCACTTTTTTATCTGTAAGACTAAAAAGAATTATGATATCGGTTAGATTGTGCAAAGATGCACATCAAGCCAATCAGGTTTCCTACATTGCTGCGAAGTAGTGTAGTTCTAAGAAGCCGGGACAAACCTCGTTAGAGACATGTGAAGCTAAATAAACATAGACTTTGAGTTTGGTATCATGACGTGTATTTCAAACGCTCACGCCACATTTTGATGCCCTGTTGCTAACTGGCAGCGAAATCCACATGATATTAATACTGAAACCCTTAACTATTCAATAATTATACCTATCCTGTAAAGACGTTAATAAGAGACGAAATCGTTGCGACGACGTGGTCATGGGGATTGTTCTAGGGTAGGCAGATCGAATTTTCGAAATGAGAATAAGACAAGCAATAACAAAACATAACCTTGTCCTCGTCTATTACGCGTCGACTCCAGCCCTCACGCGTTCTAGCTGATATTTGCAAGCCATCCATTCACTCTTGACTTGTCGCAATGTCTAAGACCCGACTAATTACTCTGGCCGCTGCATCCGGCAATCTAGACGCGATCGAAATCACGCACTTCTATAGCGCCTAATTGGACTTCGACGGAGATCGGCCGAACGACGATAACAATAAACACAATCAAGATCATGGACTCATGTATTGTTTCCATGCACTCCATATCGCTATATTGAATGGGCGCGTCAAGGTCTTTGACTATGCAAGCTATTTGATTATCTGCTGGACAACGAGGCCGTCGTCGCATCGAAGTGCATTTGCACGTGTCTTGCTTATTCTGGTCGATTCATCCGCACGTTCTGGCCTTCGGATACGCGTGACTTTGAATACGGACGCATAGCTTCGATTAAAGATGTGACCGATGGCCCCCTCGACCGAAGGTTGCTAACCGACGCGGTGGCAGGGGATGCAGACACCCATTATATCTTCTGTTGATTCGCAGAGGGAACGAGATGCTCGCTTTCCACCATTGTCTTGTACGTCCTAGCGACGACCCATCGCATGTGCAGTCGGCGAAAGAGCTTTTCGCTCGGGGTCTGTGCTATTCGACGAATCAATCCAGAGAAAAGCTGACGACGATGTGGGCGATGAGGATGAAGAGGATGATCAGCATTCAAAGACCCTTCCGGCCGTTTCACGTTGCTTCGCGCTTCCACACAGGGCCTAACCAACCAACCCAGCTCTTCTTGACCCTGTCGTTAATCCCTTAGTCGGTGCTCTGGATTCTATACTCCCAGGTGACGGGTTGATGGGGACATGGGGCGATCTAAGGAACACACGGTATCAATCAAAAGTAGAATCTGGTAGATACATGAACTTGAAACAATCGCTGACGATCGTGTGGCACGCTCCCGGCACGTATAGAATGGGAAATTTGTATGATGGAACAGCGGTTGTTGTCGGTCGCGTATCTTTGGCCTGGAAGCTCTGCGAGTTGTTCCCCCTAGCGCATTTCCGGCATCCCCAGACAGTGTTCATGCTCTGTTAGATGGGACAGCGGACGGTAATACCGTAATAGCGGCCCAACACCAGACGCGGTCAGCAATGAGAGGCTGAAACCTCCGTCCAAAGTCGTAGGGCTGGGTGCTGTGCCCCAGCCCCCTGCAGGATACATGAAGAAGCTGCCAATAGCAAGCAGTTACAGATCCCGGTTCAAAAAATAGAAACAAAATTACGGACAAAACACCATCAGCCGTAGCGTGTCCCAACACACACAACACTGGTCGTCCGTAGACTTAGCTTCCAACTCAGGATGAGCGCCCCCTCTGCCCTGAAAGGGCCGTCGCTACTTGTCCAGGCGACCAAAGAAGGAGAGAGTCCTGTTTCAATGGGAGCACATGCCGTCAAGCGGGCAAGGCTAAGGTAAGCTCACGGTCTCCAAAATCAGAAGCCCCCAACAAGACCACTTACCAATCTTGAAGGCTGGGAAATGCAGAGGGCCAGGCGTTTACAGGATCTGAGTCGGTCACAATTAATACGCTCCTTGAGCACGTCTCACCCCAACTCAGTGAGGCAAGTTTCTTCTGCTTGACATCAAACTGATCAGTGTCTAACAACGCAATAGGAGGATGAGCTTCAGATTTAGTCAGTATCGTGTCTTCTTTCACCGTTAAGTCTGATCATGCTGACACTTGTGGCAGCTTTCTTCCCCATGTAGCAGGCGACGCTGAGGGCCAGGGATTAATTGATGATGCTGATTTATGCAGAGACCTTGAAGAGAAGCTCCATCTAGAGCCCTTCTTCTTGACGCACCAGGCATGGAATTCAAACGGCTTCTTTATCGATCAACAAGTGTGCCGATCTCAGAGCCAGGATATTAACAGTGCGCATTGAAGCAACACCCCCCAACTCAATTACTCCTCAATGCTAACAGGACTATTCATATAAGGCTATGCAACTCGCTTTTTAATCAAGTTCCTGGGGTCAGATGAGGATGCGACGGTGCAATATAACCGCTGGCTGTTTTTATCCTTTTCCGTCTTATGGGTTAGAAATCACCATACAAAGAAAGTGTCTTGCGTCCTTGTTTGCTATGATGGGTCAGAGGAAATACAAAGCGAGATCATACGAGGTTTTAAGCAATACCCTCTGGCGAATATCAAGGACAACCCATACGCAGTCTATGACGCTCTCCTGCGTGTCATCATCTGGCAGTATAACAAAGCACTCTGGCTGTTTCGGGAGCCGATTCGAACTATTGAAAAGGCAAGTAGGGTAACTGCGTGGTATGAAGACTTTTAGCTAACAAAACTCGTGAAAGACTCGTGTCCGGGTTGTGCAACGCACCATGGCACTGCAGCCGTCAGCTGGCGGCGAAAATGTCACGAATGTAGGAGATGGACACCAGGAATTGTTCGAACTTTCGCGTCACACTCTGCACATGTGCGAGACCCTCGAGGTAGCGATGAGAACAACCAGCATGGCCCTGCTTCAGGTTGAGTCTCAAGTTCACTCAGCAGAACCCGCAACGGCATCTTCAATGCGCCTAAATAATACTATTTCTGGCATACGATTTTCCTCCAGCTTCCTTGAGAATCTGAAGAACAGAGCCGATGTCTTCTCTAGAAGAGTTGAAAATGAAATCAAGTTGGTGAGTAATGCTTCGCTGACAACACCTTGTTTGTAAAATTGGTACTCATATCTAATTGACTCATAGGCGGACAACATGGTCAACGTCTTGCAGTTGAAGATTAACCAGGAACTTCTTGAAGAATCTCGCGATGAATCCAAAGACCTGACAAAATTCGTCACCAGCCTCACACTCTTTTTCCTTCCCATCACCTTCGTATCTGTAAGTGGAAGAAGCACTTGGATTTGGCTGGACGCAACTGACTCACTGCGGTATCATAGGGTTTCTGGGGAATGAATATGATTGGAATGGGTGACGATAGGCTGATATTTTTCTCTCCCCATATCTGGATATTTGTGGTGTCAGCTGTGATTTCAGTTGTGTTGTCCTATGCAGCTTGGTACTTGGTCCTCAAGTTCACAAAAGCCAAAAAGAACAAGTGATTGAGTAAGGAAATTGAACCTCGAGATAATACAAACAGAATTTGCAATATGATCAAACTAGATTCTGTTCCTTCATAGCATTGGGGAAGGGGCTTTGCGATCGTTAACCTAATATAGATCTCTATATCATATGGAGTTTAAGAAAAAAAAAGACCAGTACCCAGACTCCGCCTCTGGTTAGTCACTACTGTATATAGTATAAAAACGAATTCCAATTAACGCGCGTGATCCAAAAGTGTATCTAATTATGAGAGGTGAAGTCTAGTTCTAGGGTTGTGATCTCTATGTGTATGTAGAAGAAAAGGGTCCGAGATGCTTACGAAGGTGTGGTTCGCTAGCCACATGCGTGCGTTGGAACAATGCAGTTCAGAAATACACACATCCTCCCAACCCATCCATGTTGAATGAATGAGAACGGGGAAATGACATGATTAGAAGTTTCTTGCACTAGGCTCAGCCACCGACAGCAATGGCATGGCCAAAGAGCCTCTCGCGTTTCATACAGAGAGCGGCGAGAAACATGACACCACCTGCAATGGGAACAAGCAAGAATGTAATTTTCATCGCATCCGTGACAGCTTCTGTAGCCCTCGAACGCAAGTCGTCTTCTAGGTGCTCGAAAAGAGCACTGGATGCACCGGAAATGATGCTTTGAATGTCGGCATCCGAGTATCCTTGACCGCCCATGACCGATTGCAGGTTTCTGGTAGCGGTTGAACGAAACACCTGGCCCGCTATGGCTAAGGCAATGACCTGAGCGCCTATCTGAGAAACACTCTGGAGAGCAAGGCCAGACCCAGAGTCCTGCGGCGAGACGGTGAGGGTCGTGACAGCGAAACCAGACAACATGACCAAGCCGGTTCCAAGGGCAAGAACAACCAACAGGCCGTAGATCGTTCCCGTCGGAGTCTGTGGGTGAAGATACACAGCTAGAAGGGCACCTGAAATGGTGATGAAAATTGAAGCGATGATGTACATTAACATATAAAACTGGATGTTGCTTAGGAAGTATCCAGAGAGGAGATTGATCGTAATGCAGACGGCCAAGAACGGGAGCAATCTCACAGCGGCTACTAGAGCGCTATCTCCTTGGACAAACTGAAAATAGAGAGGTATAAAGTAGACTGTCACAAAGAGGGATGTGATGCCGGCGGCAGTTGTGATATAGAGAAGCACTTGGGTACGCTGACGAAGCAAATGGACTGGGAACGATTGATTCTCGACGGAGACAAAGAGTGGAACGCCCTGCTGCACCGCGTAAAGCACCAGAGCAAGGCCGAAGCAGACAAAGGTCGCGATGGTGCGCCCATCCTTCCATGGCCACTGCCCACCGGCCATTGTGAGGGCCAGAAGGAACGAAGTCCACACGCCAGACCCGAGGATGAACCCGACCCAGTCCAGGCGTGCCAGACGAGCCTTGATCGTGATACCACGAGAAGGGTGGTGAGAAGGTAGGTAGAAAAGGTAGGCCGGTGCCGCCACCGCTCCGAGGACGAGGTTGATATAAAAGGCCCAGCGCCAGGTCGCGGCGGAAACGGAAAAGGCGCCGCCGATGACGGGGCCGAGAACTGCACCGATCCCCCACCAGAAGCCGATGAGGGACATGTACAAGCCACGCTCCTTGGGGGTTGTCAGCAGCGAGTAGTAGACGAGGGATCCGAGGTAGATGCCGTTGCCACCGGCGCCGGCGATCACACGGCCGACGATGAGCGCGCTCATGCTGGGTGCACCGCCGCAGAGAGCGGACCCAACCTCGAATAGGATGACGGAGATGATGAAGATCCATTTTATGTTGAACATTTTGTAGAGTGCGCCGACGGGGAGGACAGCCACAACGGAGCCGAGAGGGAAGCCGGCGCCGAGCCAGGTGAGCTGCTCGATGTGGCCGAAGGCCTTGACGACTGGACCCTGCACATCGGCTGCAATGGTTGTATCGAGTCCGTAGAGGAAGCAGGTGATGTAAATGGAGATGCACATCGCGAGCCAGCGAAAGCCGCGAATCTGCCTCACCGGTTCCTCATCCACGGTTGCCCCTGGGCTCTGGCCGATGTCTTGTGAACCATCGGTCAAGTCTGGAGACGCTACCTTCTCAGGATCCTTCTCTCCAAGGTTTTGCAACTGAGGCGGATCGGTTACCGCATTCTCAGCGTTGAGGTCTGTCATCTTTATGGATCAGTATTAGAGAGTAGGGGTTGAATAACACAATAACACAATCTTCACGAAGGGGGTTCTCATGTTAGACAATTTCCTGACTTGATGCGTGGATGGATGTTCTATAAAAGCCTACTTGACATTGCTCGCTCTACTCACAACAATTCCAGCACGGACTGCATCCTACATGCGTAATAATCTTACCTGAAATTCCACACCCGGAGCCTCGAGCGTGGAACTCACCGGGGCTCGGAGCATTAAGTAGATCATCATTTAAGGCTCCGGAACATTGATGGTTGCACTCTCTATTACTGGCTTACTGGTCCGTTTGTCATCTTGCCTCCGCGGAAGCCCACTTCGAACCGGACCATCTCCGGACTGCCGAAGGATTACAAATGTCGGCCGCGGCACCTTCTCCTCGTTCTTTTCCCCTAGCTTTCTCTTACCGGTTCACTCACCAAATACCGCCCGATGCAGAAAGTTCAGGATCATAACCGAAAGACGAACCCCAATAGCAAGTAATTTGTTGGCTATCTCCTGATGGAGGCCCCAACATATGCTCCGACTCCACTAAGGAAGGTGAGCCTGCCCACCGATCGCGTATTCAAGGATGGTGAATACAAGTTTCCTTGACTGGATGGTTGCTAAGCATCATCAATCGTACAATAGACCTGCGACAAGTGCTACCTCCGGAAGATAAAGTGTGATCGACAACAGCCACGATGCTCACAATGTGTCGCCTACATGTCAGAGTGCACTTACAAAGCCCCAAGCCGTCCGTCACGACCCCGTAAGCGGCGACCGGCGGCTGGAAAAGCCCCTGAACCAACCCATATGCGCGCATTCGTTGAGCAGCTGCAGAGTCAAGTGGCGGACCTGACTAAACGCCTTGATGAGGCCACAGACAGAAGCGAGCCACAAAAAGCTGAGCTGCCTGTCGTAAACAAGGCGACCAGGGGACCGAAGTCTACCTTAATAACGTCGCCGATAGATGATCATAGTGGCTTCGGCAACGCGGGCGGTTCGGTTATTGGTTCGAAGTCGCCTCGCTTGAACTTGCCCCCGTTCGACGAAGTAATGCCCGTCATACAGACATATCTTGACCACGTCAATTCAGTAACTCCCCTGTTTCACCCTGGTACCTTGCTAGGTCTAGTCAATGATTTTTACGAGTTCCCAAACCGCCGAGATACCGTCTCTTGGGCTGCTATCAATGTTGTATTGGCCCTAACTTACAGGCAGGTCATGCTCGGCGGTCTAGGAACTGATAATGGCACGGACCTTGCTCTTGATCACCTGAATAACGCCCAGTCCGTCCTTTCGGACGTGCTTCTTGGTGAAGCAAAATTGCTACACGCGCAGGTTCTCCTTGGTATAGTCACCATGCTTCAAATCTCTAAAAGTTTGCAGCCAGCCATGGTCCTGATGGGCGCGGCGATGCGTCTGATTCGCGGGCTTGGACTGCATACGCGTGCTTCTACGGCTCATCTTGATAACGAGACTGCCAAAGAGCACACCTATGTGTTTTGGATTGCTTATATCCTTGACAAAGATATCAGCATGCGGATGCGGAGTCCTTCTATCCAAGGTGACGATGAGGTTGATGTTGACATGCCCGTGGCTGTCATTGACCATCACCGCGGGGTAGATGGGAGAAATAACAAGTTCGATGATGGTGTCATTGCCACAGTGAATGGAGATGTGGCAATGGATTTCTTCTTGACCCGCATTCGTCTTGCCATCATCGAGGGCGGCGTTTACGACTACCTTTATTCAATTCGGTCTCAAGCCCGAAGCCCAGAGGAGCGTAACGTTGCAACTTCCAGCCTCTTCAATGCTCTCCAAGAATGGCAATCGCACATCGCGCCAGAATTTGATGCAGCATCGGCAGCTGGGAACGTATCTCCTACTGCACTCCCATTTATTTGCTCACTCCATGCCACCAGCTTCGCTTGTCTCGCAATGATCAACCAGACAAACGCCTGGAATCAACAATGGGTGATAAACATCCGCAAGTACCCCGGGACTTGTGCTGATCTTCATCCGCGTTCCCGCTGGGAGCCATTGGTTGAACATGCGAGAGATTTTGCTGTCTTATTCGAGAGCATCCCTCCAAGCGGCTATGCGTTGATTTGGTGAGTTATTCTCTGCTTTTTTCGGTCAAGATCGAATCGATTCTTCCAAAGCTACGGCAGACATTGACTGAGCATATTCACTTGTGCTAGGGAGACGATCTGTGCGTACTTGACGGCAGTAATATTAGTGGCGGCAAACAATGCCCACCGTCCATTTTCAGACAATATGCTCTCGGACATGAAACTTACCAGGAAAGCTGTTCAGCTTGTTGACGACATTTTTGGCAGTCAGAGCTTCCCAGAGGGCGGCCAGGTTCATCTGGTTCGGAACGCATGTGCTGACTTGAATCAAAATGCGCTGAGAAGGTGGTATGAGAAATTCGGAACGGCATAAATGATACGTGCCAGGAATTGGAAATAGTTCTATGATACAAAAACGATATGTTCAACATTCATGAAAATGTTCATATTCAGCCAAATTTGATAAGAAGAACGGGGATTCAGATTCAACTTCATTCAGATACCAATGCGTTCAAAACTGGATGTGCACATCACGATTGTTGTTATTGCTCAGTATTGCGTAAGAAGGCGACATGAAGAATGTAGAATGAGAAATTGCCTTTTCTAGTTATTCAATTGGCCATGCTCAACGTAAAATCAAAAGTCGGGCTGGGCATTGCGCTTCGAGTTGCGATACGAGAAGATCTATCCCCTCTTCACGAACATCCAGCGAGCCTGGAAATTTGAGTGTGGCTGATTCTTTCTTAAAGTAAGTAATTGAAGCAAAGAAATTGCCCTCAATAGGAGCTGAGAGTTGTATCAGTCAATATTCCCAACATGTTAGTCATGTCAGAGTCGTACCATCTTCGGACTATTTGGCTGCTTCTGGGGCTAATAGTCTAGACCCAGCTTAGAGAAGGCCAGTTCAGGCAAGTTTCCATTTTCTCGGAGTATTTATAAGGCGGTTGGTAATTGGTAGGACGCCTCGCCACCTCCGAGAGGGACATCCGAGCCCGGAACCAAGACTCCTGTCACCGAGTTAGTAAATTCATCGGCGCATCTGGATCTCAATACCAGTCTACAGTGATGGTTAGAGTTTTAAGAAACGGATAGAAGATAAACGCATAGAGTGGTCTATGGCGCAAGTATAAAATGAGGGAACCTCCATGGCAAATGGCATGAGAACCAGACAACATCAGCTTATATCATCTCACCCTCTGTTCAACAAACACCAACAACCAAATCCGTGCTGTGCTGCATCATGTCTGGCTTCCCTGAATTCCCGTCGTTCACAAAGACTTGGCACAACAAGCCTTATGCGTCCATTTCTCCTTCACGCCCCGAGTTGAGCGCAAAAGGCAAATTTGTGGTCGTAACGGGAGGCGGCGTTGGCATCGGCGTTGCCATTGCAACTGCGTATGCTCAGGCTGGTGCCAAGTTCGTCGCCATCCTCGGTCGTCGCCTCCACGTCCTCCAGGAGGCCGTGGAGCGGATCCGTTCTGCTAACCCAGAAGGTTCAACCACCGTCTTGTTCGAGACAGCGGATGTTGGGAAGCGTGATTCGTTGGCTGCTGCCTTCAACGCCTTTGCCAGCAAGACCGGCGCCAAAATCGACATTCTTGTTAGCAACGCTGGCACCTTGCCCGATCCCTCACCCGTCCTCTCGTCTAAAGAAGACGTTATTCGCGACGGTCTTGAGACTAATGTAATCGGGGCTCTCAATGTTGTGCAGGCGTCCCAACCGTTTTTTGCCCCGAATGTCACCATTATTAACGTGTCCTCTGGGATCGGTCATATGCAGGCCGTACCCGGTGGTACCTGGGCTTACGCTGCTACCAAGATTGCTGTCACCAAGATGTTCGATTACCTGCAATTTGAGAACCCTGACATGCACATCGTCAATATCCAGCCAGGTGTTGTGGCCTCGGACATGAATACCAAGCACGGCGCGCCGCCCCAGGATGAAGGTACCAGACTCGTCTTCAACTCTCCAAATTACATTACCGTTTGATGTTTGCCAGCCTTTCTAACAAATTTGCCACTCTAGCCGAGCTCCCTGGTCAATTTTGTGTTTGGCTTGCTTCCAAGGAGGCCAAGTTCCTCAAGAACCGCTATGTTTGGGCCAACTGGGACGTCGATGAGCTCAAATCCCGTGCTCAGGAGATTGAGAGTTCATTCCTGTTCAAGATCAAGCTTGATGGCATGGATCTATGAGTTTAGCGCTCTTGATGCAATACCGATATCTTGGAAAGCTCCCATTAACCTCGCTAGATCACTGCAGTTAGACTTTTCAAACAAACATATCCCGCAAGGAATCATCATTCTAAGAACCACGCAGCACAGGTTTACTTTTTTTCAAGATTATATGTATCTAACCTTCAACTACTAGTCCTATGGAATATATTACTTTGAAACCAAGTTCTTAAGTTTTGAATGGGCTGTTGTTTTGCGTCGTTCGATCGCAGCAAATATGAATCAGATCTAATGATCATTTCCATAGTCATAGACAAATGTCGTTACTATCGCCTTGTAGTGCAAATGCTACTAGAGATATTTATGATGAAGTACCTAGACGATATGTGGCTCCTAAGTTTCGCCTACAGTCTCTCGCTCTTGTTACGTAGCCCAGCTCGACCTGGTGCCAGAGTTTCCTTCTTTCTTCTGACGGCTAATTATTTACACATCGCATCTGTATGAACAGAGAATGGGATAAATTTTCTTCCTTCTGTCTTCATAGATAGATTTCAAGAAAAGCGTTTTGCTATTTTTAACTTCTCACGAACTCATCATTCCAGTGGTAACATTTATAGTTCAACGATTCAAAGTCTATCCCAAATCTGATGTGTAGTGGATCAGTGGCTTGTGCGATTGAAGTTAATTAATGGCCAGACTTGCCTCTTGGATTTCTGAACCGGGATGCTTCGGATTTTCATTCCTCGTTCTACCACATTTGATCGTATTGTGCAGCTTTCCGACGCGCTCTCCTCGATGAATCAACCAGAACCTTGACGCGCAATTTGAGTAGCTGTTTCTAGGAGCCTTTTGGCGATTGATTCCAACTCTGGATATCATGGCTGGAACTGAGGACCACGGACGCGACACATCAACAGCTGCTGCGAGCAAGCTCCACCTGTTCGACACTCCGCTGGCAGAGCATCACGAGTTCGACGACGGCAGTGAGACAAACGGGCTTTCGGCTGACCAAACTGATAGCTTCCAGGATACGCCACAGCTCAAGCGACACGAAGAGCCCACTCTGCTTGAGATCTTCCTTGACCTCTTCTTTGCTGCGAACTACGAAGTCTTTGGTGAAAACCATCACGTAACTAACCATGCACGTTTCCAAGCATACGTGGGCTATTTTTGGTATGATGATACGCCTTTATGTTCCGCCGAACGGCTGAAATTTTAACTTCTGCTCCAGTCTCCTCTGGCTGACATGGTTTATTGTCGCTCTCTACGACGTTCGCTTTGTGACGGATAGCATATTCGGTATCATTTCCTTACATCACGCAGGATCGACCCAGTACCTGGCTAACTTTAGTAGCACGAGCTATGAGGGCAGTTCAGCTGGGCGTTCTCGTGGGCTTTACAGTTATTACTCCCAAGTTCGACACCACTGATCAGGAGGCACAAACGATGAGAACGACCTGTGAGTTCTTACTGAGATCAAATAACCATGTTATACTAAGATGAAACAGCTATTATTCTTTCAGTATCCCGCTTCTCCCTGGCAGCCGAGTACTTTTGTACCTTATGGAGCCTACGGAGGTTCAAAACTGTCCGCATGCCACTCCTCATCCAGGCTTCACTTCACGTCGCTTCAGCGGCAATCCTCCTTGGAATTGCTTTTATATTCCAGGAAGACGAGCACAGTTACGCCTTCATGGCTTGGTATTTTGTCGCTGGATTTGAGGCGCTGGCTAGTTTGCTACTGTCCAACGTCTCACCGACATTCGGCCTCACTGAAACGCATCTCATGAAACGTCTCACTCTTATGACGGTAATGATTTTGGGAGCCAGCATCTGCGAAGTCGCGAAGAGCGTGGTTACGATTGTTAAGAACCCTGATGCATGGGGTAAGTGCTCGCCTGCATGAATTCAAGGAAAGGAATTAACCTAGCCTTAGACTCCAGGACCATCGGTCATGTTACAGCAGCCATTGCAACCATCTACTTCATATTCCTCATTTATTTCGATTGGATCAGGTCCGGCTACCATCTCCAGCCCATACGCTTGCAGATCTGGACCGCACTGCACTTCCCCTTCAACCTTGCTCTCGTGCTGCTCCTGCAGGCCGTCCAACAATATGTCATTTGGGGCAAACTCGTGGGACAGCTCAATAAAGCACTCGATATTGCATACCCCCTCGATGACCCATCCATCATCAACAACTCAACTACCAGCGCATCCGTCGCAGCTGCCCTCAACCATTCCGTTGCCGATTTCCTTGAGAACTACCCCGCAAGCATTGAATCAACCTGGGATACCATCAATGAAGCCGTTCGCAATGTCTCCGAGGTCCCAGACAGCTTTTGGCCAGAGTTCAGGCGCTTGGATCTGGGGTCTTCTCTTAACGACATCCAAAAGTCACTGGATGGCCTTACAGGCGACGCAAAAGCGGCGTTGACGACGATCATGACTTCAGCAACCACGCTCGCCGTGACAATGGCAAATGCTCTTTTCGGCAATTTCGGAATCGAGGTTGGCAGCGAAATTGTTAAGAAAAATCCCAACGCCTCAAAGGCTGTTAAGGGAGGGGGTTTCCAATTTCAAGTGCAGGAGGCGGCCTGGAATTTATACCGGCTTGCGGTACGTCAATCAATGTCTTAATTCTCCACAACAGTCCCTTAAATGTTCAAATACCAGCTAAAGGAGGAATAGTTTGCCTACGGTTACATTTCATGTGGATGTGCTATTATTTTGATGGTTCTTCTCACAGTAGTAGCCCGTACGCGGCGTTATACGGCGTGGCAAATTGCCCGTCTGATTATTGTCAGCGCTCTTGGGCTCGGAGTCGGTCTTACAGCAACACTCTGGTTCAACGACGATAGATTTGAGGACTTCCTAGGACGCTCGTGGGCGCTCCCTACGATTACGATCGTGTGGGCGGTCATTCTGATAATCACCCACATCAACGGCCAAGGCACTCAGCGATGCGCCAGCTATTTTGAGAAGAGGTTCCAACACTCTCAAGTATTCATGGCCCGTGAAAAATTCCCGAGGGAACGCAATGTGGAGAACGGTGAGAAAGGGGTAGCCAGCGGAGAAGTTGGCCACACAGCACCAGCTCTTCTTGGAGAGGAAGAAACGC
This sequence comes from Clonostachys sp. G952, assembly GCA_027569935.1. NCBI lineage: Eukaryota > Fungi > Ascomycota > Sordariomycetes > Hypocreales > Bionectriaceae > Clonostachys > Clonostachys sp. G952. The sequence continues at coordinate 899,957 of JAPDLB010000010.1, read as the reverse complement.
CTAGAGTCGCTCGCGTCTCAACGGGTCGCGAGAATAACAGGACTATTTTCAGGGTATCTTCGGCACGCAGTGAAGTTAGTGCCATGAGCACCCATTCCAACCCTCGTGGCAGACAGAATGGAGAACCTAAAGTGAGCGTGGAAGAGAGTACCACAGATATTCCTCCCAACCGTGGTGGTAGGCAGAACGACACTTGACGGATTCTCTTTAGTGATTCTCATTGTCTTATGAGCATGGCGCTTTGTCTCTTGTCATAGATACGTTACTAAGTCTTCATTTGGGCAGATTGCAATCTCAAAGGTGGGAGGCGAGGTAAAGACAGTACTGCGTTCGGTGTTTCTACTTGGCAAAGCACTTCAAACATATGAGAGATTGAGGATAGGTCCCAGTATAGGAAATGCATTTATTAATGTGCGAGTAATGAATGAATGGAATTCTGATAACAGTAATGACAAATTGTGAATGATAACTGGTCCAAAGATCACGGAATGAATATACATATACTCATACAAGATCCCTTATTCGTACTACAGGATCAAACGATCTCGGCGTTGATGATCTGACCTCGTCAAAACATTGCTGCCTAGATCGTCTTGGCCTTCTTGGGCACAGGCCGAGCTCTACCACCGCCGGAAGAGGATCCGCTGGGAGCCTTATATCGCACACCAGCTTCAGCCTGCTTTCGAGAAGGCATAGCTGGCAGACCCTTCTCCGGCTTCTTAGACTGCGCAGGGGACTTGGACTTGTCCAACTCCTTGTTCTTATGGATGAACTTGCTCATGAAGCCACGAACATCGAGCTCGTCTGGAAGGTCTCGCCTCATTGTGTGGGCCTTCTTTGGGATGGGTCTGGCCCGACCGCCGCCGGTAGACGATCGGCTGGGAGCCTTATATCGCACACCAGCCTCGGCCTGCTTCTTGGATGGCATGGCGGGGAGCCCCTTCTCTGGCTTTTTGGACTGGGCAGGATACTTGGACTTGTTCTTGTTCCTTGTTCTTGTGGATAAACTTGCTCATGAAGCCACGGGCCGCAAGGTCAGCAATGATCTCGTCGTCGGAGACGGCTCGGGAAAGCGCATTGACCAGGTCATCACCGTCAAAATCACTACGCGCCCACAGCTCGAGCGCCTCGGACGGTGCAGAATCGACAATGGAGCGAGCGATCAGCTGGGATAGTTGGTGCTTTGGCGGGGCCTCGATTGGCTCCGCAATCGCTTGAGGCGCGACGGTGAGAAGCGCAGCTCCGGCGACACTGATTTGCTTGAATGAGACCATGGTGGATAGGTTTAGTGGTTGAATTGCAACAAAAGGAGTAATGGGAGTTTTTAGAATCGAAGATAAATGTGGGAGAAGTGAATATTTTAAGAAGCCGGCTTAAAATTGTGTGTTTCTGGTTGGTAGTCGTAGAGAGGAAAGGAAATGTTGTATGTGAACTTGATATTCGGGTTTTGAATGAAAGCCACAGCTCTTTTATAAGTTGATTCGGTATCTTCTTGATGGTTTGTTTTCTATTTTAAGCGTTCAAAGAACATGTTCCCGGCTCCATAGTGGACGGTGGTTCGCGATTTGTCACACTTTACAATGCCGAAAGGATTCACAGCATGTCACTCACCAATTCCCGAAAACGGGGCTCTGGGGCTGCCACAACTTACTTGTAAAGTGTGATAGGCGAATGGCCCAATTGTTTGTAACCTTTTAGTATTGTGTTTTCGCCAGACGGAGCTCGTCCTCCTCAAGTCATTGTTTCATCTTTACATCCTGAATCCTATTGATTGCTCAAGTGATAAGGTGGTGGCGAGTAGTAGAATGACCAAATGCTGATGCTACTCGCTCTCCCCTAGAGATTTGGCTATTTGAGGATACGAGGAAAATATTATAGGATCATTTGTAGAAATTTTGTTGATCGATCTTATACATGAGAGGTAATGCTACAGCGTATTTCCACGGGCATCACGGAATGCCTTTGCTTCTCGTGCACTGGAACAGTTCTTGGGCGAGTTGAGGCGTTGAATTCGTCAATAGGCCAAGTCCACCTGGCTGTTTTCCCTTTCAGCTCCCCGACCAGACTAGGATTCAATAGATACACGCTCTACCAAAATCTCAGATATAACAGTCTGGATAGTTTTCTGATTTTGTCACTGTGATTGCCATGAAGAAAATTAGCAACTTATACAGCCCACAAGGTTCCAAGCTCGTTATCATTTTGATCAACCGCCTACCCTACATCGTGTTTGACCAGCTCTGTTGCCCCTATCATAAACTTTAAAAGGGGATCACTGAAACGAAAAACCCGAGTTTAGATAGCGTCTGCATCAAGATTCGATCTTTAACCACTCACGTCTGTATGAAGCTTTATTATTCAGCATGAACTACTATTCGAAATTGATTGGCTCATGTCGTAAATTTGGAACTCAGAGCCTTGGCTGACGTACTTATGCACAACATCTTTTTGCCGAAGTAAGTACGTAACTCGAATATTCTGGATAAGTTCTAAGCAGTCGTTTTTATAGGTAAGTGGCATCAATATATGCAAAGCTAGAGTTGGAATCAGCCGTGCAGTTCTTCACTGGTATGGTAAAAGCATGGCCAGGCTGAAAAGAACAGGCTTAAAGGGGCGAAAGCAAACACCACCCAACGGAGATGTAATTGCTGGCTGAGTATTGATTGGGCAGCTAGCCGATTTTTGGTAGTCGCGAGACCATCTTTCGCGCCGAGAATCTGATGGGTCCTTATTGTTTCTATTCTCTTGGCTGAGCCACTAACGGTAGGTAACACGACGAGACATGATATGACTTTTCTGTATGGATCCTTCATGCCAAGCAACCACCGTAACTATGCGAGCAGGGGTTCATCGTGAGTAAAGATAGTCTTTCTTTGGGGATAAATAAAAGATGTTCATCATACTTCAGAATTCGATCTTGATTGACATAATCGTTGGAAAACTCTGGAGAAATTGATCAATCATTCACACCTTGAAGGCTCTCCAGCCCAAGACAGCGTCGGAAATGCACCAATAGAGTGCCCGGATCGAATTGAATCCTGAGCTCAGGTGCCAATGCAAGGAAATTACTGCCAAGCAAAGCCGTGTAGAACCATGTTCGTTTGTCGATATTTAAAGCGCGCCTGGGCCCCTGACGACTATGACTGCTTGCTGACTCACATGGGTTGAAGCCCAAACGAAGTTATTTTGCTGTCAAGACTCAACAATAAAGCCATGCAGCCATCATCGGAGCTGTTAGCGGCAGTATGGCTGGTGGTAGGCTCATTCCCACGTCTGGGACAAGCCCAGACGACTACGAGTACCATAGCCACGTCGGCTGCCATTACCTCGACGACCCTCACAACGTCCACCACAATGTCCACTGGGGTGCCAGAAACCTTTGAGATTGATGTCATCTACCCACGCAATGAGACGTACAATGCGACGGACACGTTCCCCGTTGTCGTGGCGATCCAAAGACCACTTGTCGCAAGTCAAGTGGGGACGTTCAGATTCGGAGCGTACATCATGCCTTACAGCAGGGGGGACAACCCGGGCGGAATTGATGTTGGCGATACAATGAACTGGATACGCCCGTATAATGCCACAGTCTTCACTGATGATCCATTCTTCGTCATAGAAACCACGGATGCTACAAGGTGGAACAAAGGAGTGAACTATTCTGGTAGGGGCTTGCACGCGCTTATCTGGTCAATGAACTGGTACCCGGATCTTGAGGAATGCGGACAGGAAAATCATCATGTTAGTGGAAGAATCTTCTTCACCATCGACGACGAGGGTGTGAACCCCAATATCCTGGACGCGGCTGAGTGTCCATTTGAAGGTTCAGTGGTCCAAGTCAACAACAATACAGGGTCTTGCCCGGCATTCACAGTATTGGGGAATGGGACTGGTAACCCCTGCGCTATTAAGATTGACGCAGCAACGGCAACCAGCATCTCAAGCCAGATTGCTTCGTTGGCAACACCCGCCCCAGCAGCCACTACTACGGCCACGAAGGATGACAAGGATAGCGCTGCCGGCAGTTTGGGTATCTCAATTGCTTTAGCCCAAGCGGCTTTCCTTGTTTCTGCTTCACTATTGTGGATGTAGATGCATTTCTACGAGAAAATGGAGATTTCCACCGACGAGACGGTAGCGGGATATGACTATGGCGAATAGCATTCGGGATCGCTCGTGGGGATAATCCCTTCAAAAATAAATCCAATCTCCGGCTATAAATCGTCCGATTGGTGTGCCAGTGCCAATGAAGGGCGATAAAACTCATGACAGCAATGATCCGACTGCATAGCTGACCGTGTACGCTATGCAGTTGGCATGCTTCGCTTTGCAATAATAAGTACAATAATAAAGAGTCGAGAATGTATCCATGAACGCAGTGTAGTCTATTTGCTCTGCTGGTCTTTAAGCTCGCCGCGCGCCTTTACCGTGTCACTAATCTTCTGCCCAACATCGCTTTGCAAGTTATGGAACCCTTGAATAACGCCTTCTCTATCGCCCTTTCCCATTTCCTGGCTCATCTTAAACTTCCCCTCTAGCCGATCGATTTCGATTTCAATTCCAATGATGTTCTTCTTGAGGATGTTGATGAAGTTCTCGGGCGCGTCCGTCACCTTCCAGTCTGTGGGCCGATCTCCTCCTGTGTAGCCCATGACTGAAGTCTCAGCATGGAGGGTGAGATCCGAAATCTGCTTTCCAAGGAATGACGTCGTATCTTCCGACTTGGAATCGAAAAACACCTTTGCGCGGCCATAAATCTGAGCGGCAGAATAGTTCCAGGTCGGAACCACCTTCCCGGTTGATGGCTTAGTTTCGGTATAGAATTTTGGTGTGACATAATGGTGTTGGGCAGTAAAAATGACCAGGACGTCTCGTTCGAGAATGCCGCCAGAGCCTGCACCCCGTGATAATTCCTCGATCATCGCCTTGCTGTGCGGGTTCTGTCTGGCTAGATGCCCGCGAAGCCTGCTTTTCGATGCGTCACTGGACTCATCGTCGACGTCAATGACAAAGGGAATATGACTTGTCTGCAGGAAGGCATGTTCGTCTGACTGAATGGCTGTAGTCAGGAACCCGAGAGGGTTGTCCCGCACCAGTTGACGCAGCACCTGAATGCTGGTCTCGGCGTGGGCTGCTCGGATATACATCGTTGAAGGGCGATGGAATGTTGCTTGAGAGTGGCTTGGGCTGGGAACTATGCAAGGGCGCTTTATCTACTGGTGGATCTACACCTACGACTTGCTGGTTTTTATGTCCTCGACTCGAGTATCATCTGGACTGACTCGCCCAGCGATTTCGGGTGTCTACCCAGCCAATCAGTCTCTGCCCATCAGTCATCCTCGCGTACCTTCGGTGCTACTAATACAACCGGATCCGGCCACCGGACCGGCTGGATGACCCATTAATTGCTTTTATCAATTGAATTTATTATTTTATTATTTTTATATCTTTTTTTTCTCGGGTTCGCCGACTCTGGTCTCTTGTGGGTAACTTTTAAATACCTATTTTCCTATCACACTCTTTCCCAACCGCGCCCAAGTACATTTTTCACTTTTCTCTTCACTGGCCCTCATCTAGGCGTAATACTTCCAACCATCTAGCATCATTTACCATGGCTGTGTCAGCTGCTGTGCCGACCACACTTCGGCCTGCCACCACACAAGATGCCTCCCAAGTCTCGAAACTAGGCGCATTGGTGTTCAGCACAACCTTTGGGCATTCAGTGACGCATACTCAACTTCAGTCCTATCTCGAGGAATCATACAGCATAGAAGCCACCATCAAGGACATCACAGACCCCAACAAAGACATGCTTGTTGCGGAGACCGACGAAGGTGTCGTGGTTGGATTTGCCCTCCTCACGCGCGGAAGCAGCGAGCCATGCGTCGAAAACATCTCAGACACGGTCGAGCTGCAGCGCATCTACGTGGATACCTCTTGCCACGGAACCGGCCTGGGCAAACGATTGGCCCTCGAGCTGGAGAGAATGGCCAGAGAACAGGGGTTCAAGCACATCTGGCTCGGCGTTTGGGAGGATAACCAAATCGCCCAGAAATTTTACGAGCGGCTCGGCTATAAGGTCATCGGAGATCACGATTTCGACATTGGAGGAGATATCCAAACGGATCACATTATGATCAAGGACTTGTGAAGCAGAAAATGGAGTGACAGGTGTTGTGTGAAGGGACTGGGTATAGAATTGACTGTTCATAATGAGCACATTTATAGACGAACAAGAGATTGTGCCTCTTTAACCGAATTTTTCTTATTTTAATTCTGGCTGGACCCCCTAGTTCTGCTGTTTTCCATTTGATCAATGCCTGCGTCACGTTTAAATCTCATAAGCCATTCCGGATTATCGGCAGCAGTTTGGTTCCATGAATCATCACTAAGCATGGATTTAGCTTCAATGACACGATACTCGCACCGAGGACACACTACTCACTCGTTGTATAATAACCAACGGGCTTGGTCTTGGATCTCCTGGTCGGAAGGTATTCGAGGGTTTGGGTGTTGAGGAGAGGTTATGATAGAAACCCAGCGCTGGAGCTCCAACCCGAGCCAACGATGGAAATTAGGGTCGTTCAGAATGTAATTTCCATTCTGGAGCCATTCTGGACGCTGGTATGATTCCGGCTCAGCGGGATTAACATTTTCAAATTGATGTGAATTCTCATGTGCCCCTGCCAGATTAGATTGAAACTCAAAGTCAGTATCGGGAGGATTCACAACCGAAAGGTGCCTGGGAGAGACAGCTGAGGATGGGCCTAAGCTCGTAAAGGTGCTGGGATAGGATCGACCGGTTCTCTGCAGGTTGAAAGCCGCCTCAGATTGATTGTGCATCGACTGAAATCCATGACTGGCTTCCAAGATAGGATCCGGGGAAGCAAGTTCGAAGGGAAATAAGTCCCCAGAAAGGGTTGGCATATCGTGTGAGGTAGACATGCCGGCATAATGGTTGTCTATTAAGCCTGCTCGTTTCCTAAAATCGCCAAGCCATGTCATCCTTATGTGTATTTGACCCAACAACCATTTAAACACAGAGCCAGAATCTGCGGCTAGACTATCTTCAACTCGCTTCATGATGTGGCATGCCTCATCTCGAAGCTCAATGTCAGTGATATCTGTGTATCCGCTGTCGTAAAGGTTTGAGACGAAGCTTCGTAATTGAGATTCTAGAGGGCAGTCTTCGAATAAATTTCGCTTGCCCCTTAGTTGCAAGGTACGAAGCCTGCCTTCGGAGGGGGTTCTAATAGGCATAACCCTTGCTTGGAACGCTAAATTATGGTCTGACATAATTAAATCCCGTAGCCAAGACGGATATGAGCCAGGCTCCTCATCGACGGACAGAATCTCGGAGGCGAAAATGATTCGACAAGCCTCAACAACCATAGTGGCATTGTCCGGGGGCTTCCTATGCTGAAACTGGTAGTTCCCAACAAAATAAGAGAGCTCGACTGTGAGTAGTTCGTATGCACTTCTAGGAGATTCAGGCGATTGATTGCTGGCCTCGAAAGGATAGGGGCTCGTCCGTTCATTGTGGATGAGGTCTAGGTACCGATTAGTTTGTACTAGATAGAATGGATAGAAGAGAATTGATTTTTTTTCTTACATGGCGGGATTGAGTTTTCGAGAGTATGAACAATGGCGTCATCAAATCCCCAGTCGCCAGTCCACTCAGCCATTGTCAAGCCCAATTTGAAGTGTTCAGCCAGATGTTCTACCCTCTCATCCCAGGTGTTCAGGTTCTCTCCACAGAACCCGCAACGAGACCGAACCTCCGGTGTTGGGGTCTTCCAAATGTCAGCAACCCACCGAATCAATGCAGATTTATGTACCAGCTGCAAATGCTGCCTAAGATAGTCTTTGCGGTTGAAGGCGCGCTCCTGACACGAACCAGGTTGATGGCTCTCAATATGGGAGTCTGATGGATCTAGTTCGCCGCAGAACCCGCAATGAGTTTTCCCGGTGGTAGGATTACGTTCACGTGGCCCATTAGGAGAACACTCCCAGCGCTCCAAGGGAATATGGAGAGACTTCTCGTGGCGTTGCCAGTCATGCTTTGTCAGGAACGTTTCAGTGCAGAACGTGCATTGGTAAAGCTGTTGTCGAATCGGCGCAAGTGAAGCTGCCTTGGCTTTGACCCGGGCACGTTTTGAACGTCGTCGTTTCCGGGCAAAAGGAGCTAGGCCTCCCAATGATGACCCCGAGCTATGAGAGTGTGCTGATCCAAGGGAGCTACCGCTAGATGTCCCGCGACTACTGGCGGAAGAATCATTCACTGATGGGGCCAAGCTGTCCTCAAGTTGCCCCTCATCGTTCGTATCTAAGGCACGTAGTCTTAGTATGGTATTACAGTAGGGATACAAAAGGCTCAGTGAGAACACTTACCTGACGGGCGAGGAGGTGAGGAAGCCACAGCACGGGCGATATCTTTAACGGTGGCAGGTTCACGGTCTGGTGGTGATTCAACCCAACGTTGAAGCGGGTTCATGTCTCGAAAGTTATTGTCATTTCTTATCGCCGGGGTACCTGGGCGAAGGGGAGCATCTAAAGGATCCGATGTACTCCGAGGATATACATATCGTGACTGGCTCGTTGAGCCTCCTTTCTTCTTCTGTCGACGTCTGGTATTGGCTAGCCAGTTCTGGATCTGGGTCTTGTTTAATCCGGTCTGGAGTTGGAGAATTTTGATGTCCTCGCGACTAGGATATGGATGATTCTCATGGTTAGAAAGCCACCGGTTCAAGAACTTTGTCGAGTCGCGGGAGAAACGGGTTCCAATCTTGGGAGGTGGCTTTGCAATTATCTTCGCAGCGGGGGGTGCGGAATCGGATACTTGGCTGGCACTCCTTGATGAACTAATGCTGCCAAAAGATGCGGAAACAAATTCATCAAAATCGTCATGAAGATTGAAATCATCTGCAACTCCGCTTGGATTGAGGTGGGCAAGGCTACAGTGGTAGCCGTGAATGATGCAGGAAGAACAGGACTGCTGGCCAGGGCCTGAAGTGGGTTGTTGTTGACAAATCTGACCAGCGATTAAACACTGATCGCACGTTGCAACGGAGGAGACTGGCCAGGTATTTGCCGACTGTTCATTGTCACCGGACATCCAATCTTGCCCTAGCGAAGCGGGGAAGGGGATCGAATCCTCTGAAATAAGTCCGGGTCCAGTTCCCTCGCTGGAACTATGCATCCTACTCGCTGAAAGGGGAAAGAGGCTGGGGTCATTATCAAGCAAGAAGACAGGCGGAGAAACGTCTGGGGGCTCTTGAGTCAAAGCCTGGATATCTGCCTCTCCTGTATCACGGTTAGGCGAACGGGATAGGCTTCCCGAGCGACCTCTGTGGTTGTAGCGGGACCCGGACATCCCGCCCTAAAGGCAGAGATAGACACAATCTCTCGGGCGATTGATTAATAGAACGGGCTGAAGAGAGTGATTGGGTGAGGTTGAAGAGGAGTGTTTGACCACCCGTCACAGCATCGATGAACCTTGATATGGCCGCCATGTGGGTTATTGCTCATTCAGGCCTAGACAATCTGATCATGGCGTAGATATTACTCAAATAGGCCTAAATCGCATGTGGAGGTTGTCGACCCACCAAATCATGTTCAACACGCCTTGAGGCATTACAAGCCAATCGCATTGCACCTAGATCGTCACCGCGGTTGTTCTGTGCAGGGCGGTCCCACGGCAAACAGTCAAACGCGCCCTTGAAGTGACATTGAAATTGACCTGTTCCTTTGAAACCGGAAGTGTCTTAGTTTTCAGCACATGGTTTTGCTCCGATAGTCGGAAGTCTACCGGCTGACCGGGAAGATTGGAAAATGCTCGAAGGTACTGGGTCCGCTCTGATCTTGCATGGTTTACCCAGTAAACTTTATGTATGACGGGGAATTGATCTTGATTATTATCTAGGTAACTAATAGGTGGAAAATCCATTGTTGATGCAATTTATTTCGATACATCATGACATCTATCAGCTGCCACTGATCAAGCCCAGACTCAAGAGTAAGAACCAATTAATGTGATAAATCTATACAAGTAGGAGGATGCCCGGGATAAACACAAATACAATCCATTGCTGATAGACATCCAACTTGGAACTCCCAGATACCGGCACAACGGTAGGCTTTAAACTGCTAATAGCTATCTTCGTGGTAGGAGAACCGATTTTCTGAGCAACTGACAAGGAAGTCCGTTTCAAAGTGGATTGATTCTCGCCTGTTGCTTTGGTAGTACCGAGAGTGTTTGGTTTCGTTGTGGGTTCTGGTACGCCGGGGGGACAGTGCCAATGGTCTCCATGAATCGTGCATATGTCACTTGATGCCGTGGCTGAAAATAAAGTTGTAGTATTCGGGTGGATATTTGGCGGTGTGGTCGGTTCAGGAACGCCTGATGGGCAATGCCAATGATCACCATGAACCTCACACTCATTGACGACTGAGGAGGAGCTGGTGGTAGTAGGTGGGGGTGTAGTTGGCTCAGGGACACCTGGAGGGCAGTGCCAGTGATCATCGTGGGCTTCACACTTGCCCGCAGTGGAAGTGGAGGTAGAACTTCGTGATGGTGGTGTTATAGGTTCAGGGACCCCAGATGAACAGTGCCAATGATCGCCATGAGGCTCGCACGTATTGCCAGCTGATGAGGAGCTGATAGCTGATGAGGAGCTGGTAGTGATCGGCGGAGGAGTTGTGGGTTCAGGGACACCCGAAGGGCAATGCCAATGGTTCCCGTGGGGCTCACACTCGTTCAAAGCTGACGAGGAACTGGTAGTCGTTGGTGAAGGGGTGGTCGGTTCAGGGACACCAGATGGACAATGCCAGTGATCTCCATGGGGGCTGCACGTGTCTGTGGGAACTTCGGTCCCGGTCGAAGTGGCCACAGGATCACAATGCCCTATCAAATATCAGATAGCTGTCATACAGGTAAAATATGGATTCAACTCGCAGACCACGTACAATGATCACCGTGGGGTGAACACACGGATCCTGTTGGCGATGGAGGGAGCGTGGGAGTTGTGGTTGGAGGACAGCTTATCGTTGTATGGGGCGCTGAGATGACCTCATATCCAGCGCTTGAAAGAGCATGAGAGTCATAATAATATATTCCTGTGTATGGAACCCCGTTTCCACCGGTAAGCAAGGTTGAATAGTATGGGACTCGTGCGCCTGACCAAGAGACGCCCGGGGTAGAGAATCGACTGTTCAGGGACGAACGGAAGCTCGAGATATCAGTCACCGTTGTCGCAACAGCATAAGATGTTTTAGTTATTGTGCTGTCTTGTGGTCAGTTGCTGGCTTTTTCTCATAAACACATCTAAGGCAGCTCGCTTACCTGCATTCAGATTGACCCTGTGCCGTCCCCGTCCAGCTCAAGGCCAGTGCAACTAAACATGTCCCGTTGACCGACCGCATTGTGGCGAACAGTGATGGATGCCAGTTTCCAAGACAGCACGAAAAAATAAATGGGCAAAAGAGAAAGATATACTGAGGTGGAATAATCGACCTTATTGTAGTATTACTATTTGCATCTTATATCGCATGGTCCGCAGGTTCAAGTCGCTTGTAGCCAACATCACAGTAGGTCATCACTGGAACAATCCTCGCACCTCAATGCATGCAATTCGCATGGATTTTGCATATTACATCCTTGTTTAGTAAATGCCAGGAAGCCACTCCCGGGACTCGGAAATGATTGTAATCTACTCACATTATCTGACCTTGTGATCAACCTTGGAGGCCAAGACAATATTTCCTCATTTTACCTTCTTGGCAGCTGAAAAGAGGAACCATAGCTACTGTGAGTGAGATGTGATGGGAAATTGTGTCCAATCACAATAGCCTCAGCATGTCCATCAAGGTCACAACTTCAATGTTGTACAGACATCGCTGCAGCTAAAGGCGGTGATTCTACCTGCGGCGCAGATACCCATGACCGGGGGTTTGGTTGGGCCTTCCAAACAGGAAAACCATCAAGGTGCTGATGAGTTATGCTCTCATGTTTAGCCGAGCCCAGCTTGAGTCGTCCGCTTGAAACTCTACTGCTGATGAATATCATCACAGAAAAATAAAAAGAATGTATAATAGACTTGGTACGGCCAGCTTAAAATTTTGCATCCGTTCCGTAAGAAGACGATCTATAAGTAGCCGATGGTCCGGCTGCTGCTTCTCACCTAGTATTTAGCATGGACAGCGAGAGAGGTGGACTGCACCGTGTATATAAACTCTACTTTGGGTTTATATTCACGCAATCTCCGTAGGCATTCTTTAGGGCAGGTACCTAAAAAGGACCAGGAGTGAAATGGAAGGTGGTGGAGTCGCTTACAGATTATAGATAGAGTATTTAAGCTTGTAATTGGAACTTTAACCACATACTCTTATCGTGCTTGACCACTAATGGCTAATTCTATACTAGACGCTTGCCTATATCTGCTCTACCTGCATCACTAGTTGTCAATAAACGAGTGTCTCTTCTTGGAACAAGCCGCTCATTCATCCATCTTCTGTAACGATGTGACCCTATCACTAGAGGCTATTCGCTTGCCTTGTATGAAGACATGAATGGGACGATCCATTACGGTTCTCGTTGAAGTATTGGCGATAGGCCGCAAATCCAGGAGGTGATTCGCATTCAGCTCAAATAAGTATAAATCCAGCCTCAAGTCCCAGTCCGTTTTGCCTTGATTCTTCCCAATCATACATTCAACTTACACAACTGAAGAACTCTAAAGCATCATCTCTTCTTATAACCCCCTCTCCTTTAAAACACACCATGATCCAAAGTCATGTCTTGATCCTGGCCTTAGCTGGCCTGGCTGTTGCCATTCCTGCCACTAGATCTACCGAGCTATTTCGCCGCGATTGCCCTGAGCTTTTAGAAACCGCGGAAGAATTCGGCTGCGAAGTTTATGACTTTGGTGGCTGTGAGATCTGCTGTGACGAGGCAACTGATGCCTCAGCAGAATGCCACCCTGGGCACGATGAAAACCCCTGTGGGGATGGCCGCAAACAGTGGCATTGCGAAGCCCACAGCCATCGCCGACGCCGTTCCTAAGCTACTTGATAGCATAAGGACAGTACTTGTCATATACAGATGACCGAGTGGATCATGCGTGCTCGATGATATCGTGACTGTGATTTGTCGGTATTATTTGGGTCATTTTCAGACACTGCTTAAGTGTATCCGTGTATGGGAGGTGAACATTGAGAAATTACTAGCTCCTTCGTCTGCCAAAGTCGGAGGCACGAATTAGATGATGGTTTGCGATTACCGCTCTCTGTCTAGCAGTCTCTGGTAGCTGCGGAACAATCCCCTCCTGATAGCAATGTCTACAATATTCTAAAGAGTAACAACATATGAATTGCATATGAAGTTGTAACAGAATTGAGCTTGCTAAGTTCCAAGGCCTCAAGATCTTGCCTATTCAAGGGCCCTTCAGTCTTGTTTCTTCGAGATGTTTAAATCCACGCTATTATAACCACCTAAATTCTCATAAGATACCTTACGTTTTAAGGTCAGCTCTTATAGACTCTGACTGGTCACTTGTGACTTGGAATTGAACAAAGAAAGCTGATGTCAAGGAACTAAATATAAACTTCATCATACCACAAACTGATCACTGTCTGCAACAACAAAATTGTCAAAATTTATCTCGAGACGCCGAGTTGGCTGAAACATGAGTCATTTTTTCATCAACACTAACCAGTGGCTATGATACCAGAAGATCCTGGTTTGAAAACTTTGGTCCCTTCTTTCTAAATTTAGCATGCAATTTCCAATGAGTTAGCTGGGTTCCTCTTCAATCGTGCACTTGATAAGACTAACCTCCTAATGTTGCCAAACGGTCGCAAAGTCAACATAATATGATCACTTAATTAATGGCGAATGGTCGTCAACTATGGGCTGGCGACTTGGTCCAATTCTAACGGAATGACACCTTGATGGAAAGTTCCTTCTTTTTACCAGACTGTAGCCTTGTCCAGTTAGTCAATTGGCAATTCTATTGTTAGCTCTTCAGCAACGAATAATTCAATCCCTCAATCCCAGCTAGTATATTATGCGTTGAATGTAAACTCAAGAATGGGCCCTTGTTATTGAACACTTGGTGGACACCCGCTCTAGAATAGAGTAGCTTCCTCCTTAGAAACTCAACATTCCAATCTGGAAGTGGAATGAAGGGACGATAATCAACACCAAAGAATCTTGACTAAACAATGATCAAATTTAAACCGATGTAGGTAACCAGCTGGCAATGTCCCAGGCGGCTACATAGCTTGAGGCAACAACTCTTGAGCATCTTCTACATTCATGTGTAAAGCCATGCACTATCAAGATCATACACAAATAAGACCAGCTTTCAGCAGGATTTTTGCCGTGCTCTCTTATTGGTTGGAATATTGCAGCCCACCAAATCCCTTCCTTATCTTGGCCGCATCCCCGGGGTTCTCTACATTCCCAACTCCGACGGCAACAAAGAAAGAAAGCCGCCGGAAGAAAAGGCCTGAATACAAAAAGCCCGTGTGATTTAAAAGCTCCCGTTAGAGCAGCGGGCCCTCCTAGAGGGGGGATCCTCGTAACAACTCACTGATATGTTCTCCAGGAATGCTAGACGGACTAGTCTACATGATGAGCAGGAAAGCATGGATCGTGATCTCATTTGTAATGTTAGAATTCCAACCCGCGATTGGCTTGGCCTGTTATCTGTATAGCTAAGCGAGCATTACTTTGCTTTCCATGCGCATTGGCCAGCCGAGCCACGACCCCAAATCCCTCCCTGGGAGATGATGATATGCCCATTGCCCACTCATTAAGCTTTTAGAGTCTAGACTCTGGTCGGCGTAAACAATAATACGCCGGAGCCAATCATACCCGACGCTCGCCAAGACTTCCAAACCGCCACATGCAATGCCAGAACGCCCACGATGACGGGCTCCGTCTTTGGGGGCTTGCGTAACTGCAGCTACTAGCTTTGCGTCGTCAGCAAGGACTAGAGATAGTATTAAACCTCAACAGTCCACATGATTCCTAACGTTGTCATTCCAACCTTCCTCTGGTTCGTTACACAAATAATTTCACATGAACATTTAGAGCCACAATGAGAGCTGCTGTTGCTCTTCTTTGTCTCTGCCTGTTAGCTTTTGGAATTGCTGCTCCAACATCTTCCTACCATGGAAAGTCCGCAGTAATCCACGACGGTTCTTCTCTATCTGCTCCGACCGACTTCGATGGACGTCTTGATCATCGCGAGCTCACGGCTCTTGGATTAAGATCAGAATCTCGATGCAACTTCGATGCCGATACGTATGCTTCACGCTCGCAGGTCTACAGAGGCATCTTATCACTACTTACACATATGATTAGAAACGAACTGCTGGATGATGTTGAGCGAATGCCAAACCTTCGGAGCACCTGCCTTCGTCATCGCCTTACTGCCTTCGCCAAGACGGTCATTCTTGTCACGGGCGAGATCGGTCTCGCATTTTTTGCCCTTGTGGCATTTCTAGTGACAGTGACATATCTGTGGCCTGATAGGCACGTATATAGCTCGGTCTCCGATAATGCCACCGCTAATCAAGTCCGTAGGATCAAGCGTGCTACCACCTTAGATTCACACACCGTTCATAGTATGGTTTCTCGCTCAGAGAGCAGGGATAAATGAAATTGGAAGGCCACTCGATCTCGGGAGATCAATGAGGTTGTCCATACATGCCTCGCGATGGCCATCAGATGATATCATATCATTACATAGGCATCTTCCACAGATATCATGAATTCTGTCTAGCTCGGTAATAAGATTGAGGAACTGTGCAGTGAAGAGTAGCCAGTACAAAGTCCCGCTAAAGTAAATCCGATCCCGAGCACCACGAATTACGGAAGGCTCGGAACAAGCTTGCGTAACCTCCTCGGCTGGGACCCGTTCAGGATTCTGATCGGACTCCGCGCGGTCACCCGAGGATTGACCTTGTTGCCAAATATTCGAGTTGTTGATATGATTCGCCAGATGCCGCTATCATTTATGGTTGCTCTTAAATCGTGCCAATCGCTGTTAAGAATATTGTGCTTGTCGTCAAGCTTAAGATCTATACGGTGTGACCTTTAGCGTGGGACTTAAGCTAACCTGGTATGTATTTTGCACCAAAGCAAGCCTGTTGAATCCAGACCAACAATTTATTCAATCTATCAAGGTATCTCACGAGTTATTGTTCCAGGTATCCCTCAACTTGATTCGAAATGGCACCTTTTCGGAAGGGTGCAAAGTGCCCAAACCAAACGTCTTCAAACTCATATCCAGAGACCCTGAAGCCGCCTTCTCAGACAAGAACTCACAGTCATATCGAGTAACAAAGTGAGCCATACAACCAGTTATGATGCGTCTGGCCAGAAATCGCCCTGGACACATGTGCGATCCACCACCAAACGGCACCCAAGCTCCAGACTTGCCACTGATGCTGTATACAAAATGTCCTTTGCTAGTCTTTTCCTCCAGCAGGAACCTGCCCGGCCAAAACTCCTCGGGAGGGTGGTCCTTGGCTGTTCCCATGCACCACACGTTTGGGTCCATGTGCTGCGTGGTAGAGTTGATGAAGAACAGCGTATGCTTGGGAATGAGGCTGCCACGGACATTGACGCCTTCCTGGGGAGTCTTGCGGGGGATGATTCCATGGACTCGTAGTCGCAGAGTCTCAGCAAAGACTGCTTGGAGGACGGGTTTTCTTAACAATTTTTCCATGTCGAATTTAAGCGCGTCGCTTGAGGATGGGAGGAGACAATCTGTGGCTTCTTCTCGTACAAGTCGAAGCAATTCGGGGTCCCTGCAAATTTCCCAAACAGCCCAAAATGCAGCCGGCGTAGGGTTTGCAGTACCGCTATTGATATCCAGTCAGCGTTTTACATTTTCTGATACCCTTGAAGCAGCCTGACCTACCCCCAAAGAAGCCCCAGGTTATGTGCAGCGATGGACTTAGAGGGAAACTTGTCAACCTCAATGTACATGGCTGTCCTTTCACGGAAGAACTCGTGACCCCAGTAAGGGTCGGAACCATCTTCAGCAATGGAATCTGGGTGGAAGTTGGATGTCGCCCATTCTGTCCACTCCTGGATGGCGTGCAGACAACGATCGCGTGCGCCAATCAACCGCGGAAACAAGAACCGTGGTACACCGAGGAAGATTAATGTAATGTTGTCGTGTACACAGCGCCAGTCTTCAAGAAAAGTAGGATTTACCGAGAGCAATCTTGGACCACACAGCGTGTCGATGAACGAGCGGTTAATGCCAATATCCAGAACAGTCTTCAAGTCTGGATATTCCTTCCATCCATCATCAGGAGAAGCCAAGTCTGCCACATTTGTAGCGAGGTGCTCATCAAACCTCGGATTGAATCTTTTTGTGCCATCGCCCGCTAGCAGATTTTCGATATGCTGGGTGCCGCGGGCACCAAAATCGTTCCTGACCTCTTGCGCGCCATGTTTAGTTGGCTGGTGGGAGCTGTTGGCATCTTCTTCAGTCCAGAAGAGCGCCAAGTCTTCTTTCGGCAGAAGGAAGACGCGGTGTGTGAAGATGCCCTGGAAGAAGAAGGTGGAAAGGGACTTGTTTTGAAATGTGGTGCGGATGTTTGCGGTCCCTTGGACGAAATAACATTTGTAGTTGAACCATGTGGCTAGAAGTGGTGCCTCACGGTGGAATAAATTTCTGGATTTTATGTTAAT
The DNA here is from genome assembly GCA_027569935.1 of Clonostachys sp. G952. Classification (NCBI taxonomy): domain Eukaryota; kingdom Fungi; phylum Ascomycota; class Sordariomycetes; order Hypocreales; family Bionectriaceae; genus Clonostachys; species Clonostachys sp. G952. The sequence continues at coordinate 882,244 of JAPDLB010000010.1, read as the reverse complement.
TGCATCGAATAACGTATGACTCCACGGTGTGTGTGACGTACGATGTCTTCAAGAAGTTGAGAATATCGGAACTACCTCGCAGGATGTCCCAAGTCAAAGGGACTAATTTGTGATATTCCTTTTCGATGTAGTTAATCCGAGGCCACAGAAATGTGTGGCTAATAAAAAAAGGAATGACCAGGCAGAAAAATAAGACACCAATGACTGTCAAAACCAATCTGATAGGACTGATTGAAGCAAATGAAGCAGCGTCCTCACCCAGGCTATTGAAAATTTGAGTAGACGCTGCCGGCTGACCGTGTAGAGACGCCATTGGAAAGACCAAAGGCTGAAATCACCTTGATGCGTATGCCACTCGTGCATGATGAATTACGTTCATCCGTTTGACCGAGGAGAGTTCTTCTTATGCGGTAGCATGAATACGCGGGCCTGCTCGGCTGGTTACCCAATTTGCCCACAAGAAAATCTCGTTAGTAAATCCCTCCTTGAATTGCGCACATTTTGTCCGCGCGCTTCGACTCGCGCCCGGGAAAACCAGCTTTACCTCCCTAATGAGGAGAGGTTGTCCTCTTGCAGAAGAGATGACTTCGGCGATGTCCCAAAAGGCTTCAGCGCCGTTCAAGTTGCAGCGTTAGTGGATGCTGCGCCGCAACGGCACAGGGGAGATTCGGATCAGATAAGATGTGAACGGATGCTTGATCTGTTTGCTTCGTCTTGCCCGTCCCTCTCATGCATGTGATGTTCAGCAGACCTAGCTACTTAGGGAAGGCATTGGCGAAGCTCATCCGCAATGTATACTAAATGAAGAATAGGTTTTGACCCCTTTTCGATGCATATTCAAGGCCCACGGTCAAATTGTTGTCTCAAACTAGGGGTGCTGTGCTCGCCAATTTGTATCATACCTTTGGCCAAGCGATGCTCCATCAGCGCTGTGTGAGTGGATATTATGGACACGTCGATTTCTATACTAAGAAACTATGCATGCTGAAGCCGTTTATGGTTGATTATTAGATCCACCGGACTGGATACGAGTAACAAGAAATATATTACCTTTGTAGCGTCAACAGGGCCTCGAACCGGTCAGCAACCTCGGTAAGAAATAGGGCCTCCGACTGCGGGATTTCATTCGGCAACTGATTCAGCTCGGGCGGATGCTTCGCAAGAGAGATTGATAAGCTATATGTAAATTGAAGAGACCAACAATCCTATGAAGTCGTGTCACTGGCGAAGGTTTTGCATTTTACCAGGCCTAGCCTATTCCCTGCTTTAGAGGGTGCGGAAGACAACGGGTTAGGCTCGAAAACCATACCCATAGCCACATGTGAAGAGCGACGCAAAATGACCACTGTTACTCCGTTCTGGTGTTAAGAAGAGGTTGTCACATGACGTCGCCATGGGCTTGAAATCATGGAGAATACTCTTTGCCTGGCCCGTGATAATTCTAGCAATCGTTGTCGGATGCTTATATAGTAGTCCACCGACTATATTTTAGCCCATTGGTGCAGATTCCTAGGCCAACAGTTGTAGGTATTAAGACGGTTCCAACAAACGGTCAAATATAGCCTTGACCTGGCTCTTTAGTAGATGTAATAACGCTGTTCGTGGACAGAAATTGTAATTATTCAACATTGCTAGATCTAATTAAACAATCAAACCACACAGTAATTGGAATTTCCGCTGACTATCGAGGTGAAGGAGATAAAAGATGAGTTACAATAGCCAATTTAGGAGAATAAAAGGTTATAGAAGCCGCAGCTTGGGATTATGTGTGAGTAAATACGCTGTATACGGTGGCCTAGCCTAGTCTTGGATAGTCTCCAAACTGCGCGATTGATCTATTGCCTATCATTCTTTACATGAAAAATCTCCTTGGTGAGATACCTGGAACATTTGCCTTGCGTTCATGTCTGCTAGAGAAGCGCTATTTTCTCAAGGGGATATTGGATAATGACTGATCTCATTCCTAGGAGCAAGAAAAGAATATGTGACTTCTTTGCAGAAACATTATAACATTCTACATATTCATACAGCGCATACGACACTTAATTTTCTATATATGAGGGATATGTATGTACCACCTTGACACATTCGTTTCAATATTTTCTTGTCTGCCACCTGTTAGAGGACCTTCCTTTCGTGGCAGCGCGGTTGACTTCACCTCTAGGGTAGCAAGAAAGTGTGGGCAAACATATGCTTGTTGGTCTTCACTTGCTGACCATAATAAAAGGTAATATGATTACTTACGTAGGCTTGATAGTGTGAATTTTATTGGTTGTTGTATAAATCCGGGCTTCTATCTCACTAGAACCCTATGCACGATCATACTCAAATCAGTGCAAAGAAGCAACTTGACAATGGTGGAGAAATTGGCATGTGGATAATCACGTGATTCTAAATATCACCTGATTTTCGCTGCTCAGACAGGAAATTTGAAGAAATAACAAAACTCATTTTCTAGGGCCTAACGCACAGTTAAATTAGCTTCATACCGTAATGGAGGAACTTCCTATTAGACCGTCTGGCATTTTCATGCAGACAGACTTCATCACGCCTGAGCACGAAGCCAAGCTCCTCGACATCTTTCGGAATGATCTGCAGTGGCCGGATCGGTCTGGCCGACTGTCATTGCATTATGGCTACACCTTCAGCTACAAGACGTTTGGTATCGACGAAGAAACCCCCTATAAACCATTTCCTGACTGGCTAGTGCCCCTCCTGCCGCCGACGGAGAGCCGCGCTCCTGATCAGGTGTGCCTGCAGTACTATGCTCCTGGTACAGGCATCCCGCCGCACGCTGATACTCACAGCCCGTTCGATCAACTATACTCTTTGTCCCTAGGCGGCCCCCTGATGATGGTGTTCCGTGACAGCGAGACAGGAGACAAAGTTGAGGTTGACCTTCTAGCAAGAAGCATGATGCAGATGAGCGGGGATTCAAGATTACATTGGACGCATGGTATCAAGTCTAGGAAGACGGACACGTTGCCTGACGGTACTGTGAGGCCAAGAACCGACCGCTGGAGCCTAACGTACCGCTGGCTGCGACAGCCTGCCGTGTGCGAGTGTGGTAATGAAAAGCTTTGTGATACGGCGCAACGAAGGAATGGCGTGGAAAAAGAATATCGGTGGAAACAATATGAGGAAGATGCAAATAATGATGCAACTGCCGCAGGTAAGTGAATGAATTTGCAATGCTAAACTAATAAGCTAACTAAAACTCGTACAAAGCCAAGAGAGAATCAACCATGGCTTCAACATGAAAGCACCGCGCCCAACTCTTTGTGGCCAAACCGTGGCTCCTGGTCAGGTTCGTCTGCAGAGGTTTGCGTCTGGAGTGCTCGGGAAAGGACCTTGGCCAGACTCCTCGCCATCCCGGACTTCCTGCCGAGAAACCACAACGACTCGATGCAGCTCTCGCAACGCTTGACCCATACCTCGAGCTCACCAGTCTCATGGCCAAGAGCAGCTAACTCCTCTTCTCGCACACTAACTGCCGTATCCATGTGAAAAATGGCCGCTCTTGCGAACGCTCTCACAAGCAGCATGGTCCAAGGTTCCGCCAGAAGTGCGCTCTCGTTCATGGCAAAATGAAGATCGGCTAGCTGCTCTGGCCCCGTACCCCTACGCCCCGGCTGCGTCGCTCGTGCCAAGTCAGCAAGCTCGATACACGTTGCTCTCCTGATCGCCGATGCTACTTTGGCTGTTTTCCTTGCGGTGCGACGATCCTCGAGTCCGAGGTTATTGTCATCGACGAATTCCAGCAAGTCGGCCATCATGAGAGATCCAAGATGCCAGGGAATGCCGATGCAAGGAAACCAGCTTTTGATCCGTGTGGGGAGGGAGTCGTAATGTTTGGTTAGATCTCGGAAGAGCACGCCGTGTGTCGTGTTCCAATACCTGTAGATGGACGTGGTGGAGCTTATGACATCCTCGATGGCCTGTGGGCTCTCCTTTTTCCGTATGGCGGTTTGGAAGTATGAGACATATCGAAATAATAGGACTTTGACACCCGCGGAACGGGCAATGGCCTGGGTAGCAACGTCGTACGCACAAGGCCAGTGGAGTGTTGACGGCTTCTCAATGTCATCCTGTGCAAAAAGGCCCAGCTTCCAGCGTCTACTGTTTCGTAATATTATAGTTCGACCCTGCTTCATGGCTGCCTCGTGATCTTCTTCGTGCTGGCTGTCTTCATCTGATATGACACATGGCCTGTGATTCACCGATGATGATACAGTGTCGAGCATGGTCGCCAGCCAGAAGAGCAAACCCACTGTCCCCCGGTGCTCTGAGGTAATCTGATTCAATGCGGCGGTGCGCTGCTTCTCAGAACATCCCGGCCCTGGTGGCCGGGATCCTAGTTGCGCTGCCTCGAAGCGAAACTTCAGCGCATGTATTTTCCTAGCAGCTCGTTCCAGGAACACTGGAGGGCCATCTCCAGCGAGAATAGTGTTCAGTGTAAACTTCAGTTCATCTACCTTGTCTTTGAACGTGCTCTCCGATGCTTCGACGTCATCCCATGGTTTCTGGATCATGCCAAAGACCAGTTCCGCGTACACGATCCTGAAGCATTCCACCTCAGCAACGTCCTTCAGAGCTGACCTCGCCTGTTCCCAAATCGAGTATTGAAGATTTCGCTCGAAGCTGTTTTCAAAATCATCCTCATCACTAAGCTCATCGTCATCTGACTCTTCTTGCCTTGGTTGGGTGCTCTGTCTCCGCCGACGATCATTTTGCGTCCATTGAGTTGCAAACGCAGCTATAGCAAGGTCCAAGGCTTTCGACACGGCCCGACTCTCCGAGGGCGTCATATGGACAACCTTGGCGGCTCTGGCAACACGGTCAAGTTGCTTTACCCGTCTGTACATTCGATTCGACCACACTGCTCCCCATTCCGACATGATGGTCGAGCCGGCGGTCGGAGAAGGGTATCGTTGCAGTTCCGTCAAAGAGAATGGCGCTCGATGGCGCTGGCGTGTGGTAAATGGGCAGGTCTCCTCTGCGATCCAGCAAGCCAAGTTGTTTTCAAGGACATCGTGATAGATCCGGAGGAGGCTCTCGGTGATGAGGTTGTTGTTTGATTTGGCCACAATTTCGCTGTCTATGGTAAATGGGGAAATGGACGATTTGGTGGCATCTTTCTGGTCAGAGTTGAGCCTGCGCCGGCTTCGACTGCTGTGGCTGGAGCGTGGTGATGAGACTACTGTTATGGTGGGTTCCTGAACATGAGGGGGCGACTCGGTGGAATTCCAGATTGAACTTTGAATGTCTGCGTCTGCATTAGATTGGCTGAACAAGTCGTCTTGAATGGTAGATGGACCAAATTGATCCAGAGTGACATTCTCCAGAGGCTGAGAAGGAGTGGGAGATTCCATAGAAGCAAGCCCGAGAAATGAATCGTCATATCCTGCCGTCAAGGATTCTTGATTGAAAATAGATGCTAGATGGCCCTCAAGGGAGGAGACAGACGGCACGTCTGTCTCGGGATATGGTGACGCCCAATCGTAGTTGTTGTTTGAAGTGGGCGTCTGCAGAAACTGCAAGATGCTAGCGGGGTTTAGATCTTCCTCGACAGATTCTGAATGTGACCCAGATCTCGTTCGTTTTGTGTGGGGGTGGTGAGATGTGGGGTTTCGATTGCTCGAGGTAGAGGGATGGTCAACAGGCGACGTTGAATGTTTGGCCCATTGCGAATTAAAGCTGCACTGCTTTTTGGTCTTGGCGCAGTACGAGCAGGGAAGCAATCCTGCGGACCCTTGATCGTGAGAATCAGCGTTCTGCTGGAGATGTGTGCGGCAGTTGAAGATCACCTACCATGGGCTGTAGCGCCGGAGTCGGGAGAGGGCTGGCTTCTGTTCAGAAGGTAGCCATCGCAAGCTTTCTTGGAGCGACGACATTGGTCGCAGGACTGGTTCTGACGTCTTTTTTCCATGTTGGTTGGCGGATATGGCAGATGTGAGAGGAGGGAGATCACAAGTCGTGGAGCGGAGAGAAAGACGTGGATGCGGAGGGAAAAGAAGCTACGACAAACACGATCTCAGCGGCCCTGTCGGAAGAGCAAGTGATAGAGGGCGGATTGGAAACTGTTATGGAAATCCCTACCGCCGAACCCCTCTTCCTCAGACCAATAGAATGGCCAAAAGGGGGGGCTAGAGCTCTGACCTCCACGAGACACACTATCCCCCGTGCGGAGACAGTCTGATGTCTTTGTGGGTCTTGTTCTCCCCACGGGGGAACACGATTCATCATCACGAGATCCGCCCACAGAAGATCCTTTCAGGTGTGGGTAGCAGGAGGCCAATCAATGGAGAAGGATTTCGAGGCACTCGTGGTAGCCAGTAGCATGCCCTTCACAGTTAAGCCGAGAAGTCTGTTGGCCTCTTTACATGCTATTCAAAATATTTGGCTTGCTCGATGACCTGGTTATACTAGGTAGCTGACATGACATTCGCTACCTGTTTCATCCAGAGGATGCTGGAGCAAGTTATTATGCTAGGTACCTACAAACTGTCCCACAAAGAGCCTAATTGTATTCCTAGATCCTCCATTTTCTCCCTATATCGTGTTTGGTTGTTCCTCCGATGATCAAGTCCTCAGCCTCGCTGAACTACGCCGCTTGAACTCTCGTATGATTTACACGTGCTCTTTCTCTGTAGTCCTCTTCTTCATTCCTGATACGAGAGTTGACAAATCCCCCAATGGAAGGTTGAAAGGAAATTCGACCGATAGCAGGATAAGAGCAAAGAATATGTACCATCCCAATAGCGAGACCACCAACAAAAGCGCCGCACCGGCGTGCTGGAAGACTATAGCAGGCCCAGTCTGGCCATGCGACACAGCAAAGAAGGAGGCTGACAGGCAGGCAACTATAACCAACACATAGGCAAAATTGTCAGCACATCATGTTTGACCTCGGTATTTCTTACATTCCTCCAGGTTAACTCACAGCAAGGGACCAGAAGCAAAAGAATGCTAAAAAGAACAATATTGGTTCGGATAGAGGCGATCGTATACACGGCGCAGAGAATCGTCATGCCAATGAGGAAGAACGAGAAGGTCGCAAAGAATTGGGGTTCGGTTAATCCTTCGGAAGGGCTCCCAGATGGCGAGTAGATGGCATAGGCGCCATATCCGGGACAGATCGTTGCTCCCATGGTGAGCCAGAAGCCCCCAAAGGTGCAAAAAACGGTCGAAGGGAATGTGTTTCCTATAGGACAAGCGTTAGATTTTCCACTAAGGATAAAGGGGGAATGTCCTACCAATGATCCATTCACCAATGCCTCCAAGAACAAGCAGTAAGCCGCCTAGAAAGAAGTAGGAGCCCCTGCAGAAAGCCCAGTTTAGTAAGTTATTCATGTAGTCAATGCTCCCCAGGAATTCTTACACGTTCGCAGCTCCTGCTATACCGCCGGCACCCTGCCATTCCAGTAATATCATTGATAGCGGCGTGGTACAAAGAAGGAATCCACCGAGAGCTACAGCCATCTCAGATATTAGTTTGGTGCTGCTATCAGTTGATGGGGGCGGAGGACTCACCAATAGGGGTTGGGTTGCCAAAGGTTTGTCGCAGCTCCCCACGAACAGCTGTTTTGGGCGCAAGATAAAGCTGTTCAAAGAGTTCAGGAGAAATAGAAAGCGCAGCGGCAGTGTGGACGCGATCGATGGCCTCGGCGCTTGCATCTTGATCAGTCTTTCCGGTCCTCTCAGACATTTTGAATAATTAAGATGAAATCGATTGATAAAGGAATCTTTGAGAGTCAGTAACAGTGTATGCCGAGACTTAGGGGATCGATCTGGAGAACGTAAATGGAAGAGGAAAACCTTTATAGTTCCCCGGAACTTCCCCGGACTTCCCCAGACTGCTCAGGCCAGACCCAACCTCGCTCGTCCAGGGAGGATGTAACATTTGCCCCTTCAAACTAGCATCTCAATCTCCGCCATTTCCGGAAAGGCTCAAACGACGCAGCAACATCCGTTCGTCCAGGCAATATGTAATGCAGCCACAAAATAACACACAAGCCAATGTGATGGAGGATATTTGGAGTGATTGGATCGGAACACATCCTGACCCACTAAGTCTGCCTGCCGATTCAACTGAAATGGGCGGTTTGTTGGAAGCTTAGTGCCAGAGGATCGGCGGTCGGAACCGACTTGGGTGACATGCCTGATGAGCTCTGGCCACCTCAGTCGGAGCCGATCATGGCCACACAAACCCAATTATGAAGCCAGACACCTTGCATCCATGTCCTGGGAATATTGATGCTCTTACTCATCAAATTATTGATTTATTTGAGAAACTTAGCAGAATTTCTCGGCTTAAATACTTCTTGGGCTAAGGAGGGGTCCCTTTACCATGCATAAAGCGAGACAGCATGAAGATAGACCTTTGCACTGAATGTCCTCCACTATGAACGATGGCGAAATTCAGAGCAATTTGGCCCCATTCTGTTGCATTATATCTCGTACACACATGGGTACAATAGGCTTGCATAGAGCTGCCATCACTGCAGTCGCCCTCAAGCCGAAACCCAGAACATGCAGCTACATCTAACCAACCCCCTTATCTATGGTAACTATTTGGAATCACTTTTCCAATGAATTCCCCAACCCACAGCAAAAATATTTAGACATTACTTACTAGATACCACTGCCTTGGAGCGAATATGGTGAGGCCTTAGTGACTGACACTTTATGGCAATCCAATCAACAAATCCGTATAGACATGCAACAAAAGGAGAAATGAAGTCCAGAGCCAAAGACAAAAAAAAAGAGTGTTTTTGTCTTCACTGAATTTTTGATACTTTTTGGCGCCACCCAACCCAGAGATATTGAAGTTCTAGCGCTTGTTGAAACAGCGTGGGATCCATCATTGCCCCTGTGCCACGTGCGTGCATGTGTTGGTGATGATCAACTAAACCCCTCATTGTGTTCGCTTTCTCATCTGGCGTGATCTCATGCACGCGTATGTTGTTGAACTAAGCCCATACGTCCATCAAAGAGGGCATAATGAGGCTCCTAAATACGGAGATAGCCGAGGTCATCGAGGTATACGGGAGCGACATACCACGATACGCGATTTTATCCCATACATGGACTGATGGCGAGATCTTGATTCAGGAACTTCAAGACCCCCATTTACGTGATACAGCATGGAAGGACCTTGCCCGAAAATTGCCAAATTATATACGCGAAAACAAGAGGAGAGCTTTTGGCAAGCTTGTTAAGAGTACCATGATTGCTCGTCAAGGCGAGTATGATCATATTTGGGTTGATACATGCTGCATCGACAAGTCAAGCAGTGCTGAGCTATCGGAGGCAATTAACTCCATATACCGCTGGTACGCCGAGGCAGGTGTCTGCTACGCGTATTTAGCTGATGTCCCGCCTGCCGGAACCGAGGATATTTTCCAGCAGGGCTCGAGATTTCGACAGAGCCGCTGGTTTACGCGAGGATGGACGCTGCAGGAGTTGATTGCCTCCCCAAATGTCGAGTTTCTGGCCAGTGACTGGACGTATCTTGGAGCAAAGACGGGGGATCTGTATTTTACCAAGCTGCTGGTAGATATTACAGGCATCCAACTTGAGGTGCTGACAGGGGAGATGAGTCCTCAGGATGTGAGCGTTGCTGCACGAATGCATTGGGCAGCAGATCGACAGACCTCACGTATCTAAGACATCGCTTATTGTCTTCTGGGAATATTCGACGTAAACATGCCCCTGCTTTATGGCGAGGGCAAGAGATCCTTTATCAGGTTACAGCAAGCGATTCTAGCAAAGGAAGATGATCAGTCAATATTTGCCTGGCATACGGATTTAAACGACACTGATGCCACAGGCGGCAAGACCCAGTGGAGTCAAATGAGTGGCCTGTTGGCCGACTCACCCAGCAGATTCTGGGATAAAAGCGATATAGAAACTACTATGCCTTTGACTCTCTCAGATGAACCACCAACAGTTACAAGCCGGGGGCTAGGAGTTGGCTTTCTTCTCTTTCCCTGCCCTACAATCCATATGGTTGAGGCTGATTTTCGAGTTATTCTGAGTTGTGAGAGAGTCCGGAAGGGGAAGAGGCAGTCTCCTATTATCTATCTCAAGAGAATATGGGGCATGGGCAACCAGTTTGCCCGTGTGGGATCCCATCTCAAGTCATTCGTGCCCCCCAACATCAGCCTTCTTGACGGTGGTGTCTACGAGCGTGTGTTTGTGAAACAGAATCCCGCTGCAGACATTCGCACAGTCCGGATCATGGCCGTGAAGGACCGCTCCGAACCACAGCTCCCTAGCAGCATCAGTCAGACTACCGAATGGAAGATCAAGGATGCTTGGCCCAAGCACGGCTGGACAGAGGCGACTCAGACGTTGCAAACTCAGCATTTGACGTTTGGACTGCCATGTGGAATAATTCGCATCGAAGTTCCACAGAATGGGTACTCTGTGACAATGGATGTGGCTATCGGAATGCACGCCCAAAACGAGCGTCTGTACCGTAGTTGGTGTCAGATCATGACGGTCAACCCAACATTCCTGCCCGAAGGCATGTTTTCATGGGCAACACATGAAGCCCAATCGGGAAACATTGAGTATAAAAACCTTTCTACACACAACTTTGATGGTATCGACGTTAAGCCTTGGGTGTTCGTGACTGAGCAGAACCGAAAGAAGACGCTGGATATCGTGGTACATGTCTTATCAGGCAATGCTTCCGTTGGAGAAAATAACAGCCACACCCTCGGCGTCTATGGGCAAATCATACCAGTAGATACTCTATCACAGGAAGAACGTATGAACGTACCTAGTGCCAGCAGTCCTGATCTAATAAAGGATCCATTATCTGCACAGGAGAATCAGGCTTGGAATAGCTGGTCCCGCGGGGTTGTTGCGATGATGAAAGAAATTTCAGTCATTGACACTATCGAAACAAGTGTCTTCTCGCGGGTGGGCTTCGGTTCGAAAGTACGGATCAAAGCCCAACATGGCGATGGTATCTCCCACAAGTCTGTGTTGGAGTATTGCTTGTCTGCCCTGCCAGCTAGTGAGACGGAGACACCCAAGCTCGTGCATGTTCTTCGTGGGGAGAATCAAGCAGACATGGAGAACTGTATCGAAGCGGCCAAAGCTCTAGAGAGTAAGCCGGATTCATTCCTTCAGCTCCAACCTCTTCAATGGGCAGTTTTATGAGGCAACCTGGACGTTGTAAACAAACTAGTTGACGCGGGCATGGACTTTCGTGGCAAGTCCGATAGACGCCTCACAAGTCTCCATCTCGCCCTTCTTCTTCCCGACCCAACAATATTCCACTACATCTGCGGCGTAATAGATGGGGTCTCGCCACCAGTTCCGGTCTCTGATGCTTCCCTATCCACTTTTACCGAAACTGCTCCGGCTGTTGATTATTACGAGCCAACGGCCATTAATCTTGACCGACCCATACACTTTGCTGCTTCCTACGCAACATCCCCCGCGTTTTGGGAAAAGCTTAGGTATAATGTGTGGGAGCCTAGGCTTGATATATGGGATGACATTCGACGTGAGAACAGCCTTGGGGAGAGACCGATTCACAGGGCTGCCGCCATGGGTAACATGGCTGCCCTCGAATTCATTCTCCGCAACGATGAATCCTCGATGATCAGCCAATGCAACGTAGCTGATGATCGAGGGAGGACGCCACTTTGGCATGCAGCATGCTCCGATCACTCAGGATCTATTACGGCAATGTTGCTTTGGCATGGTGCCAATCCTGATTTTCCCTGCGAAGATGGTCTTGCCCCGATTCACGTAGCTTGTCGCCAAGGCACAGCAGGTTGTCTGAAAGAATTAATTTCGAACGGAGTGAGCCCCAGTCTTCTTACATCCACCGATATTTTACCTGCTCATCTCGCCGCGATATTTGGTCACCAAGATTGTTTAGAGGTCTTGTTAGCCAATCATGGCCCCATGAAATCCTTTCCGAAAGACATTCCCTATGTTTACGAATTTTCCGCATTTCACCTCGCTGTCGCCAACGGAAAAGAAGAATGTGCTCGATGTATTTACAAATCACCATACAACAAACATATCTTGAAGGATGAATCATGGATGCTCTGTGTCTTAGTCGAGCCGTCAGGTCCGAAGGTTAGCTGGATGTACATTGAAATCACTGACAAGCACTGGTTTGCGGTTGAGCATTCAAAAATGGATCAGGGAACGCGTGGTTTTGTCCCAGCGAGCGATCAAGCTAGGGGGGCTACTCTCTGGGTCAGGCCTGCCCTTCAGAGCCAAGGTTAGCGGTAGATTCGAAAACCTCTGGTTATATGATACAATGGGGTCTATGACTTCTCTCATGAGATGATTCAAATTCCGGTACCTCTCCTCACACAATATTGGCAAATTGCATATGAATCATGACCTGGCTTTACAGTTCGATATTTGCAATCATCGCTTAATTTTCTACGTTGCGAGTATCAGCCTTATCATGAGACAAAGATGTTGTGTGGGAAACCAGCTTGTAAGGTTAGATAATAATCCCCTACTTATCCAAGTCTTCAATCCATAGACATACTAATAATAAGCTGCAGACTATCATTTTTAGCAGTCTTCTGAAGCCCTCTGCAACCCTCAAGTCGCTCAAGAGAAGAAGTAAGGTTTATAAAGGGAGCCACACTAACGAAAGACTTTATGTAAACAAAGCCTTGGCTCACTCACCACATTATGCCCTGGGCAATGTTTACTGCACAGACTTGGGTTGATTGAAGGCAGACTTGGTTGCTGGATCAAACTGCCCGGGGACGGCGGGTTTGAAAAAGAGAGAAAACTGAGGATTGCTGCATTATTTAGTAGACGAAAACCAAATTAATCATTACGAATCTCTCTGGCCGAAAATGTCTTATCTGTTATAAACCGGGTGACGCTTTCTTACTAGCCTACGCTGCATTAATCACGAATCAACAACGGAAAAATAGGCAAACGGAAGCCATCATGAGGGAAAGTTTCTATTTCCGTCTTTTTTCTTAAACTATATATATATATATAAATCGACGAAGAATAAGTTGAAGGAGAATATCCATCGTTATCACCCCAATATCATTCTCATCGATCTCGTCCACTGATAACCTCTCCAATTGGCCAGGTGATAATATAACACAAGCTCTATATTTCGAGAGCGAAATATCACAAGTTGCCGTAGCACACTTATCCAGAAGTATCGTATGATTTCAAAGGATTCGCGATGCACATTTCTGTCCGTTTCCCAGGCGAGCCCGCGAAATATTCCACGACCAAATTGTAGGTCATGGCCTGTATCGCAGATCTGTTTTTGGCAGGAAAACTTTTATTTTCCGATGCACTTGCCACCAATGCAGATTTTGCCCTTGGGGCAATTAAGCAGGTTGCAGCGAGCATACAGGTCGACCGTATCCTCGCTGGACCTGACACTGTCTTCGACACTGCTGATTGCGGAGTCGGTTGGAAGGGCAGCAACAGAGCTGGCGAGTCCGATGACCGCCATTGCCAAAACTTGAGTGAAACGCATTGTGATTGATGTTTGAGGTGCCGGTGTTCTCTGACCAGTGGTTGCCGTAGGAGCAATTGAGAAAGAATTCAGTGATCTTGTAGTGAGCGAAAGAAAGGGTCAGAGGCTGGGCTAATGCTGTTGACAGGTAGTGGAATCTCCTGAGCAGGTTGATCCCTTCAGTATTCATTGAAGAACTCGGGCTTGTTTTATATTATTTTCATAGGTACGTCTCCATACCACTACTCTCATCTCTGTGTCATGTGAAGAAGGCTCGCTTAGTTCATGAAGGGGTTTTCTGCGTGGAATGTGATCCAGGACATCCAAAATAGACATGAAATAGGTCTTTGGACATACTATTGGTTTCCGTTGGTGCCACTAAGTCAAAAAGGAAGTGGCCGCGCCGTCTTGTACACAGATAGCATGCCCAAAGGCGCATGTGTTAATATATATTGTTATGCAGGAAAATTTCCCCACACATCATGACAAGGCACAGATTTTAGTTTCCGCTCAAAATGGATATCACCGCTTCTGGGAATCGCCGAGACTCGATACGAAGTGAAACAACTACAGAACTGTCTGGTTAGAAGTTCAAAGAGCCATTCATTCAACTCCAGCCTATTTGTTCTTCTCAGCGGTAGACTGTGACCACTAAAATACCCTGCCACCATATTTAATGATGTAAGTTTGTACAGTAATATGCATCCTTCAGTTACAGGATCGGAGGGTGAAGTCGTTCCAGAGACTAGGGAACCCTGTAAACAACGGATAATCGGAACCAAGAGGTGAGATACAGGATCTACAACAGGAAAAGCGCAAAGGGCACCCACAATGCGATGACAGTCATTTTGCGGCTGACCAAAAAGTGGTGTATGCTGACGAGGGGATTTCCAAGCCGAAGAACCTTCTTATCTACGTATCATGTGAGTATTAATGTATTGGGCACGATGATATCGCTTCATTCTCTTCTAAGCGAAAACAGGGAAACTTCTTGCCAGCGGCGTAGTCGAACCACTTGCTGTTGATCAACAGGAGGAATGGCCAATATGGGTTTTTTGATAATGTAATTGTGACAAGGCCCAGACCTGGGCAGGCATCAATTGGACAGTGTTCGGAGTTTGTTGAAAATTACTTCCGTCCGTCAACGTGCTACACCGGAAAGACAACTGATGGAAAAGAGCAAACTCTCCTCTAACAGGAACTCACGCTTGAAAAATTCGCGGCAGCTAGGGACTTTCTCGCTTGAATTATAGGAGTATGCGTAGCGCTGTAGCTATGGGCTAGCAGAGCTTGTTTTTGCCGTTCGTATTCATCGTGTTGAGATGTCGGATCGGGCATCTTCCATTGCTATTTTTACTTGGTAGCCGAACTCTTATCCGTCTTAGATGCCGTGACAGCCAGCGCCGAATATAATGTTTCATGTATTTCAAATCCTTCAGCATCGCCCATTCAATAGTGAGCCAACGACGCTTTTGATCAGCTCGGATAAGTAGAAGTACATGCTCATGCGTGCTAAAGGATAAGGTACCCCGACTATTTTTGACGACGTAAGCCTCAAGGGAGCGATCACCATAGAGTTCCAAACTAACCTCCAAGTGACGTAAGCTTTCGGGAAGTGGTTTCAGCCTTACGGCGGGTTAGAATTTACCGACGTCGTTTATTACATCTACCTAGTAGGGGATCAAAAACCATTGGTTTGCTCCTTTGTGCACTCGTCACGCCATTCAAGGATTACCTTACCACCAAGGATCGTGAAATATGGCAGCCTCTCCACCCTATCATCACCTCCAGGACAAGAGAATTATCGTCGCTGGCGCTGGGATCGGCGGCTTGGCATTCGTTGTTGCTCTTCACCACCAATGGATCACGTCCCCGCTCTACTCGGCCGGCAAATTCCCCAGCACCTTCATCTGTGACCGTGATCCTAAGCAAGTCAGCCAGGAACGGGAGGGCTACTCTCTGTCCCTGAACGGCCTGGATATCAACGGTGGCTTGGTGGCCCTTCATGATATCGGCCTTCTTGATGCTGCGTTGAAATGCTCCTTGCTAGGAACAGACAGCACGAATTCTTTCCGCATGTGGGACGCAGAGTGGAATGAATTACTGCGTGTGACCCGTAAGCCTCACGACGGGCTGCCCACTGCTGGCATCAGGATCAGGCGCATGGACCTACGAAACATCTTGATTCAAGCAGCAGAGAGGATCACCGAAATCCACTGGGGCACTACTTGCACTTCTGCCAAACAGCTCGATGATGGCCGAGTACAGGTCATGCTGTCAAACACAGAAGGCGGAACCATAATGGAAGAATGTGACCTCTTGGTTGCTGCAGATGGCGCTCATAGCAAGATCCGCGCATCAGTTCGCCCCGAAGATGAGTTGAACTACCAAGGTGTCGTCCAGATCGGAGGAATCGGTCAATTCCCGGAAGGGAACCTGCCCAAACCAATCAATGAAACCTGGGGTATGGCCGTCTCCGGGCAAGGGGTCGGATGCTTCATGTCCCCTGTGGACAAAACCAGTGCTGTCTGGGCAATAAGCCGCGAGGAGCCAGAGCCTCGGCAAAAGCCTATGAGCGAGGGTGATAAGCAGGCGGCCCTTGAAGAGGCAAAGGAGATCGGGCAAATGCTGAAAGGGCCTTTCCCGGAAATGATCCAGGCAACAGATCCTTCCACAGTGTTCGTGATCCCTGCTCGTGATAAGCAGCCCTTTGTCCACGACGTCAATGGTCTCACAAGAATTGTGTTCATTGGTGACAGTAACCACGCTGTCAGTCCATTTGCCGGGAATGGTGCCAATTTGGCTCTTAAAGACGGCTGGGATTTAGCGGTGAAGTTGTGGGAGCACTCGACAGTACGCGAGGCTGTCGAATCATACGATAAACTTGCATTCCCGAGAGCTATTACTACTTTGAAATCTTCACATCAGAGGATGGGTATAGCCCACGCTACGGGTCTCAAGTTTCAAGCCATGCGCGTTGCTTTCGGGGCTGGGAATTGGCTCATGTGGCTCTTCGGCGTCTAAGAACTCACCTTGCCCTGTACTAAACTCCCCTCGTTGTACCTGAACATTACCCTACTCTTATAATACTACAGTCTGTGTATATTCAACCAAAGTTAAACTATACTGTATCTCTGGGAATCTACGCTGCGATGAGCCTGTCTCAGCTTGCCGATTTTGTCCAGTCAACCATATTTCTTCAGGTCACTTTCAGGACAATTGATATTGATTCTTGTATTGGCTTGCGCTTAAAATCAGAACCGCAGATATTCCAGTCATCTTCTTGCATGGCCACGATCCGGGCAAACGTACCCCGTGATTTCGCTTTCCATTAATTGGCCCGCTCAGAAATAGCCCGACGCCGAAATGAGAAGTTGCTGAGTTACTGCACCAATGGGATAATATGGCGGGTGATATCCTCTGGCCAAAAGCGGCAAAAATGAGTGACGGAAGCCAAGAAAACTGCGCCTAGAATAATATATCAGAGTTGGGATCAGTGGAAATGTTTTAGTTGATTCCCACGACAAAGCCAGGAAACGTACCGGGAACCAGGCACACGCAATGGTATCCTTTAAACGCAAGATCCTGGCCGTTGCCGCAGCCACCCTTGTCGTCCCCGCCATTGCAACTCTGAGTGCCGTTGAGAACTCTACCCACTACACGCTCCGAAATGACAGACTTCAGGTCGCGGTAGCCAAGTCCAATGGCGCGGTAGTAGATCTGTTTCTCGATGGCCAGGACTTGCTCGGACCGGTCTCTGGCAACGCCGGAAAGGGTCCTTATCTAGACTGCTCGTGTACTCCTTCGGGATTCTGGACACCCGGGGGCTCTGCAAAGTTTCAGCTTATCGAGGGAATTGACTCGACGGGAACAGCTTACGGGGGAATTGTCATGGGCGACACTTTTGCGCAGACGAACCAAAGCCTGTACCAGTATTGGTTTCTAAGAGAAGGGGAAACAGGGCTGCATATGTTCTCGCGGGTCACGTACTTCAACGAAGCCACTCCTTTTCTTCGAGGCTTGGGGGAATTGCGTACACTATTCCGTCCTAATACTGCTCTTTGGACGCACCTCTCCAGTGGTGATGGCCATTGGGCGCCCATCCCATCCAAAGAGGCATACTCCAAGGCCGTCACCGTCCAAGATGCCACGAGCTATCTCGGAAACACACCCACAGACAAGTACGTCTCACAGTACTCGGATTACTTTACCAAGTACAGTTTTGCAGAAGTCTACAGAGATCACAAAGTCCACGGGCAGTACTCAGATGGCTCGACTAGTGATGACGGTAGTACCTTTGGTGCGTGGCTGGTGCTCAACACCAAAGAAAGCTACTACGGTGGTCCGCTGCATTCCGACTTGGTTGTCGACGGGATTGTTTACAATTATATCGTCTCGGGCCATCATGGTGCCCCAGTCCCGAATATCACTCATGGGTTCGATCGCACGTTTGGGCCGCAATTTTATTACTTCAATAAGGGAGATCCCGGGACGCCGTTGGAGTCTCTGCGGGCTGATGCCGCCCAGTATGCCGACCCAGAATGGAATGTTGAGTTCTACGACAGTATCGTTCAGCATGTGCCCAACCTCGTACCATCCGCAAAAAGAACGACGTTCAAGGCAAATATCAAACTGCCCGACAATGCTAAGCGACCCATCGCCGTCCTTTCGGAGAATAACCAAGACTTTCAACTAAATGTGTTTGACACGGGGTCGTTTCAATATTGGGCAGACGTGGACGAAGCGACAGGATATGTAGAAATTCCTCGTGTCGTGGAAGGGACGTACCGCTTGACTTTGTATGCAGATGGCGTTTTTGGCTGGTACATTCAGGACGACGTTGCAATTTCCCGGTCTGATGCCGATGAGTTCAGCGTTGAGTGGGTAGAGGAATCAGCCGGCAAAGAGGTTTGGCGAATCGGTGATCCAGACAAGTCGGCAGGCGAATACCGTCATGGCTACCAACTCGATACTTCTAAGCCTCTCCAGCCTCCAGAGTATCGAAATTACTGGGGAAACTGGGACTTCGTCGATGATTTCCCCGAGGGCGTCAACTTCCATGTTGGAAAGAGCAGCGAGGAACTGGATCTGAATTACATCCACTGGAGCGCGTTCGGTGGCCGAGCGGACTACGTAAGGCCGGTCCCTGTGTATACAAACGTGAACAACTGGACCATCACCTTCGATCTAGAACAAGGCCAACTTGAGGGGGCCAAACTTGGGACATTGACGGTGCAGATTGCGGGGACCAAGACAGCAAACGGGAACGACAAATGGGGAGGCAACTTTCACCAGTGGAGCAATCTCCCATACACGGTCAATCTGAACAACAAGGACGAGCAGACTTGGGTCATACCATATTGGCGAAGCGGATCTTGTGGAGTGAGGAGCAGCGTTGTATGTCAAAACATTGAGCACAAGTTTGTTTTTGACGCGGACCAGTTTCAGCCAGGGAGAAACGAACTTGTTTTGAGTTTGCCATTCAACGCGACAACTGACGAGAGTGCCCTACTGCCCGGATCTGTCTACGTGCAGTACGATGCCTTGAGACTTGAGCTGGGCTAGAAGGAACAATGTGTGAGATTCACTAGAGGTAAAGATTGATGATGCGAGCATGTAATTAGCAGACATCTCTAGATTACAAGTAGCTACTCTTACAAGGTGTGTATTGCATTGCCAAGGTCTCCTAATCCTTCGTAATCTCTCTCTCTTCCATCTTTACCGGGCCATCTCAGTTCCTTGCTCTCAACTCTCTTTACCTGACATTTTCTTGGAAGACAAAGGGAGTGACGGGCTGACTTGAGCGAAAACGGAACAATTGATAACACTTATTGTGGATGTCAAGGATGGCGTCAATGAGGTGAGAGCTTTGAGACTGCTTGGTGAGAGATAGCAGCAGTAGCCAGCACTCGTCCGCACTTGCGGGGAGATTTGGACGCGTTGCTCAGTTGACAGAACGCGGCCTGACGCGTCAAAACTTGCAGCCGTCACGAGAATCGGGACAGGTAAACATAGAGTACCGTGGCCTGGCTCCTGAGTTAGGTACTTCGCCGTTGGTGCAACTCTGTGTGTTCCGTCATGTATCTTTCTCACTAGCACGCTCGAGGGAACATCATGCAAGACTTCACGTTATCACGCAAAATCGGTTGAACTTCCTCTTTACCACGCTGCTCGCTAAGCGAACAGGTGACAGTTCTGGCTACCACAACAATTTTCTCTCACTTGGTTAGTATCTGAGCAATGAGCATCTACTCCCGCATATTCTCCAAAATGGACGATCCGGAAAAGAAAGCCAAAGAGGCAGATGATGAGCAGGTCTTGGTGGTCAAAGGTTCATCTTACCCCCTCTCTCGATTCTCTGCCAACTATCTCAGCCACATCATCAAGAAGGATGTTCCCGACAAACGCATCTATCTGAGGTCCCTGCCCATACCGCCGATTGAGGTTCTGTATCACGAACTGGGTTTTGGCAAAGAGCGCGCTCTCGATGGGACGCTTTCTAGCCACGTCCACAGAAGTGCTTTCCGCATGGTCTTGCAAATATTCAGGAAGGACAGATTCACAGGCGACACCCAACTCCCGACTCAAATTGCTGATTGGCACTCGCCGACATGCTTGTCAAAATTTGAAGGTTTGGCTTCCGATTTTCTACACCGATATGGAACACAATTTTGGGGCAACGAGGACTCAAAGGAAGTCCGTAATGGTATGACCATGGCTAAGCATCAAGACCTGTGAGTAAATCCTTGCCCCCCCCCCGGTGTGCCTGGCGTACATCCTGACTTTGTCACTCTTAGCATCCATTTCTTAATAACCCAGATTCTATTTCAGTCTGTCGTGAAGGGGAAGACTTACCGCAAGTCAGACGCGACGACGGGCAGCCCGGCGACGAACCCCGGCTTACCAGAAAGCAACCCAAGCGCAAGCCAGGAAATGGTGCTTTCTCCGAGGAAGGTTACCCAGCGTCTCAGTGGTGACGTTTTTGGAGCTTCCAAGGTCCAAGAAGCAAGCCAACCTGCACCCCAGGACACAACACTGAGCATCTCTCCCCGCAAGCCCTCAACAGTTGCTGCCTCGGCCAACCCAAGCCCGCTCGCACAAAAACGCTCCCGACCATCCAGCACCGAGGACAGACCAGACGCTCATCGGCCTCGTGCTGCCTTTTGGTACCGCGTAGTCTACTCTCGAAGCCCTTACAGTGTCGAAATCTGGAAGCCCCGCAAGAGTTTGCATGAGATGTCCCTGTCGGAGCTCAAGGCAGATCTCCCTACGGAAGTAGGACGCTCGACCCGCAAGCTTGTTCTCCATTTGACTAGCCCCGACTTGTGCTTGAAGAGCAGCCTGGATCTTACGGATGAGGACGCCTTTGCCTACGTGAAAGGACAGATGAGGATGCTGGTCGAGCCGATCGTTGCGCAGTATCAACAAAAAGGCAAGAATGTCGTTTTCGATGTTGAAATTGAGGTCGTGTCAGACGAGTGATATTCAAAAAAAACCAATAATTGGCTTCCAAGAAACAATTAGTAGTGAAACTGCAGCATTGTGTGGTTGTGCCCTGGCTTTCCTTGCTCTAGTATGCCTCGTATATGGCAAGAGAAGAAGGGTTAGAAGAGGTAGTATTAATAGAAATGTTTTCAAGCTTTAAAACAGAGTGAAAGATGCCTCGTATATAGAACTGTCCTATTTGATCCAGAGGAGCTCTGCTTTTCATCACTGTGATACAGGGTAGCCCAAGTGTCCAGGACCTGAACAAAATCCATCTAAATATAAGCTTGCATGAGCCCACGCTGAATGAGTCACAGGTGACCCAAACTAAAACAATACCAGCAATAAATATACAATATACCCTCATTAAAGATGATAGTTTAATATTTGGACCTCTAAGAATTATTCTATAGTTTTAATTTACTATTTTGATAGGTTTCAGCTGTTGGACTAAGGATTGAAAACGCCTATGATTTGCGTGTGCAATGTCTAATGTCACCCGGTTGACTGGTTGACCATAGACCAGCCTTTGAGCTCCAATATGCTGTCATCTCATGCAAACTAGCAGGCATCGGAGTGGTCTAGCAACCCGGAGTTTTTCTAGATTACGCCTACTCCTTCAGGCTTCAGCGTGGGATTTGTTAGGCAACAGGCCATGCCCTTTTGGCGGATCCACAGCATCCATGAATGTTTCATGATTGGCCATGCATGAGGCCTAAACTCTGACAATGCTGGTCGATCCGTAAGCACAAGGCGTAGGACTGGAAGGCAAGGCAATGAGGGGCCAACTCAGACCATCTTGGCTGCGCCACGAAGATATTTACTTCAAGCAGTTCCCTCTACCTGGTCAGTTTCACAGGCCGTATAGTCGGCATCAGCTGGAGTTTTTCGACATAGCTGGACTATTACTGCTACTTGTCAAACATCTTCTGGGAGCATAACTGGACCCTTCTACTCCCAACCCTGAGATCATTGTTAGGGATGTCACCAGCCAGCACTCAAGCTCAAGGAGAGCCCGGGACTGGCATAATCTCTTTGGATCACGAAGACGCCGTGATCATAGGTCGCGATGATGTGAGCGATTTCAATGAGGAGAACATCCTCCCTCAGCCTGCCCATGTCCAAGAGGCCATCCGAAGCTGGCTCAAACCCACCTCTTACGACGCCGAAAATGGAGAATTCAAGAAACACCTGGCTTCCTACCTGCCAGGTACCGGAGAGTGGCTGCTGGAGTCGCCCACATTCCGTGAGTGGCACCAAAGCCAGGACCAAGGAATGCTCTGGATCAAGGGGATCCCGGGCTCTGGCAAGTCGGTGATCGCGAGTTCTCTAGTAAACCATCTGTCCAAAGAGGGCGCACCGGTGCTCTACTTCTTCTTCCGCCAAATCATCGACGCTAATCACAAGCCTGACGCCTTGCTCCGCGACTGGCTCGCGCAGTTGCTCAGCTACAGCCCTCCACTACAGGCCCGACTCAAGGAATCTGTCGACAAGCGCAAGGCGCTGAGCGGTGTGTCCATGGCTGCTATGTGGCAGGACATCAAGAGTGCAGTCGCCTACATTCCCAAGGTGTATTGTGTTGTCGATGCGCTGGACGAGATGGACAGTAACCAGGATGCCTTCTTACAGGCTCTCGCTGAGCTTGGAAGATGGCGCCCGTCCCGCCTCAAAATAATTATTACCAGCCGCCCTGTCCCCAAGGTAGAGCGGCCATTGCGGCAGGAGCCAATCTTGCATATCAGACTTGATGAGAAGCATGTCGATGAGGATATCGCCAACTACGTCGTACATCATTTGGACAAGACGCCAAAGGCTCTCACCCCAGAACAAAAGGAAATCATCAAGCGCGCAGTTCCAGGACGGGCCAATGGCTTGTTTCTGTATGCCAAATTGGCCATGGATGCCTTTTTGGAAGAGAATGCCGACGTGGAAGAGGTGCTGAAAACACTGCCGCTAGATTTAAACGTCATGTATACAGACTTGCTCCGCGAACATGCGCGGCGATCGGGCGTTCCTCACGACCTCCAGCTTCTCATATTGTCATTTGTAACACATGCTTCGCGTCCGCTGCGACTCCTTGAGATTGCTGAGATGATCAGGGTCACCGAAGAGGCACAGGCCAAAGCGATCGGTAGCCTAGAAGCTCTCAAGGACCTTGTCAGAGCGGCTTGCGGCCCCTTGCTGGAGATTCTGCCCGACGAGACCGTCTGCGTCATTCATCATTCTTTCACTGAGTTCTTGAATGGTTCTACTCGCACCGCCGAGTCCAGCAGCGATGCTTATCCCATTTTGGAGATGAATTCCACACACAACCGGCTATCGCTATGTTGTCTATCGTATCTCCTCTCCGGCTGCCTGCAAAAGGTCAAGCTACCCGATGACGATGACTACGAATCGGATAGTGAATGGGGTGATCACTATTACGTGATGCCTGTTGTCAACAAAGAGCTCCGCCTGAATTATCCATTTCTCGCATACAGCATGCACAATTGGCATGTTCATGGAAGGAAGTCCAACGACAGTGGCCCTTTCTCGGATGAGCTTTATGACGCCACCTACAAAGTCCTGTCCGAGGAAAACTATATACCTCTTTCAGTGCTGGTTGACAACGGCGGTAGCAAGAGGGAAACTCTGCACACCGCTGCCTTGCTAGGATTGAGCCAGTACCTGACGAAGTTTGTTCAGGACAACAACATTGATGTGAATTCACTTGACAAGGGGGGCGAGACTGCCATCTTCTACGCCGCGAGCGCAGGGTATGTGAGTGTGGTTAAAGTGCTGCTCGGCTTTGGCGCAAAGCCGGATGAGCCGTCCAACTATGATGGCAAAAGGCCTCTTCACAAAGCCGCTGAGAGAGATCACGGGGAAGTTGTGACCTTGCTTCTGGAAGCGGGTGTGGACCCCTTGATAAAGAAGACGAAATGCGATCCGGGACTCATGGAAGGCGACCCATACAAATATATCGGGCACACCCCGTTGATGTATGCCATGTGCTCTGGGAATACCTCGGCAGCCAGGGCGTTCCTCCCCTTCCTGAACACTGCCGAGATGGCTAGCAGGGCGCTGGGCTGGGCGGTGGGAAGTAGGTACGAACACTCGCGGGGCTGTCCTGGAATCCTCGATGAGCTACTCCAACATCCACTCGTCGATGTTAACCGTTTGGTTCGCGGGGAAACACCAGTCTATATTGCGTCCCGAGCCCCCAACACCAAACTTGTCATCACTTTGCTAGAAGTCGGGGCAGACCCGAGTATCTTATCCTCCTCGCAAGGGGAGGAGTTTTGTCGAGAGAGTAATCGCCGACGAATGGCGGAGAAGAGCAAGAATAAGAACCAGACCGCTTTGCACGGCATCTGCGGCGCAGCACGCCGTTACATCATGAGCTCTAAAGTCAAAGATGATGAGCCGGAGCTCTTGCAAGAGTGTGTATCGTTGATGCTCAAGGCTGGAGTCGACATCAATGCCAAGGACAGAAAGGGATTCACGGCTTTGCACTATGCTGTTCGTTGGTGGCCGACTCTTGTCCGGGCCCTAATTAACGCGGGGGCGGATTCCAACATTATAAGCGATGATGGAAGTAGTCCTCTTCATGTATGTCAGTCTATCGAGAGTTTCCGAATATTGGTCGAAGATGGGAAAGCAGACATCAACCATCAGAGGGAGTCGGACGGCAAAACCCCCATACTGATGATGACTGATATGTACGACAAGCCTAAAGGCTTCTACTCAGATCTGATTCGTCTGCATGTCGACTTGGGGGCAGACCTAACGCTAACCGCACATGATGGCCATGGAATTTTACATGACTGGATATCTCGAGCTCCCGACCTTAACGCTGAATATGAAATTGAAGCCCTGAACATGTTACTGTCATCAGGAATCCAGCTCAACAGTACGGACAAGCAAGGAAAGACCGTGATGCATTCCCTTAGAGGTTTAAGGATTGGTTTGGATCTGACATTGAAACTGGTTGCTGCGGGAGCAGACCTGAATATCAGAGACAAACAAGGGCGTACTCCGCTGTACTACTTTGTCCAGGACGCCCATAGGAATCTGAAGAAGGAGAAGTTTGTTGCGGCACTCGACAAGCTAATCTCTATTGGAGCGAAGCTCGACGCTGTTGACTACCGAGGTGGCAATCTCCTATTCGCCTTCATGAATGTCGGCCAATTTGGGCGAGACACGATGACGGTTATCGAGGAGCTAGTCGACCGAGGACTCGATCCAAGAGCCATAGACTACCAAGGAAACACGCTTTTCCACGAAATAGTAGGACGGACGACCAGGGACTTTGACAGTCGTTACCTGGAGGCGCCTCTGACACTGGGTGTTGACCCTGACCAGCAGAACTTCACAGGTCAATCTGCCCTGCATTCCTTAGTTGCACCTAGGAACCATGAATCTATCAAAGGCCTGAAGCATTTTAAACAGTTTGATGTACAAGACATAAACGGCATACGCCCTCTCCACGTGGCAATTCGGTCGTCCGAGGACCTTGTACACGCACTCCTCTCAAAGGGAGCCAGCCCTACCGAGCCCACCGAGGAAGGAGTAACTCCTCTACATGTCGCTGCCCGTTTCCGGAAGCCAGACATTGTTGGCCTACTTCTGGAAGCCATCGAGGCCAAGCTGGGGAAGCAAGGTTTAGCCGACCATCTGAACACATTTCATAGCCAACGCACACCCACGGCTCTTCACTTGGCCTGCCGCTCTGGTGTCCCCGAGACGGTTTCTCTTCTGCTTGCGGCGGGGGCGGATCCAAGTGCAAAGTCTAGCCAGGTCGGAACGCCACTGGAGTGGTGTATTCAATACGAGTCAGAGAAAGCTCTGTGGAAGTCTGACGAAGATCAGAATTTCCCGCCAAGCGGTTCTTCGGAGGATCGCTCTGGATTTGGTCCCCCACGTGGAATCAGCATTGATGATGATACACGGAATCAACTCAAGAAAGAGGACCAATGTCCAACTCAGCTGGAGAAGATCTTATCCTTGCTCCTTGCCCATGGAGCTGATATGACGTCCCGAACAGACAAGGGGCTAACAAGTTTGGACCAGGCAATTATCAAGTGTGAAAGCTCCCACGACTACACTATTAATTGTCTGGTGCGTCTACGCCAGTCCATTGCACATGACAATACTGATGCTACACTCGCCACTACTACTGACACCGGAGCGAACACGAAAGACATCAAGGCATACGTCCATTCGTTGATTGATAACCCACAAGACTTCTCATTGTTTGTTGTCAATAAGATTGTTACGAGCGTCTCAAGGCGTTTAGCCGCTCATGAAGCCTTTGTTCAGGTCGCACCATGGAGAAAATTTCAGTCATCTAAATTGGATGTCAGGGCGTTTGTTGCGTTCCTTAGGGATCTGATGGAACAACATGATTGGGAGTCTGTCAAATATGTCCTGCGCCAAATACCACGTATTTTAGATACAGACTCTGGAGGAGACATCCTGTGTGAGCTTGTCAAGTTTGGCATGGAATCCATCGTTGGCGCAGCTGTCACGCGGGAGGAGGTCCTCCAACTACAAAGTGATAGAGATGAGGGCATTCGGCAATCTAAGCAGAAGGGCAAAGCACTACTGACCCCTCGCCTATCATCATTCTCTCCGCTTTTCTCCGCTTGCGCCTCTGCAGCAGCGAATATGCCGATGGTTCGATATCTTGTTGAGGAACTAGGTGTGGATATCAATGATGGTTTTTACAGCTGGCCCAGCTACCGTCAAAACGTAGTCGAGTACGAGAAGATCAACGACGCCGTCAATAAATGCTGCAGCGGAGACCATTGGTGGCAAGTTGCAGAGGCCCTGCCGTATCTCCTCAAGCATGGTCCCAACCTTGAGGCGCGCGATACCTGTGGCCGGACTACCCTCCTCTGGGCTCTCGGCTGCTCATCAAAATACAAGCTCCGGATTATAAAGACTCTCATAGGAGCCGGAGCCGACGTCAACGCGATTGATAGCAGCGGCCGCAATTGTCTATCCACTGCGGGCAACGACATCGATCTGACGGTACTACTCCTCAAGCACGGGGCAGCTGGCTCTACTGAAGCCCTCACCAGCTCAATACAAAGTTGCAACATCCCCGTTCTCCAGGCGCTTCTTGATGCAGGTGCCAACCCGAACCAGTTCCAAGCACCGCCAGATGGATTGCCTTCTATCAGCGCCGGGTGGATATCAGCCACGCAATCTCAACTTCCCCCCGTATTCTTGGCCGCGATGCACCGTAAGATTGTCAGTTATGGAAGCACAAAGAGTAACTCTGCGCGCGAGTCCATGGTCAAACTTTTACTCGAACATGGCGCAAACCCTTTCACTACATTTATCAAGCGTAGCGAGCCCCAGGATGACGACTACATGACCGAAGTTACCGTCCTCCATCAACTCCTGCGAGAGGGTGGCGCAAGCCGCTTGTTCTTGGACATGCCCGATCTTGATCTTGAATACCGGAATCAGGAAGGTATGACCTTGCTTCTCGCGGCATGTAGCAGCAGGACCGACCCAGATGTCCCTATTGAGGATGTGTATGGAGATTACAGAAGAAACATTACCGAGGTTGTAGCCAACGACGAGACAGCGGCTGGAGGTCCTGCCATCATTGAGAAATTACTGGAACGGGGAGCATCCATCACGGCACGGGATAACCGACAGAGGAACGCCCTCCATCTAATTCTCGGTGTCCCTTCTTTTGCGGGCTACAAATCTCTGCGCCTGATTCTCTCAAAGGCACCGGAGTTGCTGCACCAAACTGACACCGACAGACTGACTCCCTTCCATTATGCGCTTCGGCGGACACCACCGGCCCAGTTATTCGGGCAATTTGGGGCTGACACAAAAGCCATTGAGATTCTCCTTGATGCCGGGGCTGATCCGAAACAACCAGATCCAAACGGTGACTCGGCACTTCATCATGTTGGAAAGTTCCTTGCCTGCGAAGGCCGCATTGAAGGCCAAGTAGACAAGCCACGGCAATTGTTCAAGCATCTTGTTTCTCTAGGTGTGCCCATCAACTGTCGCAACAACAAGGGTGAGACGCCAGCGTTTTCAGTCCTCATATTTCCTCCGGACAATAGGTTGCACGGTGTATCGGTTCCTGAAGGAGAGCTCAAGGCACAGGAGACACTTATTGAGACGAAGGCCGACTTGCGTGCTGTGAACAGCGCTGGGGAGACCTTGCTTCACGTGGTGGCCAGAACAGACCCGCAAACAAAACGGAACCAAAACATGGTGACCCCAGTCATCGAGTGCCGTTTTCGATGGCTACTTGATCAAGGCCTTGACCCAACGGCTGAAGACGAAAAGAGTCGGACTTGCTTAGACGTTGCTGCGGCGAAAGAAAATTCCAAGATCCTCGCCATGTTTAAGCGGCCGGGGGAGTGATAACTCATTGAGTTGATGGAATACGGAAAGATATTTTAGCGGTAGTATAAGAAGCAAGATAGGTACGCTCTAGAGGGGCCTGAACTCACGAGACATGATATGATGCCCTTTCAACAAATCCAGTCATCTACAATATCTCTAATACCGTTTGCTTTTTTCCCTTCGTCCAAATAAAGCTCAAGTATGTTTAATTCTAATACAGGCCTATTCTAAATATCTCTGTAGGGCCATGGTTAGCGAACGGCAGAACACCAGCACTACCCCCAATACTTCGCGTATTTCATATCTCAAACGACCTACCAGTAGCATAATCATGTAGAGGGAGGATCGTTTCGCCCATGACAAGGCAGCTGGAGTCATTTTGATGCATCTGCATCCCAAACAGACCATCAGCACACTTCCCACCTCTCGGCTCTCGGAGATGTAGTTAACCCCCTCCATCCGCGCGTGCGCTGCCGTCAGAAGAAGAAGCGCTGTCTACGGAGCAACCGTGTTAAAAAGTATAACATCATGAAGATTAACGGGCGCTCAGAACAGCCTTAATAGAATTACAGCAGCGAAACAGGCTCGAGTGGATGAAGCTTATTCCTAAGTTTCACTCAAAAGTGGAAGATCAAGTATAGATAAAGAAGCCCAACTGCGTATATGATCTGGTCCATCCTCTCTAGCTCTCACAGGAATATTTCCCCAATACAATCGTAAAATCACGCTCAGCTGATTGCATCAATAATATCAGGCCATCTAGATGTCTGACGAGCAATTGTCAACTCTTTTGTATTTCTCTCCTTCTTTCACTTGCGAGAGTAAAAAAACTCGTTGTTCATAGGAAATACTGAATTCCACCTTTGGTATCTTAGGTTTCATCCTCTCCAAAAATTGACCAATATGATGGTTAGACAGGAACATTGGCTATAACTTCTGTTACACAGTAGCACCAAAATTACAGCGAGGGTCCGATCACTTAACCCTATACTTATAATATATCTACCCTATATAGGGAATTTACCTATAAGTATATAATAAGATTCTCTAATACTTATAGTTAAGAGCAATAGGGATTAGGAATAGATCTATAGATATATATTTATTATATATAATTAATTAAATAAGTATTATTAATATAAATAGTATAAAGTATAATAAGCTTATTAATAATACTTAAGGGATATTTTAAATTCCTATAAAGTTCTTATTCTATAGTTTTTATACTCTAATTTAATCTTAGTTTTATACTTCTCTATAAAAATTATAAACTTAGAAGAATTCTTAGATAAATTAATTAGGATTTTATAATTTCTACTATTATTATATAGTAATTATATCTTTTATTTATTTTATTCTATATTATAATAAGTATTAATCTTATCTATTAAATACTCTAAATCTTTATTTAAAAACTATTTTTTCTTAAACTCTTTATTAAATCTATAAAAGTTAAGATATTAATAGAACTTAATACTAAGATTAAATATAGATTTTATAAAGAGTATTTAGATTAGTTTTCTTATTTATAATTCTATATAGAATTTTATAAGGTTTAGAATATTATTAATCTTAATAGGAAAAAGAATAGAAATAAATATAATTATTTTTCTACTTTTCTAATTCTTTAGAAAGTAATTAAAATTCTAATTAATAAATATTTTATAGGGACTTTTAATATTACTTTTAGTATAAATAATATATTTATAAGAATAAATAGTTAGAAATCTAGTTTATAAAGCTTATTAGTTATTTAATCTAATAGTAATACTATTACTAAAGGATAACTTATAGAATCTAAGAAAGTAGAGTATAAGAAAAAGAGATTAGATATATTTAAAGTAATTCTTAAGTTAAAAATACTAAATAAAATAAAGCTTTAAAAAACTAAATATAATACTCTGTATTTAGTATATAAAGCTAGAGTAATCTCTCTAATTACTATCTATAACTAAATCTTAAGAACTATTAATCTAGGAATTCTCTTCTAAATTACTATATTATTAAGTATTAAAGAATAGCTATCTATATATACTATTATTATCTATATTAAAGAAAGATTAGTACTAATAGATAAATCTATTTATAAAGTAGTTTATAAAATATATCTAAATATTATTATAAAACTAATTAAATCTAGCTCTAATATTAAGATTATATAGTAGTACTTAGAGTAGGAAAAAGCTCTTACTACTATTTATTTAATTAAGATTTATAAAATTAAAGAAGCTCTAGGGATTAAGGATTTTCTTAAGACTATTATTATATTTAAACCTAAATAGATTAATATATAGATATAGAAGCTAGCCTGATTTAAATATAAAGAAACTAAATTATAAAAGATTCTTAAAGAGTATAAAAAGTAGTTCCTAATATTTATAGAAATATTTTATATAAAAGGGATTACTTATTAGGAAGTCTATACTACTCTTAATAGATACTTAGATAAACCTAATAATAAGGGTAAAAATAAAAATAAAAGAAAGCTAAAGAAGTATTTTTATTATAAATTAAACTCTTTATTCTTTTATTCTTAATTACCTAAGAAATATTAATAAGTTTAAGAAGTATTTAATCTAAACTTATTAATAAGAGAAGGATTAATTAAAGTAATTAAGACTAGATTTAATTAGTCTAAGTAAAAGAACTTAAAAGAGAAACTTAGTAAAAGGAAAAATAAGAAGTAGTTATACTATTCTAAAGATATTATTACTATTATAATAAGCTCTATATTAATAAAGATAGATTTAATCTCTAGTAATATCTACTCTACTACTTTCTTTAAATATTCTTTATATCTTTATATACTCTTAGATAACTATAGAGTAATTTATATAGTTAATAATATAAAGCTTCTTAATAAAGAAAGTTATACTTATAGTAGATTAGATAATATAGTTAAAGCTAGGAGCTTAGTACTTCTAGTTATAAGCTGAGGTATTTATATTATAAAGGATATTCTTAATAGATCTAATAGTACTAAGTAAAACTTAATTTTAATTAATATTATCTATATTTAAGGCTTTTATCTTAATATTATATTAGAAGTTTTACTAAGAAAGAATTTTAATATTTAGTATTTAGAACTTAATAGTATACTTTATTTTAGTACTCTTATAGCTAATATTATATTAATTAAGCTTATTAATAAGTTTAATCTATTCTTTTTTAAATATAAAACTAATTCTTTCTATTTTAATACTTCTAATATAATTAAGAAAAGTCTAATAGGGATTATAATACTCTTTATAATTAATAATAGAATAATAAATATTATACTATAAGTATTTAGATTCTTATAGAATATTTATCTAGTAAGGCTAGATACTAAAGACTTTTAGTATCTATAAGTAGAATACCTTAGTTCAGATACTCTATATACTATAATATACTAAGTATATAGTATTAAACTAAAGGGAACTCTAAGATTAAAATATAAGTTTTATATATAAGTATATATAAAGTAAGTTATTTTAAAGTATAAATCTAAGTATAAGATTTTATATCTCTTTTAGAAAATTTTATAGAATTTCTTTTTCTTCCTAGATAAATATAATAGAAAGAAGATAGTATTTCTTCTAAAAGAATACTATTATAATTATATCTTTTTAAGATTATTATTCTTAAAGTTAAAACTTAATATTCTTAAAGAACTATAAGATTTTAAAGTATATATAAAATAATATTTTAAACTCTTAATCTATATTCTTAAAAGTAATAATAAATATACTATATTTAGATTAAAGGAATTAAGTAATTATAAGCTCTAGATAAAAGAGCTTAGTATTAAGATTAAGCTTACTTCTATCTTAATAAAGAAACCTAATAGGTTTATTAAGTAAGCTAGCTAGGAAGTAATAGTTAAGAGTATTATAATATAAATTATAGTAGGATTACTAGCTGAGCTATAGTCTAAAATACTAGAAGTATTAGTTTAGCTATATAATTACTCTCTAAGAGTATTAAATAGAATAGTTATACTAAATAAAGTATTAGAAGATTAGTTTATTAATTTCTTTAAATAGTATCTAGTTAAATTTATATACTATACTATAGCTAATCTTTATCTAAATTAGAGTAGTATTTATATTTATAGCTACTATATATATCTACTTAATAGATTCTATAAAATTTATAGTTATATTAAGGAATTTAAAATAGCTCTAAGGGAATATATTAAGTATTTAGTTAGATATATTACTTCTAATATATATAAAATATAGATTTTAATATTTAATAGAGTTATTATAATAAGAAATATTAAGTTTAATAAAGAGAAATTCTTTAAAGATAATAATAAAAAAGAGAAAGTATAACTAATTAGAGTACTAAACTCCTTTATTATATTAGAATAAATAGAAGAGGAAATATAGAATACTATTAAACCTAGTACTCTATATATATCCTACTTTAAGAGTATATTACTATTAGAGAGTTAAAACTTAGAGGTAAATAAAAATAAGAGTATCTTATTTAATTAAAAACTAATAATACTTAAAGTTAGTAAATATCTAGATTATATAATAAATACTTCTCTAGAAATTAATATATTTTAAATAGAACTTTTAATATCTAGATAAATATCTAAGTTTTACTTAATACTTAATTAGATTATTTAGAATAATAGTTTAAACTAGAAGATAGCTCTGGATATAGAGTATATATTTATTTCTATATAAAGTAGTTAATTTACTATAAGTTATAATAATTTAATTACTTAAATAGCAGAATAAATAAATAGTAAAATCTATAGATATATACTTTCTAATATAAGCTTAAAGATATAGAATCTTATTAAAACTATTAAAAATTAAAATATTAATCTTAAGTCTAGCTAGCTGAATTTAGATAATTTTAATACTAGTCTTATTATTAGCTTAGAAGATAGTTATATATCTACTAATAAATTATCTAATAATAGAAGAGAGAACTATAGAGCTCCTTAGTAACTACTTACTACTAGGGGTAGAGATACTCTTTTAAGTACTATTAAGAGTAAAGATATTTATTTAAGTATATCTAGATATAATAAAGTACAGGAGATAATATCTTAAGCTTAGAAAAAAAATAAAATAATTAGAAACTCTATTATAGTTAATACTTATAAATATAAAGAATTAGATTCTAATAATAGAGACTTTAAAATAATATCTAAAAACTTATAAACTAAATTAATAGTAGAAAAGCTAGTTTTAAGAAGAAATTTAAAATTAGTATAGATAGTATATATAGTAGTTACTTAATAACTATTAGTTAAACTACTATTATTTAGAAGAAATATAAGAAATTATTATAGAGGTAGTACTTATATAATAAGTAGTAGAAACTATCTAATAATACTTAGTAGAATTACTCTTAAGAAAACTAAAGAGCTTATAGTTATAATCTAGCTAGCTTAATTAAATATAAATCTTAAATATCTCTAAAGTATAATTATATTCTTAAGTATAATTACTATAAGCTTTATATAGTTAATAGTATAAAGAATAGATATAATACCCTTTAAAATATAATTATATTAAGATAACTTAATTAATCTATAACTATCTAAAAACTAGAGGGAGTTTTAAAAGTATTTATATAAATAGCTCTTTATTAAAATAATAGATCTAGAAATTAAGAGCTTAATTAGTTAAAGAATATAGAAACTAGTAGATTATATAAGTATAAAAATAAAACTAATTCTATTTAAATAGGTTTTTATTTATAAATTTAATTAAGAAGATTATTTTCTATATACTAAAGTAAGGATTTATATATATAGTAATCTATAGCTAGAATTAATCTTTAAGAGTATATATATATTAATACTTACTATAAAATCTTTTTAAGTAGTAATAGTAATTAGAATATACTTTAATCTAGAAATCTAATAATATAACTTTATAAATATATTTTTAAATATCTAATTTAGAAAAAATAGTAAGAAAGTATATTACTAACTTTTAGAGAGCTATAAAATTAAAGGAAAATATATATTATTAGAGTAAGTATTATATAGACTAAGAGAATCTCTATTTTTCTAGTTTAAGAAGCTCTTAGTAATACTTTAGCTTTATAGTCTTTAGAACTTATATAAAGAGCTTTATCTTTTTACCTTAAGTAATAAAGAAGTTATTCTTTTCTTTTATATAGATAATATAATTATATTATTTAGAAAAGAATATAAAGAGAAGGTAAAAAGTATTATTAATACTCTTAGTAAGAAGTATAATATATATAATAAGATAGGGTCTAACTAGTTTCTAAATATTAGAATTAAGTATTAAAAAAAGAAATATAAGATTTATCTTATATATAATATATATTTTAAAAAGATTATAATAAAATTTAATTTTAGGGAGTTCTAAACTTTTCTAATAACTCCTCTCCTAATAATTAATCTATTTATAAACCCAGAATAAATCTCTAAAATAGAAATTAAACTATACTAAGAAAAAATTAGTTTATTAATCTATATTATTATTATAATCTGTTCTAATATTATATATACTATAATAATCTTATTAAAGTTTCTTTTTAATCTATCTAATATTTATTAATAAGTAGTAAATTAAGTAATTATATATTTTTACTATACTTATTACTTAGCTATTTACTTTAATAAACTATATAAAGAGAGTTAAATTTTAATAATTATAAGTAATATATCTTTTATAGATAATATTATAACTTATAGATTAATATAAAGATATATAATTCTACTATTTAGAATACTAATTCTATAGAAATCAGATAGATAATATACTATTATAATATTAATTATAAAAGTAGAACTCCTAGTATTATCTAAAATTATAAAGAAGATATATATAATATAGAGACTCTTTTTAGATATTTAATTAGACTTAGAAGTATTATAGGAGATCTTTTATAATAATACTTAGATTATCTAACTAATAGAGTATAAAAATAAGAAACTTAATACTTATCTCTACTATATTAATATCCAGAATATATAGTTAAAGTAGGAGTATTAGAAAGATATTTTTAAAGTATTCTATATTCTAATAGCTAAAATACCTATAGATAGTTTAATAAAAATCCTAACTTAATAATAATTTAAATACTTTAGATAAATATTAAGACTTATTAATCTATATAAATATATTATAAAGAAATCTGAGATAAAAAATAGAATAAAGTAAATTTTTTTTTAGTTATCTAATATACTCTTAGATAAGAACTAATTATATTTTTTTACTTTAAGCTCTAAAACTCTTTTATACTCTATAGCTTCTTATATAAAAATTAATTTAAAACTTCTAATTTATAGATTATATTCTCTATTTCCTTATATAATATATCTTACTTATAGACTACTTCCTATAATTCTATATTTATCTCTTCTTTCTAGTAGAGTTAATTAAGAAAATCTTTAATTAATAAATTAAACTTCTTAAGCTTCTTATAAGTAATAATATAATAGGGATTAGAGTATTAGTTTTCCTTCTTATTAATACTTATCTTATTATTATTTTAATAAGTAGAAGTTAGAAGGATTCTAAGTTCCTTAAGAACTTAGAAAGTAGTAGTATAAGTAATAGCTATTATTTTATCTATAAAGATCTATCTAAAGCTATAGAAGTACTTAATAGATTTATTCTTCTTCTATAGGAAAGAATAAAGAATAGTATAAATATAAATAATCTCCTATAAAGATTTATTAGAAAAATCTTATAAGATTATAAGAGTATTATTTATAATAGTATTTTCCTTATACTTTATTATATTATATATTTTAATCCAGACTTAGACTTAAGTATTAACTTTCTTATAAGAGTTACTATCTATATAGAACTAATAGTACTTACTACTATTAAGATTATTATAATATCTATTAGAATAAGTACTAAAGATATAGATATAGTTATAATAGTAGTATTAGTAATTATAAAAAATACTTTACTTAGGAAAAATTTAACTAGCTTAAGTTAGAGTATTAAGCTTAGTATCTAAAGAAATAGTATACTATTTACCCTTTACTTTAGTAAATATTTAGAAAGGGATTTTAGATAAAGTTTTCTAAGATATAATTACTTATTTAGAGATAATCTTAAAGTTAGAGTTTTAGCTTTCCTTCTCTATAGTATTAAAATATTTATTATTAAGAGGCTTAAAAGTACTATTTATCTTCTTAAGATAATTATTATTATCCTCCTTCTAAAATTCTATAAGATTAGTAAGTAAATTTAAAATTATTAAAAAAGAATATAAATTATTTACTATAAATTTATTCTTCTTAATAATAGTATAAGTATATAAAACTAAGTAAGTTTTAAATTAAATAGATAGATCCTTAGTAGGATTATTATAATAAAGAAAGAAAGATAATCTAGTCTTTAAGAAAGAAGTAACTATATTACTATATATAATCTATAGAGTTTACTTTATAGAAGTCTTTCTAATAGGGAAAAGATAATTAGTATTATTTTTAGTATTTATTATCTTACTAGCTTTATTTATAACTAATATAGTAAATATATAAAGATATTAAATAAGACTTATTAAAGATAAAACTTACTAAGCTAGATCTATATAAAAGTATAAACTCTTAGATCTTTAAATATATTCTATATAGCTTTAGGAGTAAGTAAGGAGGAGGTATTATACTTACTATATTTAAAAGAGCTTTAATAAGTTCTCTTTAGTAGATTAATAAGAGGGTTAATAATATACTTTTTAAATACTAAAACTAGAGCTTTTAAAGCTAAGTATATTACTTTAATAGGGAATTATAAAGAATTATAATCTATTACTAGATAATAAGAATATTAAAGCTTTTACTAAAGGTAATAGTTACTTAAATAAACTAATTTAAGAATAAATAGATTAGAGGAATAGAAGAAATCTTAGGATATACTTTTATTATTAGACTTATTATAAACCTAAGCAGTTTTAGCTATATAAATATTCTTCTTAGAAGGTATTTTATAATACTTATAAGAGAAAGTAGAAAAAGGAAATAAAGCTTAAGAAATATAGAAGAGATATATAGGTTTAGAAGTTTAAAAGTAAGGAGGTTTATAATAATATATATAGTTATAAAAGGAAAAAAAGTATAAATTTAGAGTAGGTAATTTAATACTCTAATAAATAAAAATAAAGTATAGTTAGAGTACTAAATTACCTATCTAGTAATATATTTAAAAATACCTATATTATAAGCTTAGTACCTATAGTAGAAATAAAATAAAAGAAAAGAAATTATAAGAAAATAAGAATAGTACTTTTATACTTCTAAATTAGCTATATATATAATCTATAATATAAATAAGGAAGATATAATTAATATATCTATATTCTTAAGCTTAAATAATCTAATTTAAATTATTATATATATTAATTTTAGATTATAATCTCTTATAGATCTCTATAAATATATATTAAGATTATTAAAACTCTATTTAACTATTAAATTAAGTATCTAACTAGGATCTATTAAACTTCTAGTAATCTAGAAGGTATATTATATAGTAGTACTAAAATTATAGTAAGGATTTAATTACTTAATTCTATACTTATAATATATCTACTCTATATAAGGAATTTACTTATAAGTATATAATAAGATTCTCTAATACTTATAATTAAGAGTAGTAGGAATTAGGAATAGATCTATAGATATATATTTATTATATATAGTTAATTAAGTAAGTATTATTAGTATAAATAGTATAGAGTATAATAAGCTTACTAATAATACTTAAGGGATATCTTAAATTCCTATAAAGTTCCTATCCTGCAGTTTCTATACTCTAACTTAGTCTTAGCTTTATACTCCTCTATAAAAACTTCTTATTAATCCACTTCTCAAAATCACCGGAAATATCTCCTTGAGATATATCCGAGACTCCCCGATTTGCTAGTCTTAGGCCTCTATTTGCTTCAATCAGATTATCCACTAATTTGGGGATACGCTGGTAGGTGGCTGACCAGTCCTTGTGGCCGCAACCAAACACGGCAAACTGACTTTCCTTCAACTTGTCTCCGCCCTGAAGGCCTTGCATATATTTCTTTCCAGTTTTGTATGTAGAGCAAGTGGAAGGCGCAAAATTTGATCAGTTATCAGTGCAACGAGTTTAAATCCAAACACAGCCTCGTTTAGGTTTCATTCATCGTTAGACGCATTTTGAGAACCAGAAAATGAGAAGCAAAAAAGATTTTTTGGATCTTTTTCGTGGCTAGACTTGCTCTTTAGGGATAAACGGCTGTTGGTAAGTACCCGCCTAGATGGTAGCTGTGCCGATTTGCCAGACACCTGAGCGAAGTCACCAGATGCGCCACTTGATGTTTTGTAGTTGGATACGCTAAATGGAGAGTCCCATTGACCTGTACTGCCGAAATTCAATGTTATTTCTTTCTTTGGCATTGTTTTGCCTGCATTTGTTCCAAATAGACCACTACTATCAGTTGTCTTAGCATCAGTGCTACTTGGAACCGCGCTCAAGTCCTCATGGCTCGCAGTGGTGGCTGGTGATGCGCCGAAAAGCGTAGTAGTTATCATTGGATTGCTACTTTTCGGCGCGCCAAATAAATTACTTCCTATCTTTGTGGCTGTAGGGGCGGGCGATGGCCTCGTCTCCTGCTTCATCACCTCTAGGCTGGCTGCTTTTCCGATATCCCCAGCCTTCGTGGGGTTTGAGAGGGGAGAATCGGCTTCGTAGCCCGTAGCAGCTGTTGGTACGCCAAAAGAAAAAGAAGTTGTAGTTGGATGGATGCCAGTAGAAACAAGAGAGGAGACCGCGATCTTTGAGCTTCTGATGGGGGTTGATGCGCTGGAATCACTATTGGCGGTTGTTTTGAGTCTTTTATCTGATAATTTTTCACCTGACTCGTCTCCGTGGGAGATGGTCACAAATGATGGTGTTGAAGGTGTAGTCCCCTTATTTGCTGTAGTATCGTTTGTCTCGTTGGAGGTATCGCTCACTAAATTTTCGGTTGTCGAGGCTAGATTTGGGGTGGTTTGGTCCTTGATTCTTGCCCCGTCAGTGAAACCACTAGATGGCTCTTCCTCGACAAGAGAATTGGGGGATGAGTTGGTGTCATCATTTGTTGTCTGGGCAGAATTGGTTGGGGCGCTTTCATCGCGATCTACAGGACTCGTGGAGGATATCTCTATATTTGATGGACTCGAGCTGGCGGACGAGCCTGGTCGAGTGTATGCTGCATTAGGAGGCAGGCGCACAGGGATAATCTTTCCTTCGTACGCGGAACCCGGTTTACCTTTTAGTTTCACCACACAGGATAGGCTTTCCTCGGCAGGCTTCATCTCCCTTCTCACCTCAGGCTGAGGCTTCTGGGGGGTTGAATGACAAGGCCCTCCTGGAGGTCCGTTAAGGTTCTTTGGACTGGGGATAAGATCCGATTCTAGCAGTGGTGTGCGAGTAGGAAGGACTAGTTCTAGTTAGTCTATATCGTAACGTAATTTAGGGATGATGTCTTCTTACCGCTCACAGCCCTAGGTTTGTGTTTCTTGCAAACGTTGAGAGCATCCCGTAATGTGCCTACATCGAGATTGAGGCTTTCCCGTTCATCTCGAACATCTTCACTCTCTTGAGCGAGCTCCTTGAGCTGCTCATCAGTCATTTTAGCCACCATCATCGGAGTAAAGATTCCGGGAATATCAGTCACGAAACAATTCTCTACAGCTAGAGTGATAACAGTCGCTGCAAATGTCTTACGTGCAGTCTGTCTTCGCATTAGAGAAGGATTCATGAAGCTGTCTTTGGCTGCAGATCACATTACCTCGTAGTATGCGGACATCAGGTCGATGACCTTTTGCGTACGCATTGACTCATCTTCCGTCAATGCGCCGCCTGAGATGCCCTGGAAGTTGAGATTGGCGGGGTTGAACATCCTGTTGGCTACCCTTTTTGCGGATATGTTTGAGAAGGCAGCATCGAATTCGATATCTAAGAGAGCCGCATACCCTTCATCATAGGGTTGGAGAAGCTCAGCCAGTTTTTCTTGAAGAATTCGTTCTTTCTTCTCAAACCAAGGATCTACAAAGGTCGTCAAGATGATTTTTGTCGTCTCGACTTCGTCAGGGGATCCCAAAAGATGTACAAACACAGCATCGACGAATGCTTTCACCAATGAGGTGACGCGCTGAATATGAGACTGAGAAATCCCTCTCCAGGGTTTGGCTTGCTCCCTGAACAGGCCAACGGCCATATCTTCGCTGCTTTGATATTTATCAGCTTGGAGATTGAGCTCTGCTTCCAAGATTGACTCGTTGATGGTTATTGGACAGGGAAAGTTGGAGGGATATTTGTCAAAGAACTCTTTGAGGTACTCAGGAGGTTGTTCCTCCAGCATAAATATTTTAGAACGAATGATTCTTGATGAGCCCCTGGTCTTGAGAGTGTACTGGAACGCTCGGTGGAAAGTTTTCAGCTGAGCTCTAAGCTTGTGCTGGTCATCCTGCCGACCTCCGAAAAATCCATCGTCATATCGTCCTTGAATGGCGTCCCTAGCAAGAAACTGAAAATCTATGGCGACCTTGGTGAGAAACTGTCGCACTTGTTCAATTTCTGAGCGAGGGGCTCCTAGTTTGGATAGTTCGCATTCCCTCTGGCGAAGCTTTTCCTCCGCCGCAGCAATGACTCGAGGGAGGCCGTACTGGACACGGCTGTACATTGCTCGACAGATCCTCTTTCTAAGGCTGCAGATGCCGACTTTGCTCTTCGGAACAGAGGCCCATGCCCCAGAGCTGAAAAAGGCCTCCTCAACAGTATCGCGGGTTTTAAGGCTTGAGCCCCCAATCGAGGTCGTGTTGCAGAGGGCGTGCCATCCCAGGTGTGAGTTCTGGGCCTTGTTCTGATCTTTCACAAGCTTCACGTATTCAGCCTCCGCCATGGAACCAGCGTTCAGCAGATCTGGTTTAGTGATGACTGTGATCGTTCTCTCCCCAGCAGGATCAATTGTCTCGACCCTCGATAGATTGGATTGGTTGGATGCTAGCTTCTGATCCGCAGGCATGACGGCAAGTATGACAGAATTTCCGTTGCCTATGTAATCTGGGATAATTGAGTTGAAGATCGGCTTCTCAACTGAAAACCCGGATTCGGTGTCTGCTCGAAAATCAGGCAGGTCAACAAGCGCCAACGGATGCTGCACGTTGGGTCCTTGAATTTCGACCTTGCAAGTACCACCATCCAGGAAGGCCTTGTCCACAATCAAACTGTCGATGGACTCGATGGCAGTCTGTATGATGTTAGACAGGTCGTTCTGGTTGAAAGCATCTTGTGTGATAACGGATCTGTTCTGTTTCGAGTCAAAGTATTGCAAGGTAACCTGCACGCTTGTTTCCGTGGCTGGCCGAAAAAGTACTTCTATGGCAAGCTTGCTATAGCCTCCATTATTGATGGGGAAGCGGATGTGAGATATTGCTTCCAGGACGGCAGACTTGCCGGATGACCGCTCGCCAACGACAACGATTTGCGACATGTAGAGGAGTTTATCGACGCCGCATTGCTTGAGACGTCTGTTGATGTCGCGCAATTCCCCCAGCTCAGCACTGTATAGCTGTTCCAGCACCTGGCTGTCGACAGTGATGTCGGCGCAAGCCATAGCGAAAATATGTAAATCAAGTTTGGAAAATCGATGGAGGAAATGAGGATGCCAGCAGCTCAGAGCTGGTTTGAGGGGTTTTTCATTTCCGACTGCTACTTACCTCATGGGTTTCCTTCATCGGTGACGACCAACTGCATATTATACTATAAATACACCAGCTCCTAAGAAAAAGGAAATGTTGATGTAAGCCCAGCCAGCTGAACATCTAGTGGTTTGGGGTCCTGCAGCTTGGGGAGTTCGCGGCAAATGATGGCTTCCGATTGGTCTCCGGTCTGCTTGGCCGCATAATGAGAGTCCAGTTGTGCCGTAGGTATATTACTCTCCCAATCTCCTTTTGGTTTTCCATGGCTGTAACTTGCAGGCCGAACTGATGCGCATAGCCCCAGACACGGGGTTGCAGACAATCATCGATCCATGAAGCTCAAGGCCTTGAACTCTGAACCATTCATTAAAGATGTAATACGCCTCAGTGTCTTCACCCACACAGGTCTCAACCTCAGTCGCGGTGTAGTGAACCAGGTAGACAAGATGGAGAGTATCTAAATATACTCGTATGGTGATAGTTAGCAGAACACCTGCACTACCTCCAATATTTCACGTTTTTCCATTCCTTAAACGACCTACCGATAGCATAACTACATAGAGGGAATACCAGGCCACTACCAAAGTTCATTCGTAGCGTAGCATTGATCAGCCTGGACCGGGCTGCCCCTAATTAGGCAGCGGCACAACAGTAAGCTGCACGCATAAGCAACGATGACAAGTAGCCCCTTCCGTGAATCCTTGAACGCAGCATGAGAATCCTCTTTCTTTTTGACTTCCTTACGTATCTTCGCGCCGAGCCACGTCGATTAATTTCCCCTTACTGCATCCTTGAATAGCCCTTCACAACCCAAGAATGTCTCTGAGTACTCTACCTCTCGAGATCACCCATCAAATCGTCGGGGATGCGGCACCAGGCGGGTTTGAAAGCATCGCTCTCACCTGCAAGTCGCTCTTCCGTGACTGTCATCCC
The DNA here is from genome assembly GCA_027569935.1 of Clonostachys sp. G952. NCBI lineage: Eukaryota > Fungi > Ascomycota > Sordariomycetes > Hypocreales > Bionectriaceae > Clonostachys > Clonostachys sp. G952. The sequence continues at coordinate 839,318 of JAPDLB010000010.1, read as the reverse complement.
CTCATCAACGATTACAACCGAAAGAAAAGACGTTTCTGGTCCTTTCGCTACTCTCACCACTCCGCTGATGTTGACTGTGACGCTCCCGGTGACAAGTCAACCTGCAATCTTCTCCCTCACTGGGACGATGCCACTGCTACCACCGGATTCAAAGTCACCGACGTTTTCGGCCTCCTTGCTCACGTTTTGAGAGACCCTAGCATTGGCCGCTTCATTCATTCGCTTGACTTGAAGCATGCCCGCGTTCTTCTACCTTTTGGCATCCTCCCTAATGCCAACCACAATGCAGACGGCATTCGAGGTCCCTCTCCTCATTGGGCTGAGGAGGACGAAGCTAACATTCGCCGGTTCCTGTCAGACCCAGTATATGGTGAGGACTTTTTGGAAGATCCCTCCACCTACAACTTGAATACAGTGTCTGTAGTTGAGGCCGAAATTTGGCTTCTCAACTTCCTGCCCAATGTAAAGGACATAGCCCTTTCCAAAGCCTGGGCCTACACGGTCCCTCCAAGCAGGCTGAGGCAGCTAGAATCGATCGTGCAACGCGCCAACGATCCCAGAAAGCCCGAAGCTTCCCTATCACAGCTGGCTGTCATGAAACCGTTTGTCGGCCATGGCTTCATATCGATCGCACCCCTGTCCCAGCTCACGTCTTTTCTCTCCCTAAATTCGCTCCAAGAATTCTATATGGGCGGGGTTCAAGCTTGGGGGACGAATCCGACGGAGAACTATTTCACCGCCAACACCTTGGGTACTAGTCTCACCAGGATCGAACTGAACGGGTCATGCATTGGCATACCTGAGCTGTCTGAGCTGCTGGGTAAGACGCCAAATCTGAGATCCTTGTGCCTTAATTTAGAGAGTAAACCGAATTCAGCCGGTCGCAGCTACGACGTTGGCCACATGATCTCCATTATAGGATCTCGGATTGGCGACGTGATTGAGGAGCTGGCAATTGTCAACTATCCGATACAATGGCACACCACAAGTCCCGCTAGCATGAGCGCCTTGCAGCGTCTCAGAAGCTTTGAAATCGACTTGCGTGCACTCTGGGGCGGTCCAACCTTCCAGGGAGGACGTTTCTTTCGGTATGACTCTGGCTGGGTACCACTCCCTCTTGTCGATATCCTCCCGCCCTCATTGGAGGTCGCGAAGATCTATTCCAAAAATCTCGCGGGTGAGGGTAGGGTCGTCACGAACATTTCCAACTTGCTCCGTGGGTTTCGAGATGAGCACCACTCCAAACTACCCCGGCTAGTTGATATCGATCTTGTCTGTCCACCTCCTGGAAGAGGACCTGTTGTAGAGGCACTGCGACTCGCTGCCGAAGCTGGCTTGCGGGTTTATCATCACCATCGAGATCAATGTGCACCGACATTTACATCGAGTTTTAACTCACGATTCGGGGTAGCTGATGCTGAACTTGATAGATAACCAACCAGGCATACTCTTCACATAGTATTTTGCAAGGAAAGGAAATTTGAGAGGGAGGAAAGTAGTTAAAGATACAAGGATTAAATTGTTTCGCTAATTACTCCACATAATTTCATTTTGGTGTTCCATTTGCTGCTCTTTTGCCCGTAGCCATGGTGCCAGCTCCTCAGATCGCATCAAAAATTTTGGAAGTATATAACGGATTATCGCTTGCCAAGGCATAGAGCGATCTTGAGTGAAGGTCTATGACCAGCATACCACCGCCTCATGCTCATGTACTTCTCTAGCATCTTCAAACGGCGTCACCTCCAGTAGTAGCTCAGGAGTCGTCGGGCCTTTGCCACTACATGATCTGCTCACGCCTGGAGCGGTATCGTTTTGAAGCTGCTCCCTGGAGCGTGTGCGCAGCCGCCGCGTACAAAACCATCGAGCAGCCTTGCAACAATGTGCAGGACTACAAGAACTCTATAGTCCAAGATTAGCCACGGGAAAGAACAGAGCCATATCGACGAAAGCCGATATGCGTGTAACCCGAATTGAGGCTGCAGATGCTAGCACACAGCACGCACCTCCGTATGCTCTCCCTAAACACCCAGTCGCGCCTATTTGAGACGGCGTCTCGTGCGTCAGTTGCCCATTCGTTCGTTCGCGCCATGTGTTCAACGAAACACTTCGCACTAAAAGAAGCAATGATATGATTAGTTTATGGATCTTGAGGTGAGGTTTTAGCCCAGAACCAGTTGATGCGAGAACATCTTACCACAACGGTGTTGAGCAGATCCTCTGAACTGTGAGCCTCGACGGTGCTTGGATCTGATGCCTGCAGAAGAAGGAGTATAAGGGCTGATTGTGTGGCAGCCAGTTGCTGCGTTGAGGTGAACTTGAAGTACTACACGATAGGAACGGTGAGTGCCTTGACCTCGAAAACTTTCGATTCCTGGGCGTCAAGAGTCTGTAAAGCATACCTCCCGTTGAAGCCTGGCTTGCTCCTCATATATCAAACTCCACACGAAATCCGTATTGGCCTTGGTACGCTCGTAGAACATCTGCACCAGACTCTCACAAATGGCCAGTTCTTGGGGCAAGCACTGATGACGGCTCCTCTCTCCGCAGCCAGGGGCCAGGTCGTTGTCGATGTGGCACGGTGCATGGATGAAGGGGGGTAGTTGATCCCCCTCAATCATCATCTTTGGGTAACTGGTGACTTGGCCTAGTAGGATCGAGTTCATCGTACATGAGCGGAACAGGGGATTCATCAGAAGAGGGCGGCCTAACGAGCCACTCTTGCCAGGAGCGGCAGTCGCGGTGGTGGTTGCAGTTGAAGTGAGAGCGGCAAGATCTTTTTGAGTGGTGGCAGTCGGGCTCTTCATGATCTCCTGCATGGTCCATGTCCCATGTGAATACATGTTACTGCCTTCTGGCATATCCGCCGCTAATCCCCAGGGTTTAATCAGGTCAGGGCTTATTGTACCCTTTTCAGCGAAGCTATGAGACTCAATTCCTAACGCAAAGGTATCCCCAGTGAGGTCAAGCTCCAGGAGGGGATCCACGCTGGGATCTCTTCCCAGCAGATCATCGGCAGTCCAAGCGTTGTCGTCTGCTGGCTCAGCTACTTCCGGAGGCTGCTGCGTCTGAGCGGAAGACGAAAGCAGCTGTGCAAGCGAGGCATCTTGTTGCTGTTGATCTCCGAGCATGGCCAAGGGGTCCATCGTCTCCTGAGACTGTGAGGCTACACGTGCGGGGTAAGGATAAGACGAGCTCGGGCTCCGGAAACCGTCCCTTCCGCCGTACACGCACCTGAGCTTCCTTGCCGCGCACCGGGAGCACTCAGGGGCCACCCTGTCGCACCGGGCTTTGTCCTCCCTGCAGAGGAAGCAGGCTTTCGCACAGGAGATTGGCATTGAGTTCCACCAAATTTCATCTGCCAGTCTTCTGCTCACTGCTGATTGGGATCAATTCAAGACACAAAGTTGAAAAGAGTGTTCAAGGGGTTGCGGACATGGCACCGTTCGCGTTCTCCCTTTGCTAGACGCCGGAGTTCAGGAGGGCCCTCCGGCGGAAAACACACTCCAAGCTTGAGGGGTACAGTTACAGACCAATTTTACCGTGGCTGTCACTTCGCTCGATCTTCCCTATACGGTACAAGAGTTGTCCTTGTTCAAGGCGCTATTGGCAAATCTTCGACAAGAAAAGACTTATGAGTGAACAAGACCCTAACGCGTGTATATCGGCGGAATACGGTGCCGGACAATCTAGAATCGATCTCTCCAACTACGACCTTCCCACGGTCAACAAGGGGGGATGCCCCGGAGTTTGAGTGGAGATCCAAAGGCCTCCGCTGTGAAGCTCCAGACTTTGGATACAGGTGCTACAACGTCCTCACAGCGATGATCCTAATGCATGGAATACCATCTGCAGAGACTGAGTAGAGTTCCGTAGTCAAACGCCAGTCAATCTTGTCATCCTCGCCATGGTGTCCTTACTGGTAGGAGATGATACGGACGGAGCAGATATATAAAGGTATGCTACAGCATCAAGACACTTGGGTCCCGCATCTCAGCAGTTTCATTCTCAAACGAAACATCCCATACAAGAACTTGCAAAGATCTCCACGTCATTCCCTCTTCCCAAGTCTCAGCACTCTTACTCACAATGGCCCCTATTCGCATTGGCGTCATAGGACTCAACGCTGACTTCAAACTCGGCGCATTGGCCGGCCAATGGGGCATTATACATATCGCCGCCCTCATAGCCTCACCCTTGTACCAAGTCGTTGCCGTCTGCAACTCCACGGCCCAGTCCGCCGCCCGCGCCATTGCAGCCCATGGACTCGGTGAGCACGTCCGTGCCTACGGCTCCGCCAAAGACATAGCCGCAGACCCGGAGGTTGACATGGTCTCCGTGATCGTACATGTTGACAAGCACTATGACCTCGCTAAAGCCGCAATTCTGGCCGGGAAGGACCTACTCGTGGAGTTTCCGCTAGCGTCCAACGTGGAACAGATGGAGGATCTCCAGAAATTGGCCCGCGAGAAGGGTGTTAAAGTGGTGGTTGGTGCGCAGGCCATAGCAGATCCTGTGCAGCATAAGATCAAGAAGGTTATCCGCGATGGTACCATCGGCGATGTTGTCTCCTCATACTTCGATACGGCGCTTCTCCTCACCACGGCTGACGGATGGTCCGATGCGCTGGCCTTTTGGTTGAACATGGAGCATGGCGGCAGTCGTTTCACCATCGGTCTTGGACACAGTCAGTAGGCTCCCTCCTCCCCTTAAAGAGTTTCTACCTCTTGGCTGACTTCTTCTTCTCCTCTGCTTAGGTTTAGCGAGCTATGTAGATGCCCTTGGTGAGTTCACCACTGTACAGTCTATCTTCAAAGTTCAAGACAAAACCGTCAAACTCCTTGATACAGCTGGCACCGTCGCCGACCCAGCCTATCCCGTCACCGTGCCCGATTCATTCCTTATTCAGGGTATCCTCTCCTCCGGCGGCATTGTCTCCTACGCCCTCCGCTTCGTCCACTCCACAGTCAACGGTCGCGGCGGACGCTGGCTCATCAGCGGGACCAAGGGCGAGCTAGAGCTCACGTACGACCAGGGGATGATGTATCAGGGTGACCTAGGCAGCGGTGCGGGAGCCAAGCTGCATGTAAAGACGTGGGGTGCGGAGAAGGCCGAGGAGATTGAAGTCGCGGATGAACATGAGGGTGCGCATATCACCGACTTGCATGAGTTGGGTAAGAACACTGGAAGGTTGTATGAGGCCTTCGCAAAGGGTGAGGAGGATAAATATATGTCTATTGATGAGGCCATAAGGCTTCATAAGTTCATGCAGCGTATTGCCAAGGGCGCAGAGTGGGCGCCTTGAACGATGCCCTGTTGTTTTTCAGATTTAGATATTTAGCAGGGCACGTCAGATTAATTGTCTGAATCAAACCACATTACTATGTCTCGCTAGATGTTTAGGTATATAAATACCGTATATCCTCATGTGCGCGATATCCTAACATATCCTGCAACCGACAGGCTTCCGACCTTGTTCCAATAAGCAGCTATCCCGATGTGAATTTTCAACCGACATGATTGGCATCATTATTCGGAGTCTATTAGTTATTGCCGGGAGATTTCGTAAGTGGCAAAGGGCGTTGGGGCGTTATGGCAATATCGAACTAGAGGCTCCTTGAAAGAGAGGCCATTAGAACCTTGTCTAGCTAGCTATTCTAATATTTTATAACCTGACAACCTAATTCATAGAAAAAGAGGTGGTGATAAGAAAATTCTCCGAGAGGCAAAAACTTCGCATACTAGAGTTCTAATAAATACGTTATAAAGTAAGGCCTCTGATGACGCGAACACACTTTCAAATAACGACTGGGATTCAGCAGACCCATGTTCGACGACATGACACACGATGTCACTCCTCCAGGGGTGACTCGGGGCGCTACTGGCAAACTGAAAGACGGTTATGAGCAGTACACTTTCTATGATGACTGGAATAAAAAGACGGTATAAGACGACTTATAAGGGCAATAATGGAGTATTTCATTGCCACTTGGACAATATTTTATTATTATCATTAACCCTCAATAACTTGACAAGACTGGTCACAGACCTCAAAGTACGAAGCAATGTTCTGGACGTCTCATCAAATTCAATGCCTCCCGGTTCCTCGGGTCCGTAGAATCTCAGTCTAGAACGAAATTAAGGGTCTTTCGATATGGGAAGAACATGAAAAACCCAATCTTCTATTGAAAAATTGTCTAGTGAATGCTTAGCTTCTGCTTTTAAGTATCTGATAGTTCGTTTCCACCCCCTTGGCAGGGAATTGCGTGACCATCAGCCCCTCTTCAAATCCATATCAGGCAAATCGGCCGTGCTAATTGGCCGCTGGTGTGTTTGCGCAATGGCGGGTCATCATCACAACATCGCTCCATGTAAGTCAGTAGTGTCGGCTTGTGCCCGCGCAGGGAAGAATAACCTTATCCATTGGTTCGGCTTGTCATGAAGCCGCCGGCATTGTTACCCATGTAATCGATTTAGTATATAAGAAGCGGGCAGCCATGGAAACAGCACAGCGTAGCATCTCGTCTCCCTGTCCGTGACACTCCACTCGAAAACACTCAAAGATGTCTTCTTCAGTCATCTCCCCTGAGGCGGGAACGCCCCAGGTTGAAGAGTCCAACAGCAAGCCCGTATCCCGCTTCACCAGGTGGTTTCGAAGCCCGCTATTCAATGTTATACTGGCAGGTCTCATCTCCTTTACACAGCCAGGCATCTGGAATGCACTCAACAGTATGTAACCCTCAAGTAGCGGCAGTTTTACGCCCCCGTGCAAACATGAACTAACCCTCGAAAAGACACTGGTGCTGGAGGCCAGCAGGAGCCGTACTTGGTGAATGGAGCCAATTCTCTGACTTTTGGTATTATGGTCTTCGGTTGCTTCATATTCTCTCTACTGTCGAACCGATTCGGCGTGAAGAAGATTCTCATCATTGGAACTCTCGGCTATGCGCCCTATTCAGCAGCTCTGTACGTTAACAACCGCTACGGAGTCGAGTGGTTCGTCTTATTTGGTGGCGCAACTTGCGGAATTGCCGCATCGGCCTTGTGGGCTTCCGAGGGAGCCATCGCATTGGGGTATGGAGGTGTTAAGGACCGTGGAAAATTCAGTATGTGTCTCCCGCCATGGCATATTATGCACCTCTCACTGACTGGTCTTTCCGCGTGTAGCTGGAATCTGGCTCGGTCTTCGCGAGCTTGGTCAGCTTATCGGTGCATCCATTCAGCTGTCACTCAACGCCGGTGATGGCCAGCGAGGAAAGGTCTCATACACGACATACCTCGTTCTGATTGCGCTGCAGTGCCTTGGTCTCCCTTTTGCTCTCCTTGTTTCGCCTCCGGAGAAAGTCATTCGACCTGATGGAAGCAAGCTTGAGCTTCCACCGAAGGATAAGCCCATCAAGGGCGAATTAAAGAAGATGTGGAATCTTCTCAAGAAGAAACAGATGCTGTTCCTCATTCCCGTTCTCGTGGGCTTCAACTGGAACGGCACCTACTTGGGCATTTACCAAACCAACTAGTATGTTTTCTTTCACCAATAATTAACCTTACATCTGTCTAGGTATCATTTCTGGCGATATGCTAACATCCCATGATTTCAGCTTCTCCGTTAGAGCTCGCACTCTAAGCTCTCTCGTCTCCGGCATCGTAGCTACCTTGGCAAATATCACTTGGGGTTGGGTATATGACCTGCAGAGGTTCAGCCGTCCCCAGCTCGCCAAGTATACCTGGACCTGTTTCTCAGTGATTATGCTGGCCACAATGAGTTGGCAGATTGCAAACGAGCATCTTTACTCCACAACCGTGCCCAAGGTCACACTTGACTGGGCGACTCCAGGATTTGGTCGCGCATTTGCCAGCATGGTCATCATGAGGTACGCCCTTACAACAATCATCATCCCATTTTGAGAAACACGAAGACTAACGAATGCTAGGTTCATGAATGAGTCTCACTACATGTTTGTGTACTGGATTGTCGGCGCTTACTTTGACGATCTGGAGTCATTGACTTTTTGCGTGGGAATCATCCGCTCATTCGAGTCGATTGGTTCCTGTTTGTCCTTTGGAATCGGAGCCGCCAAGGTGGCACCCATGGTCAATCTGATTATCGCCTATGTCATGTTTATCATTGCCATTCCAGCAACCTCCTATGCTGTCCTTCTGGTCCCCGAACGGCCTGTGGTTGCGAAGCTGGATGACTCGGATTCTTCCGGAGAGGACCTTCGGGACGAAGTCGAAGCGTCAAACAAGCAGGGGGTTGTTGTGACAGCAAGTGCTAACTAATTCTGTACTGTAATATAATGATGGATTGCCATCTATCAACTAAATAGTACCCAAATTACATGCATATTGAAACATCTTTTCGGCGACCGGCATGATGTAGAGCCGCTTCTCCTTTGATCGGGGTCAGATCATCGAACAGCCCCTCCGGCGAGGTCTCTTTCTAAGAAGAGCGTCACATCCTCATCTTTCTATCAACAAGTGATTAAATTATTGTCTTTGACGGTTAATTTAGAGAGACTTACTCGCAACTACGCCCTATAAGGAGTGATTGCCGGACGTAAGAGAAGTCCCAGCAGACGAAATTTTTAATACCTACGCAGGCCAGGGGATTCCTCATCTTCATACTTATTATTTCCCAGAAATCTCAAAGAGAACATTTGCTTGCTCATTTAGACAAGGAAGTTGAGAATTAGGCAATATCGACCACTCATAACCATTAACCGTTTGCCGACTTCCTCAGTTGTCGTAAGGAATTTCACGATATCAACCGCAGCCATACCTAAAACTCGTGACTTTGACCATCATGACACAAGAAAGCCCTGATCAAGCATAGGTAAGCCGGTGACTAGTATAGTTGAGGGAAATCAACACCAACAACAAGGGAACACCGAGGAGGTAAACCCGATACGTAGGTCGACAAATCCCACAGTTGGGACGAACGGTGCTCGTGTTCTTTATTTCGTCCACGAAATGGGTGTTCCGCGCAACGAGTTTTACCTAAATAATAATTAACGAGGTTGTGATCACGTCATTGTATTGTTCAGCTGCAATGACGGAAGGTAATTTGATTGTTCAGGATAAATCTCCCCTCTTTGTCTGCTATGTAGCCTTAAGCTAGCAGAGCTTATTTTTGCTGTCGCGTCTGCGATCCAACTTCAGCACTACTTCTACACAAACAAAGAAAATGGCAGCACTGATTGTCGAGCAGCTTCTCATCCTAGATGCGACCGAGTTGGCCGCGATGTTGGCCAAGCGAACCATCACAAGTGTAAGCCTCGTTGAGCGGTTACTTGAACAAATGAGCCTCCACGACAAGCCGCGCAATCTCCGGGCCGTATTGAGCAAATTTGCACCTCGTGATACTCTCATCAAAGCGGCGTCCCAACTGGATGACGAAAGAGCTCAAGGAAGGCTCCGTGGGCCCCTGCATGGTATTCCCATTCTTATCAAAGTACGTACGTCTCGGGCGAGGATGCGTTTATTTGTCTGACGGCTACGATGCTTGCTCATCATGGATAGGACGCTATCAATACTCACCCCAGCCTCGGCATGCCAACAACAGTAGGAAGTTCTGCCTTGGCCGATGCCAAACCCGCGCGAAAAGCTGGCGTAGTCGAGGAGGCAAATACAGTGTTCTACTCTTGTGAGGCAGAATTGCTAATCGAGTGTTGCTCAGTTGATCAAGAAAGGACTGATCATTCTCGCCAAAACTAATTTGAACGTCCATGGCCTTTCATCCATTCTAAATATTGATTACTGACATTGCTCCTAGGAATTCTGCAACTGGAAGTACGTTCTGTTTTCAGGAATACATCATAAAGATCCAGACTTAACCTTTTTTCTAGGGGCTTCAACTCTGTCAATGGATTTTCTGTTGTTGGCGGCCAGACTAATTCTGCCTACATCAATGGTGGGCTGAAGGATGGAGAGGCAGTAATGGGCCGCTCGGTAATCTCAAACTATAGCTTCATGCGATCCTATACTGATCATCCCAGAGCCCCCCAGGTTCATCAACAGGGTCGGCAGTGGGAGTTTCTGCGGGATACAGCCCTATCGCATTGGGGACAGAGACCGATGAATCGTTGGTGCAGCCTGCTGCGAGAGCAGCTTTATATGCACTTAAACCGACCCCAGGAGTGTCAAGGTGGATAGAGTGTGGACATTATCACATCATTTTGACACTATCGGAGGCATGGCTAAGTCGGTCACTGATCTGGCCATCATAACTGAACTCCTTCATACAGATCAAGTTCGCTCAAAATTGCCCACGGGCGGTTATTTATCAAGTCTCAGCAAAAGCTTTGAGGGTTTGAAAGTCGGGTTTCTTGATCCTGCTATATGGCACCTTCCGGAAAGCTTGTGCCCGCAAATTCCAAGTGTGGTTCAGGAACTGGTATGAACTTGCTAATACACTTGCCAACTTCGCTAACGGTTTACAAGAATGAGGCCTACGAGCAAGCCATTGAAAAGATCGAAGCTTCCGGGGCTCGTGTGGAGTATCCAGTTCCACTTCCTAGTTGCGACAAGTTGACAATGCCTGATGGCGATATGACGGCGATGGAAGTTGTCATATGTAAGTTATTGTGCGTTTTTAGACATCACACGGAGCTATTAACACAGTATAGTGCGAGAATACTCGAGAAACATTGGCCAGTGCCTCGGAATCCTCCAGGACTGTAACGTCCGAACCGCCGCTGAATTGATTGCGTGGAATGAGGAGCACGCAGAAATTGAGATGCCATTCGGTAAGCCCGGCATGGTAGGTACAAGTAGTGTTCACTACCATACTCACCGATATCAGATAATGCCAATCAGCAACGATTGATCCAGGCGTGCAAGGAACGACCTACCGCGGAGCGATATGAGGAGGCTCATCGGCATATGGAAAAGGTGGTGATCGAGGACGGATTTGAAACTCTACTCAGCGGGAAGGGGCTTGACCTCATTGCAGTCCCACAGGATAGTAATATAGCCAGCATGGCAACAGCTTCAGGTGAGTGTTCTTCTCGTCTCTCTACCATACCGACTCGTTCATGATGTAAGACTTTTGACATGTTTTCTTGGCCCAGGCTATCCCATTGCCACTATGCCACTTGGTGTTCTAAAAGACTATGGACGTCCGTTCGGCCTCGCTATCATGGCAAGAGCAGGGCGTGAGGACATCCTGTTCACGTTTATGAGTGCCTTTGAAGCCACGTTTCCAAAGAGGGTCATCCCTACTTCGCTGTTGCAGCCAATCTAAAGCTAAGATTTAAGAGGTTGCTCTCGCTTCTTTATATTAGATATAAACTTGGCTCTGAGAAAAAAGACTTTTGCAAGGGCAAAGAAAATCGATAGAAAAGTGGTTCCTTGGTCCTTTCGTTCTTCACTTCGTCGACGAGATAAACGGCATCGTCCATGGGACTGAAGGCAATAAATGGTACCGTAATAGCAATCAAGAACTGTAAGCTGACCAGCCATCCAGGTTTCTCGGCGTACAATGTCCACCGAGTTGCGGGATTCTGCTTCTGATTCTGCATAGCTAGCGTTGTAATGGAGGTATCAAAAGAAATTCGCGTCACTGCGAATAACCAAAAGAAAGCGTTTGAAAATGAAGCTATAACATTGCCAGCCAAGATCTCTGCCAAGTCTGTGGAAGCTACGGTCCCCAGAATCATAGCGTCTTGTCTTTCGCGACAAAATACTCCTCATATGTCAGCTTATAACCCAAAATCCACCTCCCAAAATATCCCATTGCATTCATTAATGCCCTGCTTAAGAATCGACCGAACCATTTCGGCGCAATGGGTAGTGCGAGTGGGGTGTCAGCGCTCTGTAAGAACACAAAGAGCTGAAAAATACTCGGTGATTGCCCTTCCTTCTTGCAGTCATCCAAGTATCCAAAGAAATTTCGAAAGAATCTCTCTTCAGCCTCGATGTCTTCGGGGGTAAGAGAAACATCCAAGAGCAGTGGTTGCGTAGCGGAAGCATTGTTAATTGTGTAGTATTGGTTGGGAGGAATGAAGGCAGTTTTGGCGGCATTTGGATCGTTATCATCCAAAATTTTACAAGGAGTGTCAGAATTGTCCTTGAACAAGTAGCACTTGCCAGACACTATCCGGAAATGCTCGGTCTGATACATGTGAAAGTGGAATGGAGGAACCATGATGGAAGGATCCTTCTGGTTGAAAGGCGGATGCATGTTTCTGATGAGATATGTTTGGGGGTCTGCAGGGGGCCGAAATTCGAGGGAAGAAGCGCCATCCTCGTAGATAATTGGGTTCTCCTTCGCACGGTTGGTTCGAGGTGGCGTTTTGTCACGAAGAAAAGACAGCATTTTTGATATCCAATAATTTAGGTAAACAATGAAGGGAAAGATCCAGAGAACGAGTCAAAGTGAAAAAAAAAGCCCGACAGAAAACTAAAGGCTAATAATAATCAGACTTACCTCTTCTCTGGCTTTGAGCATCTTCGATTTTGACTTCGAGTCCTACCGTCATGGACTCTGGAAGCCTTCGTAGTCGGCAAAACCTTGTTAGGATTGCCGATTTCCGAGTTTCTGGACCACTTTCCAGAAGCGCTCCTTGTCATGGCCGAGCCATAGACGGCTTAGACTGCAGAGGTAAATGTTCTCACAGTGCCCAGTGTCAATTGAGATAGAGTCTACTACTTAAAGTCATGTTTCCAGATGGGCATTCTTCCCTGGATTTAGATTGAGATTGGAATCAGATCGTTAGTTTAATATTGAGAAGAGATTATCTATCTTTCAGAAGCTAGAGGACGCTATATCTAGTAGGAATCGAAGTAGAAGAACTCGTGAGTGAATAGCTGTCTTCCAGCAGGATCATACCGCTTGGGAAGGACATTGAGTACGCCATAGGTGTCTCGGGGCTCAAAATCAAGCCCCATAGTAGACAATCGATGGACTTCTGGGCCATATTGCTCCTTGAGCCAATGTGTCACCATGTCCATGCCCGCGACAGCACCTGCAGCCGTCCAGATATTGCCATCCACCACCCACTTGGTCTCTTTGGTCCAGCTCACTGCAGGGAAACGCTTCTTGACCCACTCGAACTCGACATTGTTGATTGTTGCCCGTTTGCCGTCCAGGACGCCAGCTGAAGCTGCCACAAAAGCTCCCGTGCAGTTGGTGAAGAGGAGCTTTCCGGCAGCCACATGCTGCCGGATATACTGCGCATACTTGGGGTCCAACTCAAAGGTTTCGGGGACCGGGCCTCCGATGAGAAGGATATCCAGCTCAGGCGCATCCTCGATGGTAGCTGTTGGGACGACGAGGAACCCGGCAGTCAAAGGCACGGGTTCTTTTGAGAGGCCAATATGGTGGAATTCAACCTCTGGAGCCTTCTTCGCGGCCACTTCGTCCACAGGGCCGTAAACCCTGAGGAATTCCGAGACTTGTTTGCTGCCGGAGCTGAGGACATCGAGAGGGCCGACTGTATCAATAGCTTGATACGGGAAAACCAGAGTTCCAACGCGAAGAGGGTTCATGGTCAAAGAATGATAAATTTAGTCAGATTTGTGTTGATAAAAAGTTGAAGATGAATGGTGTTTGTTTTTTACCAGGATTTCGTGCATGTCTCTGCATCTATATACTTTTCATTGTTACCACTTATTCCTGAACTGATCTCTCCAGGAGCTACATTGAATTTGATTTCAAATACTAAGAAGAGGTGATTACCCAATGGCTAGAGCACAATTGAGTGCTTCAAAGCCTGCTCACGCGGGCAATGTTGCCCCGAATGCCCCTCAAATATATAGAATTGTCTCTAAGTTCCGATGAGGGTCGGCATACACGACTCTGACCCTTGTGTATGACCAATAAGTCACCTTTTGAATTTGTAATCTACCACTAGGTTCGGGTTAATAAAAATCTCTTTCTGTTTCATATGTTCGCGAAATATTGCCTCTTTACGGTAATTTTCGATGGAGCAAGGGTGCTTGTTAGTGTCAGCGCTTGAAGTGCCGAGATCGCTTTCATTGTTCCGGCTCATATGCCACACGAGGAATAGTAGGATCTTTGGGAAATGCAAACTCAATTCTGCGAAGTATCTATTATTTATCTACCTAGGTCCCAAGCTCTATATAACTGTTTGTTGACTTGGGTGCACAGCGGATGTCCCCAGCCCAAGAAATAATGTCTTCTGCTTGCAACATACGAACTCGGCATTGCATCATATTTCTTAATTATAATACAGAACCAAGGTCCACTATCTGAGCAGCCTGTCCCTCACAGGAGCTGAAAGGCTTCACCGTGCTGACCTGGACTGTCGAGCAATTTTTTAATCTACAGATAAAGCCTCTTCACGTAACATATCAATCGAATTAGGTACGAATCTCCTTCTACTCTCATCTAATTAGAAGCCGAACAGGCAACAGCAGACCAACATTGAGCATAAGTCGGATGCCTCAATTCAGTGTCGGCGCCGCGTTAACATAAAGCCTGGCACATTGCAGAATAGATCAATGAAGTAGGTACACCAATCACACATGCCTAGTCTTCAAATTTCCAGAATAATATACGCATCATGGTTTTCAAAGACGATATGTATGGCACCTTGCACCAGTCCGTCGGCTCAATCACAGGGCGTCATTCAATCCAACTGCGACTCCATATCACCACGGAAGATTATGCGATCTTAATCAATCACGAGTATTACCTACTCTCGTACGTCTATGAAATCACGATTGAAAAAGATTACTTCTAGTCATCTCCTTTGCCATAGCAGCCAGGGATCGCCTCGAATTTAGATGCCGACACCATGGACGTCTCTCACATACGACCATACCTACCAGGAAGCACTGGATCCCGTCTGCTCTCCGAGCGTTAAGCTGGTAAGGGGCCGATTAGTAGTTGGGTCGGTGACGACCAGCGAATACCGGCTGTTGTATGTTTGTTTTTTGTCTTTTGCGTGTATCTTTTGCTGGGCCTTTGCCCCGGATGATCGTCTTACGCACCAGAGGATTTGTCGGTTCCGCTCCGCCCACCAGCATCACCAGGCGGAACCGACTGAAGCACGCAGCCGACAGCGGCCAGGTAAGACGGCGCCCAGAATTACCCCGCTCGTCTTCCCTGGCTTGTGGGGGACTTTGGCTGGATCTTGCTGCTCAAGATCGCCTTTGCGGAGCCTGCGGGGGAAAGCCGGGGGACGACTCGTTTGAGCAGCATCTTCCGACGTAATGAAGCTCCCTGGGTGAGTTCACTGCTCGAATCCCTTGAACGTTGCTCCCTTTCGATGGGGCAGTACAGGAAATGTGAAGCAACCCCAGCAGCTGTTCCGATACTGTGTGTGTTCTCATGTGCTGGCTGGCATGACAGGCCAATCAGGTCCAGTCGGAATATGTATGTCTCAAGTGACACACTCATAGCTTATTAACTCTTATATAACGAGGCCGGTTCTCCCTCCGATTCCGTTTCTCTCTCTGTGTCCATCACATTCATCATTGATTCCCCAACCCCATCCCCATACACATACACAATCCCATTTAGACACAGCATCAACACCAATACATAGCCCCCGATGGCTACCCTTGTAGAGCTACAGACAGCTGTGCCATCGCACCTGCGAGGCGTCCCAGGCTCAGTCAACATCCACGTTGCCAAGTTCCCCGCAAATGCCACCGCACCCAAGGCCACAATCGATGCCGCCCAGGTCGCATCCCAACTGGTCGAGACAATCAACCAGGCACTTGAGAAGAGCGACTTCAACGCTCTATCAAAGCTCTTCACCGATGACGGGTACTGGCGAGACCATCTAGCGCTCACATGGGCGTTCCGAACGGCGCAGACCCCCAGCGATGTCCTGGCCTTCCTCGAAGGCGCTGCAAAATCAAAGGACGGGCTGCGGCTCAAGAAGATCACAGTCGATGCCTCCTCATCCGTAAGGGAGCCCAAGGTGCTCCCATTAAATGCGGACGCGACCGTTTCCGGGGTCAAATTCTTCATCGCAATTGAGACTGCCGTTGGTGCCGGCGATGGCCTCGTGCAGCTAGTCGAGGAGGCGGGCCAGTGGAAGATCTTCACGCTGTACACCCGCCTGCAGGAGGTCCGTGGACATGAAGAGAACGTCAACGGGCGCCGCCCAAGAGGTGTCCAGCATGGCGGACAGCCTGGACGAAAGAACTGGGCCGAGAGGAGGCAGGAGGCGGCGGGCTTCAACGCAGGCAATGACCCGGCTGTGCTCGTAGTCGGTATGTTTTCTCATCTTTCTTGCCGGTGAATATCTCAACTGACGGTCCAAATTCTAGGCGCTGGCCAGGGCGGTTTGACTGCTGCCGCTCGACTCAAGATGATGGGCGTGGAAACGCTCGTCGTCGACAAGGAAGACCGCATCGGCGACAACTGGCGCAACCGATACCACCAGCTTGTCCTGCACGATCCAGTGTGGTACGATCACCTTCCCTACCTCAACTTCCCATCCCAGTGGCCCATCTTCACGCCCAAAGACAAGCTTGCCGACTTCTTCGAGGCGTACGCGACGCTCCTCGAGCTGAACGTGTGGACCAAGACGGAGCTCGTCTACACGAAATGGGACGATGCAAAGCAGATCTGGACCGTCATTGTCAACCGAAAACGGGCAGACGGCACCAGCGAGGTCAGGACGTTCCATCCTCGCCATCTGATCCAGGCTACGGGTCACTCGGGCAAGAAGAACATGCCTGAAATGAAGGGTATCGAGAACTTCAAGGGCCACCGTCTCTGCCACTCTTCCGAGTTTCCCGGTGCCCGCGCCAACGCCACAGGCAAGAAGGCCATTGTCGTGGGCTCATGCAACTCCGCACACGACATTGCTCAGGACTTTGTGGAGAAGGGGTACGACATCACCATCGTGCAGCGATCAACCACACACGTCGTGTCATCGAAGGCCATCACAGACATTGCTCTCAAGGGAATCTACGATGAATATGGGCCCCCTGTTGATGACGCAGACGTACTGATCCATGGCCTCCCTACTTCTGTTCTCAAGGCGCACCAGGTCAAGGTCAACGAGCTGCAGAAGGTGCATGACAAGGAGACGCTGGATGGGCTGGCCAAGGCCGGGTTCAAGGTCGACCGCGGCCCCGATGAAGCCGGCCTCTTCTTCAAGTACTTCCAGCGTGGCGGCGGTTACTACATCGACGTGGGAGCAAGTCAGCTCATCGTTGACGGCAAGATCAAGGTCAAGCAGGGCCAGGAGATTGACGAAGTGCTTCCCAACGGATTGCGCTTTGCTGACGGCACCGAGCTCGAAGCTGATGAGATTGTCTTTGCGACTGGGTATCAGAACATGCGAACACAGACCCGTCTCATGTTTGGAGATGATGTAGCGGACCGGGTGACTGATGTGTGGGGATTCAATGCCGAGGGAGAGATGAGGACCATCTGGCAGAGGAGTGGCCATCCTGGATTCTGGTTCCACGGAGGAAACTTGGCACTCTGCCGATACTACTCCAAGCTTCTCGCTCTGCAGATCGTTGGACAAGAGGCGGGCTTGTACAAGGACGGAGAGTTCTAACTAGACGAAAATTGCAAGATAGATAGATCGAAATTTAAGAAATCATGCGCGATGAACTCACAGCTAGATGGTTATTCATGCTCAGAGTAGTAGTCTCGAATGTTGAGGTTGGTTTGATTCCAAGCCGTCTCGCTTCTAATCGAGCGCGTGCTACAAGACATGTGCCAATACATGGGGTAGATTCTCCAAGATACCACACCACAATCCATCAACTCCCATTTCCCCGCTCGACAGATCAGATACAATCTTAGCACATTGAGTGATCAGTACTAATC
Source organism: Clonostachys sp. G952 (assembly GCA_027569935.1). Classification (NCBI taxonomy): domain Eukaryota; kingdom Fungi; phylum Ascomycota; class Sordariomycetes; order Hypocreales; family Bionectriaceae; genus Clonostachys; species Clonostachys sp. G952. Next base: position 821,554 of record JAPDLB010000010.1, on the reverse strand, counting down.
TAGCTTTGACCCTAAGATAATGGCTATCCGTCACGGAGAGTAAGTGATGCTCAGTACAGTCCATTGCGAGAAAGAAATCTCAGATGGCATGCTTGAATCTGACCATCCGCCCACAGCTTCCCCGCAGTCCGGGCTTGCATCTTCGACATGGACGGACTCCTCATCAATTCGGAGGACATCATCACAGATTCCATCAACCAGGTCCTAGCAAAGTACGGGAGACCTGCCATCACCGGCTCCATCCGCGCTCAGATCATGGGCGTGCCGGACTCTACAAATAATGATATATTCCACAACTGGGCTCAGCTACCAATCCCGCGAGAGAAATTCGCTCACGAATATAAAGAAGAGATATATCGAAATTTCCACAACTGCAAGCCAATGCCCGGTTCGGAGAAGCTCCTCTCGGCCCTCAGCCGTGCACGCAACGTCGATGGAGAGCCGATTCTCCTGGGACTTGCGTCCAGCACCAAAACAGAGAGCTACGAATTGAAAGTTACCCAGCCCGAGACCAAGCGGCTTCTTGACTTTATTCACCCTGATCGTAGAATCTTGGGTGGGGATTCTCGGCTGCGCCATGGCCGAGGGAAGCCAGCACCTGATACATACATGCTCGCACTACAGGTATTAAACTCGGGCAGCCAGAAACCCATAATGCCCAACGAGTGTTTGGTGTTCGAGGACAGCGTAACCGGATTCGAGGCCGGCCGGAGAGCTGGAATGCGAGTGATTTGGGTGCCGCACCCGGACGTAGCAATAGAATACGATTCAAGGAAGGAAGATGTCCTGGCCGGAAGGTGTGGGACATCCAACCTTGGGGAAGAGCGGCAGTTGGGGGAGGTTAATGACGGGTGGGCAGAATGTATCTCGAGTCTAGAGGCTTTTGATTGTGAGAAGTACGGAATATATATCGGATAGCAAGCGGCTAGATTCGAACCATAGCTCAATCACTCCATCTGTCTGGCCAAATATCTATGACCACATCATTTCCTACGACATTTGACTGCATATACCAGTGCATCCTCTCATGCAGTGTTCTTGGCTTTGTATATTACTACTCCGCAACAACTTCCATGTAGCAAGGTGGGTGATGTGGATGGTTTCGAATACGCTGAGATTACTGTCCCTTGCTATGACAACAACAAGCTCGAGGCGTACACTTTCAAACCGTGAATTTGGATGCTCTTGTCACATGTTCATTGTCTATCTATGGACATTGGTTAAGAAATACTCAAGAGTGTACGTGGGACTATTTGCATGATCAAAAGGAACTCTATTGTTGTGAAGAGTATTCTATTCACCATAGAAAGGCGTGAAAGAACCAAAATGGGGAAGTTTTAGACCAGAGTAAAACTAAGATTTCAAATTAATGAGTGGCATTGTTCAAATTAATCTGCAGTCTATCTCGAAAGTATTGTACAATTGGACTCTCTCCTCCGCATATCACACTTGTCAGTCAGTTACAAAGATGCCTTCTTCTGGAGCCGCACCTGCTGGTCCAGCACACTCCGAATGGTTTCATCAGACGTGTGCCACTTGATCCCAAACTCCCGCTCCGCTCGCGAGTTGTCCATTGTCACACCCTCTGGGAACGGGCCCGAAAGCTTCAAGGGGAATTCTGGATAATTATCACCTACAAACTTGACAATCGTGTCCCAATCGATGGTGGGCCCGTCAATGATGGCCTCGGTCACTGTTCCTCGGAGCCCAACTGGGGCAGTCAACGCTTTCAAGTGAGCAACGGCAACATCGCGGACGTCAACAAAGGAGCTTGGAATAATGGGCTTATCCGACAGGAGGGAGTTGACAAAGAGGCCATTGACGCCCTTGGGTGTTTCGTCTACCTGGGTCAGGTCTTCCCCAAGGACGAAGCTCGGGTGGAGGGTGATTAGGTCAAAGCTCGGTGTGGTTTCGGCAATCCAGTCGAGGGTAGCCCGGTGGGCGAGAATCTTGGATGCCTGATACTTGAGAGTATGGCCGATGAAATCCTCGGGGAAATCCATGTCCATGTCGACCTCAATCGACCGATTTGAATTCTCTGCATCTGTGTTAGCTCAAACGGTAATAGCTACAATAGCCAAATCAAGGTTTACCGTAAACTTTCAAGCCCGGTATGGCGAATCCGCCCATGGGCATAAACGCAAACCCAGAGGATACTACCACAACCCGCTTCACAGCTGGCGAGGCAGCTGCTGCGTCTAAAATGGAGATCGTGCTCTTGACGGCAGGGTCGACGTATCCAGTTTTGAAGTCAGACCCTGCTCCAACCATGGGTGAAGCCAGGTGGAATATATACTCCACACCTTCCAGTGCATTCTTGATGGCATCGGACTTGCTGAGATCTGCAATCACCACAAGCTCGAGCTGGCGGGCATGTTCAGAAAACCTGGACTTCAGAAGCTGGATCTGGTCCTCGCTCCGGACGCTGAGTCGAACATGGTGTCCTGCACGGAGGGTGTGGGCGACCACTTGAGAGCCTATGAAACCGGTACCACCGGTGATGAAGATGCGAGAAGAGGTCATTGTGAATATGATTAATTCCTTGTGATTGTATATTTGATCAATGATGTCCTCATTAGCATTCTTTACGAACCAGAATCGTCCTTATATTTCAGAAATGTCCAACGGATAGCAATTATTAAGAGCTGTTGATTTCTAATTGAATCACAATACGTTTTTTCCATCTGATTACAAACAGTGTGCGTGATTCGTCCATCATACATAAGCCCCGAATGATTATTTGGTGTTTGCTTGAAGGCTGTTCATGTCACAACGGGCATTTGACAAATGCGCTCCGGGCTGACGCTAACTCGCGATATGTTATAATACGTGCCGACGGTTATGGTATGGAGTATGTAATCAATTAACTTTGGTAGCTAGCAGCTGCCTAGAGCCGATTATTGACTAACTAGAGAGTCAAACAGGTTGTGGTCCGGTTGCGGTTGATGAAACGCAAATGGAATTGTCAGGGATGGAGGCGCACATAAATCACGACAGGTTATACTCCATATGGATTCCTAATATTGAAGGAGCAAAAGAGCCATCAGACCTCGTTGGTCAATTAACGGGCCATTGGATGATTTCGCTGCCAAGAGATGTCAAAAACGGAGTCGTGACTCTTGGCTTGGCCAGGAGGCAATCAAAAGGCGGACGCCAGCGCCATGGTACGATAGTACTACGGCAATACGGTACAGGCTGCCGCTGCCCACGCTACACATGAGATTGGTCTCGTCTGGTCTGGGAGATGGGATGGGAGAGATCAAATCGGCTGTGAGGGGGGTGCTGACACAGCTCAAACGAGCGAGCCAACCAGGTCGTATGGGCCGATGGGGCGCACAATGAAGGATTCCAGACCCGCAGACAGAGGTCACTGCCTCTTATCAGTTTTTCTCGCCATCCGCACGGGGCTACCTGTGGTCGAGAAGCTGGGAAAGGCGGCTAGATTGGCGACTAGCTCTGCCGGACTTGTGATCCAGGGTCTGGTGCCTGACTACTGATTAGGGAACAATTTTCTTCAGTGTCTGTTTGTCTTCCCCCCCGTATCGTTATCTAGCCTGTACTCCCGAAGGCGAATGAAATGTGGATGGATGTGCAAGCCACTGTCTTGGCAGTCAGACGCATTACATTGTCCGAGGAAATTATCCACAGCCTGTTCTCTGCACCGTCGGAACAAAGGTTTGGGGTTTGAGTAGTCAGGGGCAAGACGACATGCAGGCAATGCACCAGGAGGCAACAAAGCAAGCCGAACAATCAGATGGGCGATCGCGAATCATCAGGCCCGGTGCGGGCACGCACTGGAGGGCTGGATCTCGCTGACGGGTGAAACAGTGTGGCCCCCCCCAGCAGTCGGCACTGGCTGGGGAATTCAAGCAAATTGTTTCAAATAATGGCTGGCACTATGGCTCGTAGCGGGAGCACCCCTGCGCTTGGAGTGCCACAAAGGCAACCAGAGGGCTGTGGCCGGGACTGTGGGAGGAGGAATCTGGGTCCAGGAGGCCTGCGATCATCATCAATGCCCCGCCGTAATATTACAAACTACAGGCACTAGCAGCATCTGTAGTACATCGGGTAGTGCGTGCTGCCATGTTGTGACCCCTATTCCGCTGTCCCGCTGGCGGACGAGATGCTTGCCCTCGTTCGGTTGAGTGTCTCCCTCGACGAGGAACGAACGGTAGATATCGAAATGCCTGGGCAGGAAGAAGGTGGCATCCCAACGGGACCAAAATCCTCACCTTCCCTCGTATTGCTGCAGCGGACGGAACGTGGCTGGCTTCGACCGTCGCATTCGGCCTGCCTCTGCCCTATCATCCCAACGCCTCCCGGTGCCCGCCAATGGAATGTAACCTGGTCCCGCCATTCCATCTGCAAGGTTTGGATAATCGCCAAAACCAGCCTGCCACACACCGGCGCCTGGGGCCAGCTGAAGTGGCTAAACGAACTAAAATAGCTGGGCGTGGCATCCCGGCCCAGACGCCTCCCACCTCCCACCAATGTCCAAATCCTCAAGCATTGTCTCCCCTTCCCCCAAGGACCCAGACTGTGGCAGCCCACACTGAAAAGTGGGATGGTGTACTCCAGCCGTTTGTCGGTGCCAATACTTATCACGGCGTCCTTCCTCGTCCTCTTGCTCTGATCTGGTCTGATCCGATCTTCCGACGCTGCCCCAGAGATTCTCGCTGCCAGCCCTCACGCTCGTTCGCTCGCTTGCTTGCTCGCTCTCAGGCGCTGTTCAGATCATCCCTCAACCCACGCAACTGGCCAACTCGCTTCATTCTTTACTCTTTCACCATCGCCATCATGAAGGGCCTCATGATGCTCCCGGCTCCCGTGCGGAGCAGCAAGGCAATGATGCTGGCGTCATTCTGCATCGCGCTGATCCTCCTGCACATGTTCTTCCGACCCTCGTGGGACGGCAGCTTCAACAGCCCTCCTCCTCCTCCTCCCGACAACCTCCCCGACCACCTCGTCACCGCACCAGGCCCGGGTCCTGGACCGATCAAGGGCCCGTCAAACCCGTCGCACAACACCACACACGACCAGGACGAGCTCATCCTGCCTCCCACTCCCACGCACCCGCCCGTGCCGCCCAAGCCCATGTCGCGCATTCCCAAGAAGATCTGGTACAAGAAGGGCAAACGCGAGCGCACCCTCGAGATGCTCGACTGGGAGGCTGGCTGCCTCCACCGCAACCCCGGATACACAAGCCAGGTCATGGACGACGAACAGAGTGACGAGTTTGTCCGCACCACGTACGCCGACCACAAGGAGCTGCTCGACATCTACCTGAGCCTCACCGTCCCCATCCTCAAGGCCGATATCTTCCGCTACCTCGTCCTCTACCACGAGGGCGGTATCTGGTTCGACCTCGACGTCTCGTGCGGCACCGTCCCCATCGACGACTGGATCCCTAAGGAATACAAGGAGAACACGGGGCTCGTGGTCGGGTGGGAGTTTGACTCGCCCTACGGCGCCAACGCCATGCGCCAGATCAACTCGTGGACCATCCTCGCCGAGCCCAAGTCCCCCCACCTGTGGCAGGTCGTCGAGGACATCATCCAGCGCGCGCACGAGATCATGGAGCAGAACAACGTGACCGCCTCGGGCATCAAGATGGACATGGTCGACGACGTGGTGCTCTTCACGGGCCCCATCCGCTTCACCGGCAGCCTGTGGAAAAGCCTGGAGCACAACTACAACCACAAGGTCGACGTGCTCAAGTACGCCAACCTGACACAGCCCGCGCTCATCGAGGACACGGTGCTCCTCCCCGGCTTCTCGCTCGCCGCGTCGATGAACCGATACCCCGAGGGCACTGTCGTCGGCCCGTCGCTGGTGATCCACCACTACGCTGGATCGTGGAAGAACGCCGAGGGCGGAGAGTCCGTCTAGGCGAGGTGATGATTATCTGAAATGAATAGAGCAAATATCAAGTACTATACACAGGGCCGGACAATAGGATAGGCGTTTCGGTGTCGATTAATTTTCCTACTATTTATGTATGAGCAATAAGCAGAAATTGAATTGACTGTAACTATTTGACTGTCACTACAACCACATGCACTTGCCACTTGTGATGTGTCGCTCCTTCCGCAGAAATCTCACGAGGCGGGTGTTGGTTGGTACCGGGTAGTCTTCACTTCAAAAGCCCGTTGGACCGTCGAGAACAGTTCAAAAACAGTTAACGGCCATGGCGAATTGATAATACTACTATCTTAGGTACCCGGGGTGGAAGAGGCTTGCACCAGCGCGTTAGTTTTGCCTTCGACTTGACACTTCGCAGGTCTATGGAGGCTTGGCTGACAGTACCACAAAATAATACCCTCCTTCCTCCACGTGCGGAATAATCAGATGCAACCCCCGCTCTCTCCTTTGCCAGCTTTTCCTACAATAAGTACAACATCTAGAAAGGCGCTCCTTCAATTACACGAGATTTAGCCAACGTTAAATTATAGCAATCAATCACTCATCGTCATGAGTAAAGAATTCTGTTACTGTCAGATGAGTAGTCTAGGGTAGGCACCTACTCGGCCGGACCTGCCAATTAGGGAAAGCCGCTGCCAACCGCGTCCGCTTCTTCGTGGTTTCTTACGACAATCGCCATCCACTACAATTACATAATCCTCATCCTCGCCAAACACTCCCGACAATTCAAGAAACACTGTCATGACGTTCGGTTTTCGCCGGCTTGACCTGCCGACTATGGAGAACGCGCGAATTACGATGCCAGAGCAATCCCCGTTTGTCGTGTGAATCCTTGGACACAAGTATCGCTTGTCGCTTCCGAATTTCTGCCTGCTGCACAGTTGCCTCCGAACTCGGAATCATCCCCTCGTTTTGCCATGCCCAGCTCATCAACACCAGCTACAGTGGATATGCCTGGGTGAATATATACAGTGGCCAGCACAATCGCTGATGCTCCACTGAGCCCTCCTCTCTGCATTTCCATCCATCCTCTCGACGAACCGCCGCAGCCATGACCTTCACCGTCCTCTCCGACGACAACGTCAAGGAGATCTTCCAAGGTCTCACCCTCGACAATGTCCACAGCCTCGCCGATGCCCTCGAACGAGCTCTCCTCGACTACTCGTGCGCCAACGAGCAACAATACCAACCTGCCCGCAGCGTCGTCACTCGCCCCTCCACCGGCCAGGTCAGCCTCTTCATGCCAGCCACGACCCCCGAGTTCCTCGGCGTCAAGATCGTCGGCATCGCCCCCTCCAAGTCCCCCTCGACAGCCCCCGCCGACGACGGCAAGCCCCCTCTGCCCGCCCTCCAGAGCGCCCTGACCATCTGCGACGAGCTCGGCCGCGCCATCGGCATTCTCAACGCCGCCGAACTGACCGCCTTCCGCACATCCCTCGGCTCCATGCTGCTGTACCGCTGGCGCAAGCAGACGGAGAACATCCTCGTCTTCGGCGCCGGCGCGCAGGCCGTTTGGCACGTGCGCTTGGCAATCCTGCTCAAGGGCAGGGACATCCGCAACATCACCGTCGTGAACCGATCGAGCGACCGCATCTACAAGTTGATTGAGAGCCTGAAGGCGACGGGCACGCTGCCCGACCACATCACCATCACGGCCGTCGAGACCAAGGACGCGCAGGGGAACGCGCTGGAGGAGCTTGTGACGGCGGCGGACGCTATCTTCTGCACGACGCCCAGCACGCAGCCGCTGTGGCCGGCGTCGTACCTTACTTCGGAGAAGGCCCGCCAGAAGACGAGGTTCATCTCGGCTATTGGCTCGTATCGACTCGACATGGCGGAGATTGACCCCGAGCTGCTCAGGGCCGTGGTCGACCCCGCGGGACCCTTCGCCTCGCAGGTCCTGAATGGCCAGATCACCGTGGATAGCCGGGAGGGATGCACCGAGGAGGCTGGTGAGCTCGTATCCGCTGGGATCCAGCACAGCCAGATGCTTGAGGCCGGCATGGTCCGTGATCAGAAGAACAAGGGGTCGTCGCCCGAGCTGGATCGGTGGCTGGAGTCTGGGTTCGTCATCTACAAGAGCGTGGGGATTGGCATCATGGACATTGCCATTGGCAAGGCCTTAATGGACCTGGCCAAGGCTAAGAACATTGGTTTCTATGCGCCTAGCTTTTAATGCACAGGGAAATATTGCGTTCACGTAGTATATGAGGAACCATGAGGAACCATGAAATGAAGACGATGTCAAATTGAGAGCTCGTATAGCTCTTGCCGAGCCTCATCCCCACCCAATTGACAATCAGACCGCCTCGGATGGTTTCTAGACGAATTCTGCATGTCCCAACGTATCTAATTGGCAAAATTTGCGAATCTGGATAATCTAAATTTGGCCATGAAGCAGGGTACGATCCCGCCTCGTTTCAGCAGAGTCGCAGCGAACCCGTGGGTGATGTTACAGGCGCTAGATGGGACTGAACCACTAATAAGCCCTGTAAGCTTAGGCGTCGTTAATTAGCAATTAGTGGACGGCAGGGGCGAGCTTTGGAAATTAGCGCCCCTCTCCAGGGGTTTAGGCGTATATCTCAGGGTCGAGATGCCAGCAATCTCAGATTTCCGGGCTCTTGCGTAAGGGCATTATGTTCCTGGAGCTTCTTTGCCAGCGGTCACTTAGAAGGCGGATATGTCAATGATTACAGATAGAGACGACACCGTAGAGAAATCAGTATATTTGGTTGACACTAGCATGCTAGCAACAAGTTCCACCATGATGGAATCCTGATGAAGCCATATTTCACAGTTGGGAACAACATTCCGCCACATTGGACTTTTGGAATATACGGGAGAGGCACGTAGAGCATCTCACTTTTGATGAGTAGGAATTTTAACAAGATTAGTTTACTTAGTGGAACTCTGGAATGTCTCACTTAAATCAATTGATCGGATTTATCGGTAGAAGTTCAAGACAGAATAGTGAACTTCAATTACCACAAGCAAGACTTGGGCTCGCTTTCGACTGATACACCTGGATATGGAAGAGTGAGACAGTATTCTGCAACTTGATTCAACATTACATATACTAGGCTAAAACATTGTATTAGAAAGCCAGCATTCTTCAATTCCACATGACCAAGATAAAGTCCAGGGATCAATGTGTTTCAGTCTTTCCCTGCGATGTTGCACTTCTGAGTGACCCTCCATCCGAGACATCAGCGTGAGGCATACCATGGAGCGTCTTCCGAGACCCCATGCTCATAGACGTTGTCGACCAGCGGATTAGGGAACATGGGAGAGATGGCAGCCCTCACACAGAGCTTCATGATCTCCTCCCAGTCCGGCAGCGCGGGCGACGGAAACTCGGGCAGATCCAGCCCGTTCCCGCAACTACACAGCGACTGCTCCATGGACTTGGTCGAGAGGGGGATGCCTTTGGCTCGCACATACTCGCAGTCGGCCCTGTGCTCCCACGAGCGGCACCGCTCAACCCACGCCGGGAGCGTCTCCTTCCAGAGAATCATCTCCCCCTCGCCCACGTCGGGCTTCATCACACCGTAGCCCAGCAGCAGACTCAGGAAATTCCCGTGCTTCTCGGCGATGGCCGCGGTGACCGGGAGGACGATGGCGTCGAGCACGACGGCTCGGCTGCTGAGGTCGAGGCGCAGCTTCGCTGGGAAGATGATGAGCTCGGCGCCGCCGTTCAGGCCGATGGCGAAGGCATTGGGCTTCCACTCGTCGACGTTGGCGAACTGGGCGATGATCTCGTAGATGGATCTCTTGAGACAGTATCTGACTGCCTGGTTGGGGTGGCAGTCTGGCCTGGGATGACCTGTCGCCTGGATGTCCATTGATAGCTTCCGCTCGGGGTCTGAGAAGTGCTCGGCGAGATGCGGCCGGAGCCAAGTCATCTCTCGCGGCCGAGAAGTGATGATCTCGGGGAGGCGATCGAGGTGTAGATAGGTGATGTTCCAGAGGGTATGGCGGTAGTTGTCCCACATGTTCGGGAACGGCGAGCCACCCGCACCAAGCCAGGTCGGTCCGGTGGACAGCTCGTCGGCGACATCAATGTAGTTCCCCTTTGGACCCATACGGGCTTTGAAGCCAAACCTGTGTAATGGGAGCGGGAAGTTGGCGACAAGGGGCTCGCACCTGGCGACCTCGACGAGGATGGTCCACGGCGAGATGTACGAGGTCATCACTTCTACATTGGCGAGGAGCCTGGACATGATTTCAGGGCTCTTGAGGTACAGGCGGCGCGTGAGACCGACGATAGCGGTGTTATGGGGAGTGGCATGAGCCCAGGCTTCGAGTGTCTGTTCGGAGACGTTCTCGGTGGGAGGCGGCTTTTGGACATCACAGGCAGCAAAGCCGCCGACTTTCACATGCGAAATCTGGTTCGGCATGTTCTTGGTGATGAATACGTGATCTGAGTCGCCCATTCGAGCAGTGAAGACGGCTAATTCCGAACCCAACTGCGCGACAAAGTGCATAGTATCCGGGCAGCTCTTGATGCACAAGGCCACCTCAGTGGAATCGGGCTCTGCGATGAGAATCCACGAGGGAACCAGGAACGAGACAATCAGGTCGCAATTCCCGGCCCAGGCGGCCTTATCGTCGAAGACCTGGACCTCGAAGCCGTCGGTCCATCTCCTGCCGCTGGCGGACAGAGTTCCGAAGCCGGTCTGGAGAGCCGCAAATGCATTGGTTCCGGCCTCGGGGGACTTGACGATACATTCGAGGAACGGAATGACGATGTTCGTATTTGTGCTGTTTCCTTGCATGAACGGCAGGAGGCTAATTCTTGAGACAATCATCGTAATAGAAACAACCGGTGGCAGACCTGTCCAGGACAGTATGTTATCTGATGAGGGAGAACCCATGGACGGCCCAAGAGGTGGATTCGCCAGCTTGTCAACTGTCAACACATCCCGAAGATGCAAATGCAGAATGAACTCTTCAAGATACATATCAGAAAGGGGCACTACAAGATCCCGCCTCATCTCAACAAGCAGCCGGTTGACGGCATTCTCCACGCCCACGGCCAGTCTCGACTTGGCCAAGCCGATGAATGTCGCAAGGCTTCCGCGGTGGCATAGAGATGTCGGGGCGGTATCGCTCGCTATCTCAGCCAGACTCATCTTCTGGAGCATGGGCACAGACCTCTCGTGCTTGAACATCTCGCGGTTCATGCCCATCAGGATGCGGAAGATGCTGTCGTCCGACATGCGCAGCGGCTCGAGGAGCGCCGCCTGCATGCACCCGTTTGTCAGTGCTCGCTTCCACGTGATGGACATGTGTCTCTGATGCACATAATCCGATACGCCTCCCATCTGCTTCTGGTAATCTACTAGGGCCTCGTGGCCTGCAGATACGGTGGAGGTGTTCAAGGCGTATTCACATGGTGCGAGACCTGCGAGAAGGCCAACTGTGAGCAAGTCGCCTGAGAACAAGCCCCTGGCCATCTTTTGAAGCGCTCGTTCGCGCCCGGCTAATACCTCCATGTAGAGGCAGGCGGAAGGCTCAGAAGTCAGGAGGGGTGAGACGGCAGGAAGGAGATTTGGGCCTTCAACGTGATCCAACAGGCTGGACGTCTCGATGACAGTGAAGGTCGAAGGAGCCGTACTGTTAGGGCCCCAGTCATCACCATCCAGAATCAGCGGCTCGAAGGTGAACTTGTCGCGATACAGATTGGCAGTTCTTTCGTCTGGATGCTGACGAACATGCTGCAAGGTGTGACAAAGAGCCAGCGCGTCGCCGGAGAAGAAGCGCAGGACCAGCCCCTCGCGCACGCATTTACGGAAAGAGAACGACCAGTTGCAGAACTCAGCCTTGGCAGCTTCCAAAGCTCGATGCGATCTGGGTTTATTGAGGGGTGTCGGGCCAGTGGTGGCGATGTAGGCGAGGGCGATGTGATATCCATCGAGAGGATCAGTGCGGAAATGCAACTGTGTTGTCGAGCCGCCGACGGCAAACATGGGGTTGAACCGGACATCCACGTCGGGGTTGCGATACGCCTTGTGCCTTTTCGGGAGGTCCTCCCAGAACTCGCTCTTCAGGGCCTTCAGCTCGTTGGCATGTCCTATGCCGCCTGGGTAAATAGATCGGAGATTGCCCGTGCAATCTCCTCTCGTGGACCTGATGCCGATCGACTTCTGAAGCCAGTAGTGGTAATGTGATTCGAATGTACTCAACGAGTTGCCTGATCTAGGTAGAGCATACTGCTGCCACAGTTCTCTGACTTGGGCGAGCGAACGGCGGTCGGTGAAGCGGATGACTCTGCCATAGGGGCCGCGATGCCAGTCCTGCAGGGAGCTTGAGAGCCTGCAGAGTCTTCGTGCATGTTTCCGCAACGCAGACAAGTCGTCATCAGTTATGTATAGGTGGTAGTAGAGTTTCCAGTGACGAGTGTTCCTCGCTCCCTGAATGTCGTCAAGCAACAGTGTGAGCAGCATGATGTTCCGTGCTATCGATTAGTCGCCGTCAGCACTCATTTATATCCAGGCTGGAACCTAATTATCCCAAGGGTAAGAGATGAGAAACATAGAATCACTTACCTAGAACGGCCTTTTCGCGATCACAGCAGGTGATGTCCATAGGGCGGCCTGGAAAGTATGCAATGAGCTTGCTATTCGCCGCGACAAGTAGGATTCAGTTCAACATACCATCTACATTGCAGGTGAAGAGGATGTGCCTGACATCTCCGCAACCGAGGAGAAGAATGTCCGTCTTGGAATAACCACTGGGCGGCTGACCACGGGTCAAGGATACGGCTGGTGTGTTCCCAACTGGGTAGAACCACACCAGCAGGTCGACCCATTGGGAAGTCAACATTGCATCGACCGTGACGCGTAGAACGAAATGGCAGGCAAATTAAGAAGATATAATTAGGAAAGTCTGGAGTGAGAATGGTGGATGAGAGAAGATGGACAAGGGTGTGAGCTGGGTCCCAGGAGAGACTTGGTCGTGGGCGTGGAGTATTGGAAGGAAGGAAGGGAGGATGGGGGAGGTGAAGGAGGACCACTTCAAATAATATTTACTGAGAAATCTCGGCGTGCAACTCAGAAGTGCAATATCGCTTCATGATACACTGTAAATGTTTGCTTCTGTTACAGTTTCCAGGACTGACAAGCTACCGTCAGGGCATGACGGTAACAGATCATTTGAGATACTGCAATATGGAGTTTAGTAACGACCAAAAAAAACATGAGAGATGGAATTACCGCCTTACCGACGGGACATGAGAGGTTTCACTGATTTCGCGGCATCTTTGGTGGCATTTCAGTCGCTAGGTCACGGCGTGTCGCCCGTGAATCAGAACGTGACTGAGGCAAACAGCCACACGGCGTTTGTTGCCTAACAGTTTTGGTGAGCTGCTTTATGATCGTTCACTTTTGTCGTTTGTTCAAAGTGATTTCGGCGTCCCGTGTAATGATGATTGTAAGTGAATGGTAGTGTAACGGATTGCGTAATTTGAGCTGTGAATTCAAGTGTGCTCTTGTTGAATTCCGCGGAAGAAGGCATGGCATACTGACTTAACGCTGCCCTAGCAAATGACTGCAACTATTCCCAAACTTTGCACTCTGTAACCCGTTTCCCCAAGGCTACGTGATGTTTCCCTTCCTCACCATGCAGCTCTGAAACATCACGGCAACAAAGCAACAGTGTAAAGGTTTTGGCCATGAAACACTCGATTGCAAGCCTGAACCTCATATAAACCAGGGTGGAAACGTGCGGATCTCGGACAAATAGAATGATTACAAGTATCCTCAAGGATCTACCCGTAGACCATGCCGCTATGCCAGAAGTTGCTGGCGCTGAATCTTATGTACGGCCGGGTGCAAACAAAGGCTGAACTTTGATGTGAAGGCCGTGTTATGATGCTGGATAACATCAATTTTTAGATTTTGGTACCCCGCCCTTCTTTTAAGCAGCTGCTGCGTAACCTAAGTAACTCTCTCTCACTGCTGCTATGCCAAAGGTTTGAGAGGGTTTGCCGGAGACCCAACGCTGTTGATCATGCGCCCCTTTTCCCCATCCACCAGCCCTTTATTTGGGTTATCAGCAAATGATGCAATAACTGCACATATATGCTCCAACTCGGCAACGGATGGAGCAAAACTCTGACCATCTGGTCGGCATATCAAGCCACGGTGCTTTTCAGATTCCTGCCCTACAGCATCTGGGGCCTTGGCGCGTGGTAAGCAATCATTACTGGCAGGTGTGTTTTTCCTAAAAAGGTAAACAACCTGGCTGTATGGATTAGAAATCAAAATTTCATGTGGTTTTTGATAACACATACAGCGCTTATTTTGAGCTGTCGTCCGTTTCTCACCCTTGGCATCCCCGAAAGCATCTTCCTAATGTGGTTATTTGAGTGATTCGACTCCACGCACGAAGCAGTCATGTCGATGCGCTTCGGCGAATGAGGAATCGATCAAAAGAGGATACCCTAACTTGAAATGACTAGCCTCGTTGTGTATTTCTCGATTTGTTACAATTGCGCTTCACGAAAAACAGGGGTGTAAGCAAGGCTGTCGTGGTGCTTTGAAAATCAAGAGGTCATAAAATTGTATAAGAAGCAGTACTCATCTAAATATCCCATCTCCGTTACTGAATATACTTGCTTATAGAGGTCTCGTACTTTGACTCAGTTTCGATTGTAAACATTACAATGGCGACCAAGATGCTCATTACAGGAACCTCTGGCTTGGTCGGCTTTCGAATCCTTGTCTCAGCTCTCTTGGATGGACATTCAGCAGTCGCTACCGTACGCTCTGAAGAAAAGGGGAGTTTGATCAGAAACAATCCGGCTATCCAGAAGCTCAGCGCGGGGGCTCGCCTCATTATAGCTGTTATTCCTGATATGGCCATCGATGGCGCCTTCGACTCTGCCCTGGAAGGGGTCTCTCATATCATTCATACGGGCTCACCTGTCCCATTCCCTGAATATGAGCCCTGGTCTCAAGTTTACGAACCGACAATATCAATATCCTCATCTTTGCTGTCTTCAGCACTGAAGACGCCTACTGTTCGACGGGTGGTTATAACCTCCTCGATTGTTACCAACCTCGGCATTAACCCATCCACGACCGTCGCCGTTTCCTCCTCGACTCGCATCCCGCCATTAGACCCTGTTCCTTCGTCGTTTGCGAACCCCATGGAGGCATACATCCTGGCCAAGATAGCTGAGATACACAACACGGAGGAATTTATCAAGACACAGAAACCGCAATTTAGTCTTTCTTACATCATGCCTGGACACGTCTTCGGCAGGAACGAGTTGATTACAAAGGCGGATATGATGTTCGGACAGAACAGCTCCAACAACTTCCTGATGCCAGGAATGGTTGGCGGGGAGCTTCCATTCCCCATCCTCGGCGCCTTTGTCCACATCGACGACTTGGCTGACATACATTTGCGTGTGGCGATGATGGATTCCAGCTCTCCACGAGATTTTGGCATTGCGCGCACCGTGGACTATTCGACGATATTTGATCACGTGGAAAAGGCTTTCCCTGAGGCTGTCGCGGCGGGGATTTTTAAGAGAGGTGCAGTGCCGGTACTACCTGTGAAGTATGATTCAACAGAGATGGAAGAGCTGCTGGGCAGGGAGTTGAAGAGCTTCGAGGAGGCAGTAGTTGACGTCGCTGGCCAGTATTTGGAGAATTTAGGTCGGAACAAGGCTTAATATGTACAACTGTGCTCTCTATGGGTAAGATTTTGAGTATGTCTTGTTTTAATTAAGAAAAAAAGAAATTACCTGACCTGAGAGAAGAACTGTCTTGCCAAGTTAGAGAACAGATGTGCCTTTGAGAAAAGTACTGGATAAAAGAACCGCGTTTGAGTCCTCTGCTGTCATTGCCTATCTACACCATGCTGCCTGGATTGCGTACGCTTCTTCAACTACATGCCTGATCAGCCATGCAGCGAAATTGTTATTGTTCTCAGATTCTGGCCTTGTGGGTTTATCACCTGGCGTCGGGATGTTTGAACCGAGCCGGGGACTGATATCAAAGCCGATCGGCTTGGGGTGCGGGATCTCAGCTTACATAACCACTATCTAGCCCCTAACCGATAAGCATTACAGGGCAGGTTTAGGCTCATGTCACCTGATTAGAGGGCCTCCACAGTGCTGCCTCCCCTAACCAGCCCCCCTGAAGAGCCTCACACGGCCTGTCCGTTGATCGCCGACTGTCGGTTCCTTCATCCGACTTCATCCTGCACATCATCGACGTACAGCAACAGCACAAACATGGCCGATATGTCGTCGCCAGCAACACCAGACAGGAGTGGAGGTGAGCCGCCACGGAAGAGGAAGAAACGTTCCTATGTTGCGTAAGTTCAAGATCCTAAGACATGCAGAGCAATGCCACTATCAAGCATCCCGTTGTACTCACGACGGACCCGTCCAGCTGCCGTCGCTGCCATACACTCAAGGTGAAGTGCTCTGGCGGTGTTCCGTGTCAAAGATGCAAGAACGCCAAGAAAGACTCCTTGTGCGAGTATCCTCAGCGAGAGAGAAGAGTGACTGTCTCCCAAAGGTACGGAATACGACTTCGCATCTTGACGCACGTGGTGCTAACCTCCGGAACCAGCTACCTGGACCAGCTGCAGAACAGCAACAGACGGACCAGTAATGTGGAAGTTGAACCTGAAAGCCGCGAGGCCAGTCCAAGTCGGCCCTCGATGGCCCAAGAGTCCCGCGCAACCAGCCAGGGTCCTGCAGTGGACTCCGAGATCAGCAACCCATACCTTGAACCACGAAGCCTGTTTCAGCTGGATCAAGCCTTGCGACAGCAATTCGTTGGTGAATCCACGTGCCTTGCGTTTGGAGACCGCATCCTGCAATGTCTCAATCCCCATTCAACACCGCCATCCATGACATCAGAGCACCAGTATGTGCGAGATCCTGCCTTTGCTCGCCAAACCAGTGGCGTGGCGGGATGTAAGCTTCCTGAGCGCATTCGTGGGATGCTCCTAATACGAGTGGCCCTGCGTTTCATCGGCCAGGACTACCATTTCTTCATGCATGGCGACTTTCTTCAACAGCTCGAGAGAGAATACGCATCTAAAGACAGCCCTAACTTTGATGCTGTTTGGGCTTGTAGGCTGTTTGTTGTGTTGGCCCTCGGCGAGCTTTACTCAACCTCAATACCAACAGCCAGCCATGGCCGTGGACCTGCAGTTCCCGGCACCGATTATTTTCTCACGGCGGTCAAACTGCTCCAAGACTTATTTGAGGAGCCGAGCATAGCCCAAGTAGAGGTTATGCTGTTGTTTGTAAGCTGACCCAATGTTACTTCCATGCTTATGCCTCGCTTTTGTTGGACAAGTGGGAGAGGCTTCGAAGTAGAGATACGTAGGTTGGAAGATTGACGAGCTGACGTTGAACGTGTAGTGCTTCTACTCCAATGCGTTGGGTAGAGTGAAATCAGCCCACATGTACAGCGGAATAGCAATGCGGATGAGTACAACTCTTGGTCTACATCGCTGTCTGCCTGAGGGTACTGTTCTATCACCTGTTGAGAGAGAGCATCGGATACGCCTCTGGTGGACTGTTTATATCTTTGATAGGTCGACAAGTTCACGACTGGGTCAGCCAGTGACGATCCAAGATTCCGACATTGACGTGCAGCTGCCTTCCTTTGACGGCCTCCCGAAGGAGGTGCAGGAAAGATTGGGATCGCCTGCGCATCTGGCTGCTCATATAGAGCTGTCTCGTATCACCGGGTCCATTATGCAAGATATTTATGGTCCATCTTCAAGGTCTAACTCTGGAAGATTTGTCCAGAATGTACGCTCAATTTTGAAGAAGCTCAAGAAATGGGATGCACATGCACCGCCCAGCCTTCAACTGGGCCAAGGAACAATCCCCCGATCAGTTGCCTCTCTACAGCTGCATTTCAATCAATGTATTATTTTGACGACGAGACCGATCCTTCTTTACGTTCTGAAGGTCAAGAAGCCGTTCGCGAATCCACCAGGAGCTGCAACAGCTCCTGTTTCCGACACCGCCAGAACATTATCTGATGCCTGCATATCTGCTGCTAGAACATCAAACAGCATTATATACCAATTATTCATTGAGAATGCTTTGGCCACATACGGATATTTTGACACACACCATCTCTTTTCGTCAACACTTGTTCTCATTATCTCAGCCATCATCTCCCCTAACTCAAGTGACTCTGATGCAGTTCAAGCTGCTTTTCAGCTGCTGAAAGGGATGCGAGACAGCGGGAATGCAACAGCTGCCCAATACTTCTCGCGACTCGTACATATGCAATGGAATGTCAGCCGGCTTTTTGCCAGAGCAACCGCTGTGGAGGAGGCTGCCGCATCAAACAATGCCCTAGCCCATACCACTCCAGTGAACTATATATCTCCCAACCCGCCGCAATCAGGCATTTCCGACTTTGAGGCCTACGATTGGAATAATTTCCTTCCTCCCAACTCAGCGGATGGCAACTATGAAGATGGAGGGATCGGCCATACTGTGGTTGATCCGTTGGACAACCCACTACTTCAGGCTTTTTTGGACACTACAGATGCAAGCTGGGATGAGAACTTGGGGTTAACAGCAGAAGAACTCGGAAGTTATGTCGTATAAAAGATCTTTCTTTCGAGGGTTTCCTAGCACTTCATTTAACTTGATCACTTGCTCAATGATTTACACCCCATCTACTATAAGAGCTGAAATTTAGAAGAGCATGTGTCGAGTCTGTATAACTATTGCCTTAAGACTTCATTAAATGCCTTCGCGATGTATTTCACATTGCCCTCATTAACACCGCTCAGGCTTATACGCCCATTGTTCATCAAGTAAATGTGGTGGAGTTCCCTCAACCTCAAAACTTGCTTCTCGCTCAAGCCAGTGAAACTGAACATTCCGATCTGCGACTCGAGGCGGCTCCAGTCTCCTGAATGGGGATCTTCCTCAATGGCTTGCCTAAGAAGCGACCTCATCTTCGTGATTCGATCAGACATGACTCGCAGGTCATCCTCCCACATAGCCCTCAACTTCGCCTCGGACAGTACGGTCTGTACGATTCGGGCCCCAAAGAGAGGAGGATTGGAGATCTCGGCACGAACCAGGCGTAGGAGCTCACTTTTCGCGCCAGCAGCTGGGGTCTGGTTTGGTAGAATGAGATGGAAAGCGCCAACGCGCTCACCATAAAGGCCAAAGTTCTTGGCAAATGATTGAGCGATGCACATGCCGGGAGGAGCGGAGCAAGGGTCTTCTTCTGCACTGGACTCACCGAAAAGAGTCTGTTGGAAATGGCGGACTGCCCAGCCGTCCACCTCCACATCTCCGGTTGCAAAGCCTTGGTAGGCCGAGTCGAAGAAAGCGAACAGCTTCCTTCGCTTGAACAGCGTTGCAAGAGATTGCCATTGCTCTCGTGATGGGTCAGCTCCTGTTGGGTTATGAGAGCATGCATGTAGAATCACAACGTCATTCTCTTCGGCCTCCGCTTCGAGAGTTGACATCATTCCGTCAAAGTCGAGCGTGTGGTTGGAGAAGTCGTAATAAGGATATTTCCGTTGCGTGACATTGGGCGCACCCACAGTCCAAACGAGGTGATGGTTGCTCCAAGTGGGATCAGAAATGAAAACGTTCTTGGGCTGGAGCTTTTGGCTAAGGAAAGCAGCCCCTACATGGTTGGCCCCTGTGCCCGATATTGTCTGCAGAGAGACCACATTGGTGGTGGCTGCGGCATCCTTTCCGAGAATTAGGTCCCTTGCTGCAACGAGAAATGAATCCAATCCTTGTATAGGAAGATACTCATGATCTAGATCGGTCATTTCATGTAGAATTCTTTTAGCCTACGAACGCGGTGGATTAGATCATGGTTGTTGGATGTAGGAGAAATTAGGGAGTCAAGCCTACCTCTCTCACACTTGATAGAACCCATGGTTTGGAATTTCCATCCCTGTAGACTCCTGCGCTAAGACTGACCTTATTGGGATGATTATCCGCCTTGAAATCCGCGGTCAAAGCGAAGGCTTCGTCACGAGGTTGTTGGGGAATATCTCCAAGTGTGACGGTCATGTTGAATAATAAGGAACTGATTGTCCCAGACCCTCTAATCTGAAATATTCGCACTGCAATAATATTGGTATTTTAATAGATTTACACATGGATTACCTGCGGTAGGGGTAGATAGATCAACCGGTAGGAACTGGATCGGCAAGCAGAGATATCAGTTTGGTCGGATTATAGAGCCGATGCCGATATTATCGGCCTTCCTCCAGCACTCGATAAACTTGCATCATCGGTAATATTGACCCGGCGTACTTGAATTTTGATGTACTTTGATTGGAATTAAGCATAGACTGACACAGGCATATCCCATTTCAAGGCATATTGACAGTTCACAATTTGTTTAGATCAGCACTAATATTGCGCATTCTTTTCTAATGATGCCAAAACAAGTCTCTTGTACACAGCAACAGATTCAATAAGATCGGGAATCGCGACTTGCTCATTTACGCCATGAGCGTGTAGAATAGATCCGGGCCCGTATAGGTAGCGTTTGTGGTTTCCTTTTAGACGTGGGATGTCGGTGCCAAACGAAACCGGCATGGAATCCAATCCTGGAAACAATTAGAATATAACATAATGAACACGGAAACGGAGTTTTACCTTCAATCTCGTAGTCTAGATACGTCTCAGGGTACCCAAATGACTTCTTTAATGTGACATCGGGGTACTTTTTGACTATCTCTGCGACCTTTTTCTCAATCTCTTCGAGGTTTGCGGCAACGCGGATGCCACAAAGAGCATACGCGTCTGCAGCAAGAACGTTATAGGCTACACCGCCCTGAATCTTACCAAGATTGAAGGTTGTAGGGCCTAGGAGCTCCGATGTTGGGAGATCCAAAGATTTGAGCTCGTCGAGCAGTGTCACCAGGGTAGTGGCTGCATTCTTACCCCTCTCAGGATATCCGGAGTGACTAGCAAAACCTCTTGCAAAGAGCTCGAACACAAAATGTCCCTTGTGGCCGACTGCCAGTTTTCCTTCGGTAGGTTCTCCGAACATGATTGCTTCCCAACTCAAATTCATGTCATTGGCAGCAAGCATGCCGGGGCCTCCCTTCTCCTCCCCCACGACGAAAAGGAGGGAGATATCACCGTCTTGGATAACCCGCTCTGCACGTAACTCCTCGGCGGCTATGATCTGAGCAGCCAATGGCCCCTTGTCGTCACATGCCCCGCGCCCGTAGATGATATCGCCCTCGATTTTGAAATCAATATGTGGCGGGACGGTGTCCATGTGGGAAGTCATGCAGGTTCGAGCCTTGCGGTCGGCACCCAAAAAGGCGTAAACATTGCAGCGGTCGGAATCGGGTGCAATGGGAATAAGCTCAACAGTGTATCCAAGATTCTTTAGATATTTGGAAAGAAAAATGCCAATCTTCTGCTCTTCTTCACTGACCGATGGGATCTCCATAAGCTGCCGGAGCAGTTGGACAACTGGGGTGTTTGCCATACTTAGGCTTATGCTGAACTCGAAGTAATTAGATCTGAAGCACTTGAAATAAATAAAACTATTCAAACGAGTTCATAGAAACAATTAATGCTACGCTGACATCTGATGTTTAGCTGGAAGATTTATCGGACTTGATGCCGTTCTGCAGCATCGGCTAAAGCTTACCGAGTTGTTGAACACCAATTATACCGAATCGTTATCGCCTTGAGTCGGGATCGAGAACGGAAGAGTGGCAGAGCAACCGATCTAAACTAAGAGGAGAAACTGGGGTAACAACAGGGATACACCGGACAATAAGATGCAGTTTAGATAGCTATCGAGGCCAGTCTTGATCTAGGTTGGTACATGATTACTGAGCTCTTGAATCCATATCTTACACATTTTGATGCTAGACGAAAAGCAATCATTGTTCTTAAGTATGTGAGAGCGAATGATTCTTGATGGTCTATAGCGAATATTTCGGGCAATAATCTGGAAATGATTTGAAGTTGCTCTCATAGGTTCTCAATCTGTGGTTTCCCTGTGCATTGACAGGATGACGATGGGATTTCAAATGACACGAACTTCAATTTTGTTAAACATATAACAACTTGTATTATATTGGGAATCGACCCCAGACTATCTAGTATAACTTGAATTTGTTGAAGAGAAGTTTTTGATCTTCGTTTGCTCCCTAGACTATCTTTTACAGCCCAAATTGTTGTACTTGAGACTAGAATCCCCTAAATGGAATACTTGAAGTGTGGACAGTAGTCACCCAAGTCAGGATTTGGCGCGATAGGAGTGCCTGCCTGCTCTGCAGCCAGTAGTCTCGCAGCTCGCCTGCGGTTGACAACAGTGAAGCTGACCATGAGCACAACGACAATCAGACCGGCAAACGCAGCCAAGCCCATGGCAACGGACAGACCAAGAATGTATCGGGGAGCTGTGGGCGTAGTGAAGATCTGTCCAACGGCGACACCGGCTGTGTTTCCCATGCACAGCATGAAACCGACCATCGTGGCTCGCTTGTAGTGCTTTGCGGCATTGTCCTGCAGCCACATTGTGGAGAGACCGGTTGTTGGATAAATTCCAAGAGCGGCAACTGGATAGAGGTTAGCACGTTGAAACATGGGGATAGTGAGGAAAACATACGGAAACAGGCGAAGAACCTCACTTTGAGGCTCTCAACACTAATAAGAATGGCATATCCGATGATGAGGCACATCAAACAGCCAAGAAGATATGGGCCTCTCATCTGTGTCCGGTCCGAGAAGTACGCAATGACTAAGAAGAAAAGGAGGGAGCAGATATAGATAGGCACCGTCATGAGGTTGGCATGCACAGAGGTATATCCAAGTCCTCTGACAATTGTAGGAAGAAAGGTCGTCAAGCCATAGAGAGAGATATTGACTGAAAATTGGTACGCCCAGAAAGCCCACCATTTGGGGTCCTTGAACGCCTTGAAGCATTCGGCCCAGGAGAACTCTTCGTCATTGCCCCAGCTTGGATCGGCATCGTAGCGTGCTTGCATCATTTGTTTTTCTTCTGCCGTGAGGAACCAAGCCTCGGTGGGGGACTTGGGGAAGACGAAGTAGAAGCAAGGCACAATCACGAAGGTCATTGCACCCTCGATGGCGAAGAGCCACCGCCAGCCGGAGAAGTTGTCCGTTCGAATTTGTGTGAGGCCGTAGGCAAGGATACCACCGAACGCGCTGGAGAAAGCACTGAACGCAAATATCATCGAAGATCTCTTCCCACGCTCGGATTTCTTGTATACCCACCCCAAGTACACGTTGATGCATGGGATCAGACCGGCTTCGAACAGACCAATGAGGAGTCGGCAGGCATATAACGCTCGGTAGTCTTTGACGAAACCTGCGAGTGTTAGTGAAATGTTATTCCCGATGGCGGTCAGTGTTATTTACTCATTCCAAGAGTCGCCGAGCCCCAGCAAAAGGCGGAAATGGCCATGATTGGCTTCGGGCCGATGACTTTCAGCAGGACGGCAACGGGGCCTTCGAGAGGGACATAGGTTGCAAATCTGTCGAGTGGGGGAAGTCAATAATGTGCAGTAGGTGCGAGCGGTACAAATATCTTACAGCAATGTAGTCGCAGTTCCAAACTGGTTGCCTACGAGGTTGAGTTCCTCAGGAAGGCCCGCAATGTTGGCGTTTCCCAGGTTGCTTCGGTCCAGATTTGACATCAAGTAAAGGAATCCCATGGCAGTGACTGCGAAGATCTGCTCTTTGAGTTAGCATTGTGAATTGGCTGGCAAATGGAAGATGCAAGACATACATCGAACTTTCTCATCATGCGACTCTCTTTAACGGGATCAATGTAATAATCTGATGACCCATGTTCAGAGTCTGGCTTGCTGTCGTTTGGAGACACCGCAACCTCTTTCGAGGAGCGGACCTCTTCAACTGCAGTCGACATTTTGGAGAAACCTAATTGGATGGCTAAAATATAGAAGGGACGTTATTCAAGCCAATTGATTCTTAGAAAGTTGCCAATTCCTCGAGATGATGTTGGCTTCTGGCAGGGGCAGGCGGCAGGTAAATATGGGACAACGTCAACCTGTCATGACATGGTTCAAGTTGCTGTCGTCTCCAATGGTTCATAGCACTACCGAGTTGCCATCCCTGACATATCTGATAAGTCAATTGGAGTAATCGAACGATCAAGGTCAGGCATGAAGCAAGAATCTCTCACCGGACCTTGACAGATAACGGTTATCAACCAAATGACTGTTATCTTGCTATCAACGCTATCTGCGGGTGGATCACATTTCTGTTATCACTTGGCTTCGGTCGGCTTGTATTGGAGGTTGCCGATCGGTTCAATATTTCCGCATTTCCAAATCGGCATTGCCATGATCCAGCCAAATAACGGCAATCCGTTTTCTTGAGCCGATCACCGACACCGAAGCCGTGACCAAAGAATGAGTAATGGAGGCTTTAATATTACACACTCATGTCCTGTTAAGGGCCATCGCAAGACAATATATCCTTTGTGATTCTTCACTGTTGAAAAATTCGACCCGAAGCCCACGATCATTGATTCACTAAACAATGGCTTCGACACAGGGAATCCGCATTGCAATTGATCGGGGAGGCACTTTCACAGATGCTTGGGCCAGGCTGCCGGGAACAGACCGAGAGCTCGTACTCAAGGTCCTCTCCCAGAGCCCCGATGAGTATGACGACGCGCCTACCGAGTGCATTCGCCAGATTCTAGAGATTGCCACAAACACACAAATTCCCCGGGGAACACCTTTGGATCTCACCCCGGTAGAATTCATTCGAATGGGCACGACGGTTGCGACCAACGCTCTCCTGGAACGCAAGGGCGAGCGTTGTGCCCTTGTCATCACAAAGGGCTTCCGAGACATCCTTGAGATTGGAAACCAAGCAAGACCGCACATCTTCGATCTCTCAGTGCGCCGGATGAGCAAGCTGTATGACAGAGTTGTCGAGGTTGATGAGCGTGTCACAATTGAGGGATTTGCCGAAGACCCGGAGCCCAAACCTATCGATGTGGACTCTGAGCCTTGTCTTACTACTGGGCTGGCTGGTGAAGCAGTCCGGATCATCAAGGCCCCGGATTACGACAAAGTTCGCGCTGACTTGAAGGTGCTCTGGGAGGAGGGATACCGAAGTCTGGCCATCGCCATGATGCACTCCTACACTTTCCAGGACCACGAGCTGGGTATTGCCAAGGTTGCACGCGAAATTGGATTCAGGGTTGCCGTCTCGTCGGATCTTCAGAAAATGGCAAAGATCGTGCCCCGAAGTCAGTCGGCTGTTGCCGACGCCTACTTGTCCCCCATTACCGACGAATATCTTGAGAACTTCCGAAAAGGATTCAAAGGCCAGCTTCAAGATAGCCATGCTAGCAAATTATTTCTCAACCAGTCAGATGGCGGTTTGACGGCATTTGACAACTTCACAGGCCTCAGGGGTGTATTGAGTGGCCCTGCAGGCGGTGTGATTGGCCTTTCCAAGACTTGCTATGATGAGAAGGATGCTACACCCGTTCTCGGATTCGATAGTAAGTTGAATCAACTGGTCTTCTGTTGCAACCGGTTTTCTAACGTTGCCTTTAGTGGGAGGTACAAGCACTGATGTTGCACGTTATGCCGGATCTCTTGAGCACATCTTTGAGAGCACCATCGCCGAAGTAACGATCCAAACTCCACAGCTTGACATCAATACTGTTGCTGCAGGTGGTGGATCGATTCTGGCTTGGGAAAATGGGCTGTTCAAGGTCGGACCTGGAAGCGCTGGCGCAAACCCAGGACCTGCTTGCTATGGCCGTGGCGGTCCGCTGACAGTAACTGATGCCAACTTCTTCCTGGGTCGTATCATTCCAGACTTCTTCCCACGACCTCTTGACCTGGACATTGTGAAGAAGAAATTCTTTGAAATCACGGAATCTATCAACAACACCAAGGAGGGAGGCACCAAGTTCACTAAGGAAGAGGTCGCCATGGGCTTCCTCTTGATTGCCAACACCACGATGACACGGCCAATTCGAACTCTCAGCGAAGGCCGAGGGTTTGAGACTGCGGCACATAATCTGGGCTGCTTTGGAGGAGCTGGTGGTCAACACGCCGTTGCGGTAGCAAGAGATCTAGGAATTCGTCATGTTGTCATTCCTCGGTATTCAAGCATCCTTTCTGCTTATGGCATGGCTCTCGCCGACGTCGTCGTGGAAAACCAAGAGCCGGAAACTCTGACTTTCTCTTCGACAGCTGTACCTAAACTGCAAGCGAGATTTGAAAGACTGTCCGCGAATGGATCACAGGGCTTATATGCACAGGGATTCATTGATGATCAAATCAGGCACGAATACTTCTTGAACATGAGATACCAAGGCAGTGATACTGCCCTTATGATCCAGCATCCTGGAGATCTTGCTTTATTTAACAAAGCATTCGTCGACCGCCACCATCAGGAGTTCGGTTTTACGCAACCTCGAGAGATTATCGTTGATGATGTCAGAGTACGAAGCGTTGGAAAGGGTGCAGATCTCAAACTGAGCAGCCCCTTTGAAGAATTTCGAAGACTCCAGACCTCGCCCCCTGTTACACCCACAAAGCCCGACTCCGTAAGAAGGGTGTACTTTGAAGGACAGGGTTGGACCGACACGAGCCTGTATTTCCTCGACGACGTTCCTCGAGGAGCTCGCGTAAAGGGGCCTGCAATGATCGTCGACAAGACACAAACTGTCGTCATTGACCCCTCTAGCGCTGCCTTCGTGCTGCCTGAGCATCTTTTCCTCGAGATTCTGGATGTCAACAAGCCTGAAATATCCACAGACTCTGTCGACCCTGTCCAGCTCAGTATCTTTGGTCATCGCTTTATGAGCGTGGCCGAGCAGATGGGTCAAACTATGCAGAAAACCTCTATTTCGGTCAATATCAAGGAGCGACTAGACTTTTCTTGCGCCGTATTTTCTGCCGACGGTGGGCTGGTCGCCAATGCGCCGCATATCCCAGGCCACTTGGGTTCGATGAGCTACGCCATCGCCTATCAGGCCAAGCTCTACGGTCCTGGAGAGTTGAAACCGGGCGACGTGCTTTTAAGTAATCACCCGTGCGCCGGAGGAACTCACTTGCCAGATCTGACGGTGACAACTCCTGTGTTTGACGATGAGAAGAATCCCACAAAGATCCTCTTTTTCGTTGCCAATAGAGGGCACCACGCAGACATTGGCGGGATCCAACCTGGTTCTATGCCGCCACACTCTACTGAACTATGGCAGGAAGGTGTTGCTGTTGAAACATTCAAGATTGTCAACGAGGGACAGTTTGACGAGGAAGGCCTTCATAGAATTCTCGTCGACATCCCCGGCTCATATCCCGGCTGCAGTGGAACAAGAACATTAAGAGACAACATCGCCGATCTCAAGGCTGCTATAGCGGCCAACAACCGCGGCATCCAACTCATTAGTGCCCTCGTCAAGGATTATACGTGGCCGGTGATCCAGTTTTACATGCAAGCTATCCAAGATAACGCTGCGCAGTCAGTACGGCAGCTCCTCAAGGTCTTCTCTAAGAGGTTTGAAGGCCAGGATTTGCAAGCTGAGGACTTCCTTGATGATGGTACGCCTCTGTGTCTCAGTATCAATATCGACAGTGAGACTGGCGACGCGGTCTTCGATTTCGAAGGAACCGGCCACGAGCACTTTGGCAATCTGAACTGCCCGCCCGCGGTGATGTTCTCAGGTATCATGGTAAGTGACAAATATATTGATTCACTCATCACCGATGCATTTGCGACTTGTTAACCCATACCTTAGTACTGCTTACGTTCAATGATCTCAACCGACATCCCCCTCAACCAGGGATGTCTGGCGCCGATCAAGCTCAAGCTCCCTGCCAACTCAATCCTGTCGCCCTCCCTCAAGGCAGCTACTGTGGGGTCCAACGTCGAGACGTCGCAGAGGATAGTGGACCTCATTTTCAAAGCATTCCAGGCATGCGCTGCTTCCCAGGGGACGTGCAACAACCTGACATTCGGATACGGTGGCACGGACCCAGATACGGGCAAGGTTACGAAAGGTTTCGGATACTACGAGACCATTGCAGGTGGCTCTGGAGCGGGCGCTGACTGGGAGGGCGAGAGTGGTGTGCACACTCATGTTACGAACACGAGGATATCCGATCCTGAGATCTTCGAGCGACGGTACCCCGTGATCCTTCACGAGTTCTCCATCCGCCATGGTAGCGGCGGCCTGGGTATGAACCGTGGTGGTGATGGCTGTGTGCGTGATATCGAGTTCCGGATGCCGATGCAGGTATCAATCCTGTCGGAGCGTCGTGTTATTGCCCCATATGGTATGGTAGGAGGCGATGAAGGCAAGAGAGGACTGAACTTGTGGATTCGCCGTGATGCCGAGGACGGTACGACTAGAACGATTAGTCTAGGCGGCAAAGCGACTACGATGATGAACGCTGGAGATAGGATTGTTGTCTTAACACCTGGTGGTGGTGGATATGGTCCCAACCCAGACAAGAAAGTGAAGAAAGAGGTAATTGGAGCTTTCAAAATTGGAGAGAAGTTTGCCAATGCCCAGCTTCTTGCTCGGACCAATGGAAGTGTGGCTCAAAGAAACGCAACTGCAACGGAGGGATAGTTCAGTATCATATAGTAACAAAGAGATTAAATGTATATCCGTGGACAATCCAAATGTTCACCAATTGATATGCCGCTATCACGTCTAAAGATGTTCATTCATATCCAACTCTTCATGCATTAAGTTAATTTGATTAATTTTACAATAAATTCACAATGAAATAAATTGTCATTGACAGAATGTCACTCTGCCGGATCATTTCACGAGTGAAGTCCATCAACTATAGGGTAGCTCTCATCCAATACAGCGCCGTCTCCCCATAAAACAACAAACACACCTGCAAGGAGCGTCGCCCGGTGACGTTCTCGGCTAGCTATTAGTTAAGGAGACTGGGCCAGGGATGCTATGCATTCGTTCAGAATGAATGCGGAGTTATCTGGGATTAATTCGGATGAACACGCACGCTGCATAGTAGCTAGGTTGGCTGGAACGCTTAAGGTGGCTAGAATTCCCGAGTATGTAATCTGCGATTCCCATGTTCCTGCATACAATGGCTGGAAAACTCCACAGTGTAGTTATGCTGAATATATTGCGATCGATGGATAGGTTCCGGGGTCGAAAGCCACGTCGGGCCTCGCTTAGCTGGTCAGTCAATTTCACCAAAGACACTTTGATTAAAAGGGGACACCAAAATAAAGTTCTGGGTTTGAAATTGAACAATTCTTGGATTATTCAGCTAAACTTAAGATACAACTGACCCAGACTGAGTGAGATGAAGCCAGAACACGCAAACTCATATCAAGTCCACATTCTTAGTGGCCCTTGCGTGGAATGCAAGTCGGCCGTTGATATCAAGGGCGTGGGGTGGGGAGCGATCGCGCTACTCATCTGGATCTATCACCCTTGCTCATAGCCATGTGGTTGAGCCTACGAATTGACGGGTAGTAGATGCAAGTCTCTCGCACAGAGGTGGACCGACTGGGTCGAGCACGGTTGTTACATTTCCTGGACATTCGAAGTCGACTCTGGTTCTCATGATAGGAGACATGCTACTATAGGATGGCTGGGAAGGATGAAGGCCAACGGCGCCATTACCACAACCGAAGGAGTTCAGCGCAACCAATGGTAATTGGTCGAGCGCAAGAACGGATGGAAGGGAGAGTGCACAATAATACAATTGGTGAGGCGCAAAGCTCGAGAAATCCATTTTAGCGTACGTTGGGCACGCGAATGTTGCGTGTCGGCTCCTCGTGCAGGCATGCAAATAGAATTCGACTGAGACATATCTACCCAACGGTGTGCGGGAACTAGATCTAACGATAAACGACTCGTGGGTCTCCTGAAACCTGCGACATCTCATTCCTGTTTTCTGATCCAGTTGACATGCCACTCCCCTTGCGTAGAGCGCGAGTTCATGTGCCAATGCCTGAAGGCATTGATCATGGACATTGAAAGATTAAATAAGAAGCACAGAAGCCCGCATCTGAATGTGAAGGCAGGTAAGCTCTACAACAAATCGACTGCATAAGCCCAAGCACGTGTGACAGCTTGGCTGAAACTTCATCATGAGGGCAGTCCACAACCGCCTACTGGCCCTGACGGCCTTCATAGTCTTCATAGGCTTTATGAATCTTCCAACGGCCCTTGCCCTTCCCAACACTTCAAGGTAAGATTGGAGAATCCTAAAGTTGATCTGAGCAAGAAGGATATTGACATTTGTGTGAAGAGTATCTTCCATTCATTCGACCAGCGAAACACCCAAAGGCAATGATCGTACATATGGTTCCCTGTTCAGGTCCCTCAAGGGGGCCATGATGAAACGTGATCCCCAATCAACCTCCCGCCCTCCATGGTGGTGGCCAAATGGCGAGTCTGGACTGACCTATGTACCTGGCCAAATTGGCGGAGCAGGTCCGTCGCAATGGCCTTCTCAATGGCCATCGCAGCCAGGGCCGCAAGGTCCCCAAGGTCCTGTTGGTCCGGTTGGCCCAACAGGAGCAACTGGTCCAAAGGGAGATGTCGGTAGCCAGGGCCCCGTGGGTCCTATTGGAGCTACTGGTCCCATTGGGCCCATCGGCCCTCAAGGCCCGACTGGAGAAGATGGTGATAATGGCGCCGATGGAGCTGTCGGACCCATCGGACCTGTTGGACCGACCGGCCCGGCCGGACAGAACGGCGCCGTGGGACCTCAAGGACCGGTTGGCCCTCTCGGCCCTGCTGGTATGAATGGCATGAATGGAGCGGTTGGTCCTGCTGGCCCTATTGGACCTAATGGCCCTGTTGGCCCAGTTGGACCTATTGGACCTATCGGACCTAATGGCCCTGCTGGTACTAATGGCATAGATGGAGCGGTTGGTCCTGCTGGCCCTGTTGGACCTATTGGGCCTATTGGTCCTAATGGCCCTGTTGGACCTATTGGGCCCATTGGACCTAATGGCCCTGTTGGACCTATTGGGCTTACTGGCCCGGCTGGTGCGGATGGTGCGGATGGTGCGGATGGTGCGGATGGTGAGGTTGGTCCTCAAGGTCCTATCGGTGAAACTGGTCCTCAAGGCCCTATTGGTGAAACTGGCCCTACTGGACTGACCGGTGAGGTTGGTCCTCAAGGTGAAATTGGGCCTACTGGACTCACTGGTGATACCGGCCCTCAAGGCCCCATCGGATTAACTGGTGATACTGGCGCTACTGGTCCTACCGGACTAACTGGTGATACTGGCCCTCAAGGCCCCATCGGATTAACTGGTGAAACTGGCCCCGAAGGCCCGATTGGTCTGACTGGTCCTCAAGGGCCTATCGGACTGACTGGTGATACCGGTCCTGAAGGTCCTATCGGACTAACTGGTGCAACTGGTGATACTGGTCCCGAAGGCCCTATCGGTCTGACCGGTCCTCAAGGGCCCATCGGTGAAACTGGACTGACTGGTGATACTGGTCCTGAAGGTCCTATCGGTCTGACTGGTCCCCAAGGGCCTATCGGTGAAACTGG
Source organism: Clonostachys sp. G952 (assembly GCA_027569935.1). Classification (NCBI taxonomy): domain Eukaryota; kingdom Fungi; phylum Ascomycota; class Sordariomycetes; order Hypocreales; family Bionectriaceae; genus Clonostachys; species Clonostachys sp. G952. The sequence continues at coordinate 790,099 of JAPDLB010000010.1, read as the reverse complement.
ACTGACTGGCGATACCGGTCCTGAAGGTCCTATCGGACTAACTGGTGCAACTGGTGCAACTGGTGATACTGGTCCCGAAGGCCCGATTGGTCTGACCGGTCCTCAAGGGCCTATCGGACTGACTGGTGATACCGGTCCTGAAGGTCCTATCGGACTAACTGGTCCTCAAGGTCCTATCGGACTAACTGGTGCAACTGGTGATACTGGTCCCGAAGGCCCTATTGGTCTGACCGGTCCTCAAGGGCCTATCGGACTGACTGGTGATACTGGTCCTCAAGGGCCTATCGGACTGACTGGTGATACTGGTCCTGAAGGCCCTATCGGTCTGACTGGTGCTCAAGGCGCTGTTGGACCACAGGGCGCTGTTGGACCACAGGGCGCTGTTGGGCCACAAGGCGCTGTTGGGCCACAAGGCGCTGTTGGGCCACAAGGCGCTGTTGGGCCAATAGGTCCGGCTTCTTATGCGTCGTCCTGGGACTATGCCGGTTGCTATAATGCCCCCGGCGGGAACGGCGGATTCGCCTCCATCGTGGCCGACAAACCCGAGGGTATCTCTATTGACGACTGCGCGACCTTCTGCGCAAACGCTCAGGGCGGCATCAGCCCTACCTTCTATTTCTCGCTTTCAACATTGAGCCCCATTTTGGGCCCCTCCATATGCACATGTGGAAACGCTCTTGCAAACACAGCCACAGTCGCGGCCAATAACAATTGTGATAGTCCCTGCGATTTCGGGGTTGGACCCCGCCCTTATTGCGGCTCAGCCGACGGTAATTACGTGTCAGTTTTTGCCAGTGTATAGGATATATCCTGGTTGAGTTATATAGGTATATTAGAAATACCCTCTGGAAAAGAACGAGTGCAAGCAAGAAGCAGGCCAACGGCGAATGTATACTTAACTAGCTATATCTGTCGTCATAGAATTCAGCCTCATTCTATTCTTTTAGCCCCTGAAATTCGCAATAATGAGTGATTGCAAGCCGAGCAGCCCAATCGTAGCTTGATACAGTAGTCTGGCTTCTCCTCCATAATGAAATCATCCAGCTCTAGAACACAGAAGTATGCTCAGAGTTTAACCATTCGCCGATGAAGAGCGCGCGTCACTAGCGCGAGGTGCTGTTGAGGTTCCCAGCCGCTATCACAATTCTTCTGTTGGCGTTACTCTCTTGGCATACTCTGTTTCCTCTATTGTTCCTTTCGAATCTGTTGTCTCAAGTTTGATCCGATCGATTTATGCAACATAAGCAGGTTAGAATAATCTTTGATTTGAATAATGCAAGCTAACTAAGGTCAATATTTCTCTTCCAAAATTGTATGAAACTTTCCCGTTCTGGCTCCCTCAATAAACTTCAATTCCCCTTTAGCATGGGATAGCCACGTTTCCGTGGTACTCTACACATGATTAGTAACAGTGGTATATTTCATCCATGTCCACGTGTGGATAGAGAATGGTGAATCTGCGCTGGTAAACCCTGAAACATCACGTCAATAGCTATTGTCAGCATGATTGATGATGCTATGGAACAAATAGGTTTTGCCGAGAAAACATCTGCCGTTGGTAAATGGTGTAGTTCGGAGTAGTCAGGATGACTGGAAAGTCCCTGGAATGCCTCCTCCCGTCGGATGTAGATAGATAACATTGCGATGTCGGATCGGTCCGGGAATACCGGTCGGTTAGGTGATAACAGCAAAAGATAAGATCTTCAAGCCGATCGCTGGGGGGACTCATTACGACTCCAGCCGATGGGTGGAGTGTTTGTTGCTCGGAGTGAGACAGGATCTTGGTGATCAGCTTATGCCCAAAACTATTCGCCGACTGACTGGGAGAGGAGACATATTCCAATCTGGTCGATTTTCGAATTAGGTCGTCAGATTTATGCCTTCACTAACCACTACACGTCTCATAGCTACATCCAGGGTCACGATGGCCCCTAAACCTGATATATTGTTTATAGACTCGAGCGTTCAGAAGATAGACTTTGCCCGCCGAAAAGGGTTTGCCGAGAAATTCAACATTATACAATATGACTGCGAGTCCACCGAGGAATTCAAAGAGCGCCTGAAGCCCGGGGGACCTTACTCAAACATCGTTGCTATTTCACGAAATGGCTGGCTCAAAGCTGGACCGCTCGCGAAGCAACTCCCCTTTGGAACAGATGTTATTCCATACTATCCGCCCAGTCTCAAAATTATATGCTGCAGCGGCCATGGGCATGATGCCTCTGATGTGGAGGCAATAACTGCTAGGGGTATCTGGTACTGCAACACGCCAAACGCATGCACGGAAGCCGTGGCGAATACCGGGCTGTTCCTTGTGCTTGATTCATTCCGATATCTTTCTTTTGCTCAGTGGTGCGCTCGGAATGACTGGCTGCAGAGTCGAGACCTGGGTCAAAAGGCGGTTGATCCCACTGGGAAAACTCTGGGTATTGTCGGGCTTGGGGATATTGGTCTGGGCATTGCTCAGAAGTGTGAAGCCGCATTTCAAATGAAAATACGTTACCAAGGGCCTCGACAGAAGCCACAGGCAGAAGAATCATTGAAGGGGGGAGCAATCTACCATTCAACAGTGGATGAGATGATACCCCACGTCGACTGCATCATCCTCGCGGCCCCCTATACAAGTGATACGCATCACATTCTGTCTAAGAGGCAGTTTGAACTCGCCAAAAGTGAAGGGATAAGGGTTGTGAATGTGGCACGAGGCAAGATGATTGACGACGATGCACTGCTCGAGGCATTGGAGACTGGGCGTGTTGTTGGGGCTGGATTGGATGTGCATACAAATGAGCCAGGTATCAATCCCAAACTGAGGGATAACTGGCGGGTTACGGTTCTACCACATATTGGAGTGTGCTCAGCAACAAGCTGGGAGAATTTTGAGAAGATCAATCTGGACAACATTGAGGCTTACTTTACGAGCGGCGAGCCAATAACGCCGGTGAACAATATCAAGAATTAGAGGCTTCTTTCATGCTTAGGCTTAGGCAAAATATATATTATTTTTAGAAAGGCAAAAATGTCATGTGAAAAATATCCCACGTTTGATTTTTGTCACAGATTAGGCCAATCTGGCAAAACGAAATCCTTTCCTAGTTATCCACGGTTCCCATTATATAGCACTGTCATAATTTTTAGCTTCTAATGGATGATGTGGTGTATTTCATGCGATGACGCTCTGAAAGACAATCCAGCATCGTGACCAATTTACACGAGGCTGGGCCAAAAGAATGGCCAGATCATTATCAATGAGATCCACGAGTAAGTACATGTGCACACAGGGATAGGATCACATAAGTCGGCCATATAGTCGGCAAGGACAACCCTGAACCGGCTTTTTGATGCGATATAATGCCGACTTCGAGTCCGAGTCCCCGGCATGCGCTTCGTTCTCAACTTCAGTTGTAATGCCACTCACGTCAGTCTTCTAGATCCTATACCTGACAAATCACTTGAGAGGCAGTTAGACTCATCAGTGATTACCCCGGTCGACTTACCGAGCTACTTGAAAATGCGTAAGTTTCAGAGGGAAATATTTGCCTATATTCGATTACTCACAGTAATCCCCCATATAGCTTCGTTCCTTGTTATTGGCGCTGGTGTGATCGGCTTATCCACCGCGCTCGAGCTCCGGACCCGGTATCCTGGGTCAGATATTGTGATCGCGGCCAAATACCTCCCCGGCGATTCTGCCCCTGACTACACATCGGCTTGGGGAGGTGCAAACTGGTTTCCAGCAGCTCGGGTCAATGGCACACAGGAAGACTGGGAGGCCATTGGCTATCGGAAGCTCAAGGAGCTTGCATCAACAAGGCCAGAGTCAGGCGTTCAGCCTATGAACATTCGATGGCATTACGAGCGCCCAATCGATGAAGTTGGTATTAAAACTCCGGAAACGGGGAAGCTTTGGTTTGAAGAGCTCGTGAGGGGCCTGACCAAGATTGATGAGAAGGACCTTCCTGAGGGCACAAGCTTTGGATTTGAAATGGCTAGTTTTGTCATCAATGTCCAGAGATATCTCCCGTGGTATGTTACAAAGAAAGTACCAGGGGCAATTGTCGCTAATGTTTCTAGGTTACAAACTGAGGCGGAGAGGAAAGGGATCTACATCCATCGGCGTGTCTTTGGGCATATCCAAGAGGTCCTGGACCTATACCCTCAAGTCAATGCGGTCTTCAATTGTACAGGCATTGGAGCTCTAACTCTAGGTGGAGTTGAAGATAAGAAGATATTTTCCGCAAGAGTAATTATTGAACTATCTTTGAAAATGCCCAGAAGCTGCATTTGCTTACAAAGAAATATGTTTAGGGACAAATCATGCTGGTCCAAGGACCTGAGAAGCCGATCGAAAAGATGTACTTCCGTGCTCCTCACCGTGATGGTGAAGCAACTCATATATTTCCACGTGGAGAACGTGGAGGAGTTATACTCGGGGGTTGCCGACAGAAAGATAATTGGGATGCGGAAATCGACATGGAGTTCGCGGAGGTTATCAAGAGACGATGCTGTGCTCTTGTTCCTCAACTGGGCAAGCCTGAAGACCTTAGAATTATCAAGCACGGTGTTGGATTCCGACGTAAGATAGAACGTTCCATTCTTCCATCCTTATCTCTAATTTTACTCCGAAACAAATCTAACATTATGGCAGCGGGTCGAGAAGGCGGCGCTCGTATCGCACCTGAGACGATCAACGGCAGGCTTGTCATCCACAACTACGGCGCAGGAGGAACTGGGTTTCAGGCAGGCTGGTTCGTTTGCCACAAATCAAGATTCTTGAGGTTTCTGCTAATATAGAATTTAGGGGAATGGCACGATATGCCGTGGATTTGCTATCGGACCGCGCAAGAATATAATTTAAGCGAAGCTTGACAAGCGTAGGAGACAGGAGTTTAATTTAATACCCAGGGACGAGATATCACGGTCAGGACAATTACGATCTTTGTGCTTTGTTTGAAAAAGAGAGTAGACGAGAGATAGATAATTTTGACGCTTCGAGAGAATGGCCCTCGCAAAAGCCTGCTGCCTTCGGACTTTTTGATGAATTGATGTAACGATATCGTTCAATGCACGGTCCATATTGTTCTTCAGGCGATTTCATCGTCGTTCCATTGTCGTACATCCCAGTACCCTTCATTCACAGGTAGTGGCCATGTGGCCTTTGAGGAGTAGGAATTACGGTGTCAGTGATGGAAGGACTTGGATGGATAATTCTCTCAGTAAGTGTCCATATCGTTTACAGGTGTCGTTGACTGGCCCACCACTCTGGCTATCTACATCGGGCGACGGTTAACTGTTGCCGTGCCGATATGAAGTCACATGCCGACTGCATAAAGGCGGGCGAATCTGTGCCGATCAGTGATACCAGCACAGCCGTAGAGATTATTTCATATCCAGAGACCCTCATGCTGTAATTGCCACCTAGGTAATACGGAATACGTGCAATCTAGAGAACAACCCACTGCATAGGGGCTTACCACAACATGGGCTCAAAGCCGAGAGTAATCACCGTGGCAGCTGCACAGCTAGGGCCTGTCAAGAGTCTCTACACCCCCCGACAAGAGACACTCGGTCGCATGATCGCCCTGCTTGATGAAGCTGTTGAAGCGGGCGTCCGACTGGTTGTGTACCCCGAGCTTGCATTCACCACCTTCTTCCCCTCGCACATTATTGAAGACCCAGATAAGCTCGCTGGATATTTCGAGCCCACTTCACAAGCAGAACCTTATGCAGTCATCAACTCGCCCAAGGTCAAGCCCCTGATTGATAGAGCTAATGAGCTTGGCGTCGATGTCAGCTTTGGATTTGGAGAGCGTTTCACCTCTGAAGATGGCAAAGTGACTGATTTCAATTCTGCAATCTATTACTCTGCGACCCAAAAGAGGGGAATTGCGAAGTACAGAAAGGTTCATCTGCCAGGTCGCGTCGACATCGATACTCGATCCAATGTAATTCAACAGCTCGAGAAGCGCTATTTCACACCAGGCGACCTTGGCTTCCAGGCATTCCGGGTACCTGATCTGGTTGACGGCGCGCTGAAGGCAGCAGATGCTGCTTCTGAACAAGACCCAGAAGGAAAGGGAGATCCGATCGTAGGCATGCTCATCTGCAATGATCGCCGTTGGGCTGAGGGATGGAGATGCTATGGGCTTCAAGGAATAGAAATCTTGCTGGCAAGTCCCCAACCTTGTCGACTTGCCCTTAGCCCTAGGAAAAATGATTAACGTGATTCATCTTCGAATAGGAGGGCTATAATACCACTGCTTATGCGCCCCAATATAATGGAGATGAAGCAGAGCAAGAAGCTGAGGCTCTCTTCCACCACCGTCTATCATGTCAGAGCGGCAGCTACACCAACGCGTGCTATAGTATCAACGTCGCCAAGGCTGGCTGGGAGGACCATGGAAAGATGATTGCCGGGTCTAGCATTATCGACCCAAATGGGCATATCATCGCGGAGTCAAAATCATATGAAGATGAGCTGGTCATTGCTACCATTGATCTGGCCAAGTGCAGGAAGGGAAAGGAGAGAGTATTTGCTTTTGGGAGACATAGGAGGATTGAGCATTATTCACTCCTTTCGGAGCAAGCTGGCGTGAAAGAGCCACCTCTGCTTAGCTAGAAAGCCTTGGATGCACCGTTCTGGTAGAGAATACGATACCAATATTTGACCGAACAAGAAATTCGAAGTGGCTTTACAGTGTTGCATCGCATTTGTCGGCGGAAAATCGCCGCATCCAACCCACCATGACGCACCGGCGATTTTGCTCCGATATGAAATGCGTTCTTTCCAGCCCTGAATCAGAGCGAGATGTAAACTAGACGGCCCAGATACTTATATAAACACACTCATCCATCGTAAGTCTCAATTCTAGCCAGGTCCAGTACACACCTATCAAGTTATTCATCAAGTTTGCAGTCAAGTTCACCAGGATCAATCCAACATGGGACTAACAGACGCATCGGCGGCCGACTTCCTCACAGCCCAAGCCCAAGAGCTTCGTCTCTCTGCTACTCTCGAGATCAATGAGCTCGTTAGAAAGCAGCTTGACATGGGCAAGCCGGTAGTTCACCTAGGATTCGGAGAAGCTACTTTCCCCATCCCCAAGAGTGTGCGAGCTGCGCATGAAGAGGCCAGCGGAAACACTAGCTACCTGCCTGTGGCTGGTCTTTGGAAGCTTCGAGAGGTGTGTAGCACGCCATGAATGATTTGAGTGTTTTTTTCTCTTAATCCTTGAGGCTAAGGAACTGTCTACGTCTTATAGTCCGTTGCTCGATTTCAGACTCGCCGACTGGGTTTTACTGTTGGCCCAGAGCAGGTTGTTATCGCACCTGGCTCGAAGCCGTTACTTTTCGCTCTTTTCGACATCCTCAGTGGAGATGCATTGCTTCCTCGCCCGTCCTGGGTCAGCTATGAACCTCAAGTGAAGCACGCGGGGAAGCAACTTTACTGGATTGAGACAGACGAAGAAGACCGCCATACCATCACAGGTGAGTTACACCATAGGCCCCAAGGACGCATGTAAATATTGACTTGATACTTTGCATACGAAGGCTCGTCTCTAAATTCCGCATATGACCAGGCTGTTTCGGAGGGCAGTGACCCCCGAATCATGCTCATCAATTCGCCCTCAAATCCAACCGGTCAAGCATTTTCAAAGGAAACTCTGGAAACAATAACATATTTCTGTAAAGAGAAGAAGATCACATTGATCAGCGATGAAATATACTCTGATATTTGCTATTCTGATACTTATTCGACCACGTCGTGTACTGAGGATATATTCAACGCGGGCCAAATGGTCCTCACTGGTGGCCTGTCCAAGGTAAGCCATGGCATTTGCACTCTTCAAGGTTCCCCGTAGGACTTTTCTGACATCCTGATATAGACTTACTCCGCTGGTGGCTGGCGTGTCGGATTCGCAATCTTCCCTCCTAACACGTTTGGCAAGACTTTGCAAAAAGCGATATTGGCCTATGCTTCTGAATGTTGGTCCGCCGCCTCGGCCCCTGCTCAAGAAGCTGCGGCCGTAGCCTTTGACACCACTCCGGAGATGGACACTTATCGCTCCCAGCTAAGTAACCTCCACAAGCATTGCACAATCAGACTATATGAAGCACTGAAGAACTGCGGACTTGCCGTGGCAGCACCAAAGGGTGCCTTTTACTTGTACCCGTCCTTCTATCCATATAGCAAGCAGTTGAAGTCACTGGGTATTTATACGAGCCGTCAACTGTCCCGTTGGCTCATTGAAGAGTGTGGTGTGGCAGCGTTGCCAGGGTCAGTGTTTGGAGAGGATGACGAAGGTGTCCGCGGTGGTCGCTATCGTTTGAGAATGGCAACCAGCTATCTTTATTTCAAGGACCAAGAAGAACGATACACTCGCGGATACGAGCTATTGTCTCACGCATTGGATGGGGGAGCTAATGCCACGATTAAGCTGCCATTACTTGAAAAGGCGATAGTGGCAATAGAGAATGCCGTGGCAAAGCTCAAGAACGTGTAATGTTTTCTCAGCCCCTTCCAATCGAGAAATTTACGAGACACTTTGAAATAAAAGAGATGATATTGATGCAGAAATCATCAAGTTATGAAGGGCCCAGTATCTGTTCCTGTGGGACCGTCGACTCAAGACCCTCCTAGATTTTGGTCCCAACCTTGAACGTTTTCATTATTCCGCAAGTCTTGTGGGAAGATATCCCAAAAGGACTGAGAACCAGAAATCCCTAGAAGCTGCCCAAAAGGGTCCATAGTCTCCCAATGGTCGGTCATTCCGAGGTCGAAGAAGGATGAAGAGAAAGGTAATGAGCCAGCTGGTTGTGAATCATCATTCATATCGCTCTCTCCTAAGGAATGTGTCGCCTCATATCTGCCTGTGGTACGAAAAGCGAGCCCTGTAGAAATCGTTCTCTGAATACTGTCGGCAAGAACCTCGAATTGAGCATCTATCTTGAATAGAAGGTCGTCGTCCCACCGTTCGTTCATTATTGCCAGACATACGGAGCATTTTCGAGTCCACGCAGGAAAGTCAACTAGAAGAAGAGAGTGGCCCGAAGTTGAAGATATTTGGGAATAGCTTGTTTGGGCGGTCACTGCCATAGTGAGACCTGCGAATAGAACACCCTGCACAAGCATCCACGAGAGAGGAACATTGCTGGTTCGTAAAAAATCAAGAACATTGTCAATATAAGCAGCTGAAGACCGAATACAGCGCTCTAATGACGTGGTTGAAGGGTTCGGGCAAAGTGGGCTCCTTCTATGAAGCACAAACGAAGTACCATAGTAAAGCCTGTCCCAATAGCTATTGAGTGGATGATTAGACACCACCCATAAATACTTAACAATCTTGTAGGGTTTCAAATACCTGAACGGGTACGCGGACTCTGGGCTCTTCGAGCAGAGGGCTGTCATTGAAACTCTCCAATTGTCAAGTTCCGATTGCAATTTTGCTACCTGATCTTGTTGTGACTGAACTGTTTGGCCACGTATGTTAGAAGCACTAGAATAAACCTTGGATATAATCCGGCTTTGTATTTGGCGATGGGTAATATGTTGGATCGCAAATGCTGTCTGTGTTGAATATAAGGGCAGGTCCGCCGTGATGTGTTCTTCGCTAATAGAAGGAGGTCGTCCAAGATTGTAACAAAGACTTATCTCAATCGAATAGGCTGTCCAAAATATCCGATTCTTCCAATCCATCTCTTCCTCAAATACATCTAATTGTTTGGGTTTATTGTGCAACCCTATCTCAATAGCCGTCTGTTACGTTAGCTCGGATCGTACTTGTGATTCGTAGGTGAAGACACGCCACTCACTCGCATTGCTAAGCCAGCCATCTGCCACTGGCTGGACTCGATCGGACCATATGAGCTATATATACAAACAAGGAGTAGTGTTTGAATGGACGTGGGGCTAGAGTGGAATTCTTTTCCTAGAGTACTAAAGTACTGTAATGCGACGGAGTAGAGCTGAGTCGAGGAGGGGACTGATATGGAAGCCTCCTGTAAGTCTCTTCTACCTTGATTCGATCCGAGCTGTTTGCAAGTGCTCACATGGTTGGTCGCTCCTAGAGCCATGACCAAATAAAACACGGCCATCTCGCTACAACTCTCCGGGCTCTGCATTAACTCTGAAAAGGGTGCATTTTGCAGCCTACCGCATCGGTTTGCAAGACTATCTAGGGCCGCATGGCTCAATAAAGGATGTAGGGGCTGCACCCACATCTCGTAGGACTTTTGAAGTAAGGTGATGACATCCGGCTGAAGAGGTAGCTGGCCATCCGCAAAACGTCCCTGGGCCTGATTTACGCGCCCTACCCTACCAGATCGGATGACAGATGCCATTGCTGGCTCACATGATTGGAATAGTGCCGTTGCATAGCTTGCGAAGAAAGCTCCACTAGACGGTCCCAGATATCTTTGTTCGCCGGTGGCATTTAGGGCCAGTAGGCTGATATCCGGTGCGTCGCTTCTTGCTGGAGAATTAACGTCCACGCCAGCTAGGTGTTGGGATTCTGTTGGTGAAACAATATGGCCCTCAAGGTTTCTATTTACCGAGCCAGATGGAGCGTTAAAGGTTGATGGCTCCAGGGCAGATTCCGGAGGAACTCCATTCGATTGCCGAGGAGATCTTTGTGTGGATGTCCCCGTAGGAAGACTCTTCCAATCCATACCGACCTCCCGAGAGAGCTCTTTCTCGAGCCATTCTACTCTCCTTTGGGCTTCCCTAAGAGCTCTGATATGAATGAGAGACTGGATGAAAAATCCTCAGGGTAGAATCACAGCTCACCGGATGGTGTCCGCTTTTCTCAGTCTGGTATATAGCTCGCATTGGACAGATGCTTCGTTGCATTTCAGGCAGTTTGGAAAACCAGTGCACTAGGGGAGCGTAAGCAATCGGCTTCAAATCGCAGAACCAGGGCCAGCTGCGAGAATGACATGCTTCTGACCTTGACCTTCTTCCTGTGGCATCGCACACAGGCTCGGACTGCGGCATCAGCCATGACTCTGGAGTAACTAATAGCGATGATACAGTGTTTGGCAGTGAGCGGCAGTTACACAACTCAGAAAGCACGAGAGAATCTGAGAACGCCATGACAATGCATGAAGATGCAGAGGCAAAGTCAAATTGGCCCGACTTCGGAATATTGTGGGGAGTAATCTGTCTCGTCGGCGAAAAATCGCCGAGCCACTCACCATCGGCTCCAGCCTTCACTCTTATCTCCATTCCGCATTATATCCATAGTTGCACCTCTTATGATATACTAAAATTCTGTTTGAAGTCATAGATAGCAGATAAATCTTCCAGAGCAGCATGACGTTTGAGCTGTATTGACAAGGCAGATAATAGATTGCTCCCCAAACGTCTCACGGTGGTTCATTCAAATTACAAAGAAGAATAATCGCCCGTGAAACCGTGACTCGATTCCAAATGGCTAAGACAGCGTATGAAATGCCAAATATTTTCTTTAATTTGGTTTCTAGCAGCCCAGTCTGTTCATCCTGTGTTGCCAGTTTTAGGAACGTGTCTTCCTTGACACCAGTTTGCCAATAAGAAGCTATTAAGTGGATGCAGAAGCTAATCTTAGAGTAGAATAGTTTTCCGAACGAGCCAATTACGATTATCACAGCTATTCCACCCATGTCCTTGTTACCCCAGTGCTCCATTGTTTGGGTGGGCTTCTTGGCTCTCTGGCTCGATATCCAGCCAGTCGGGCCAAATAACTTTCTGAACGAAGAAAATGAACCAGTCAAGACGAGATAATGATTTCAAATCAGAGGAGAATAAGATATGATTTATCAGCAAATTGAGCGCCCTTTCCTCTTTCACATATTGGCATACTGGGGATGTGTCCGTCACTCTCGGCTTTATAAATACGGTGTTGCTTAAGCTTTCTGCGTGAGAATGTGAGCAAATTCTCCTCCTTATATGAAATCTTATACGAACTTTTGAGTACAGATACAACATGCATACGGCAAACGGACTTGATGTCATTTTTGGGGCGGCCGGCATTGGCCCTGAGGCCTTTCGTGATGTTGCGAGAGAACAGCTGGATGTTCTTTTGGCCGAAGATATCACGGCCCTGGATACTTCTGAGATGTACCCAGGGTGTGAGGATGAGCTTGCGAATCTAAAAGTTACCAACAAATTCGAGATTCATGCCAAGGTCGCTGGAGGTGCCAGCCCTGGAAGGCAGCATGATGCAATCATCGAAGCTGGCCAAGAACGACTTCGAAAGCTGAACGTGGACCAAGTAGGTGCTATAACCGCCTTTTTTACTCATCCATGACGGACCATTACTGACACTCATTACGCACAAGGTCGAAATATTTTATCTTCATGCGCCTGATAATTCGGTGCCTGTGTCCGACCAAGTCAAAGCATACGATGCCTTGTACAAACAGGGTGCATTCAAACATCTCGGTCTCTGCAATTTCACACCCGAGGAGTTGGAAGAGTTTTACGACGCTGCAAAGTCGAACAACTGTGTTCTTCCAACCGTCTATCAAGGCTCATACAGTGCCGTCAGTCGTGTTGCCGAGAAGGAGTTGATTCCCCTACTTCGCAAGTTGGGTATCCGCTACGTTGCATATGGGCCGATCAGTGGCGGCCTACTTGCAAAGTCTAGAGAGGAACTTCTCAAGGGCACCGGGCGGTTTGACCCCAACAATTTCGTTGGAACTGTCTACAATGCCCTCTTCAATAAGCCTTCGTACCTCAAGGCGCTGGATGCGTGGGGCGAAATTGCTGAGCAGGCGGGAATCTCGAGGGCAGAACTGGCATATCGATGGATCATTTTCCACTCCGCACTTAGTGGTGCGTATGGCGACGGAATCATCTTCAGCGCGAGCAGTGTTGCTCAGTTGAAGAACACCATTAAGTTCTTCAAGGCAGGGCCACTTGAAAGCGACATCGTAAAGCGGGCTGATGCCGTTTGGAAGATCGTAGAGCCTGAGGCCCCTCTGGACAACTGGCATGGATACATGAAGGGGCTATTCTAAAGCTTCGGGTGTTCAGTAGAACTTATACAAAACTACATTCCACGAAAGTTGAATTCAACAGGTGCACAAAAATTGTTCTCGTTGGCGTGCTGCTTCTTCTCTTCACGAGACCACATTGCATCTATGGAGTTGGCCCCTTGTCCCTAAAGATCTTGAAGAGAATGATTGAAACATAGATAATACCACAAAGAGAGAAGGACAAGATTCGTGGTGCGAATATTTGATGTAAGGCGTGTAAGTTGGATTTAGGGTAGAGGATAACTTTCATATCGGTCCACCGACTAGTTGTTCGTAAGTCTAATGATATTTATTTTATTCAATCAATTAATATTATACGGCCAAGATGTACACGGATAAGAAGATAAACTTAGGCATCTTCAAAATGACCTTCGTAAAATGATCAAAGAAGGAGCTCGGTTTGCAATTCCTCATTCCACCCACAGCAGCCTTAAAACAACACATACACTATAGCCATTAGGCAATTCTCAGATCGCGGAGACGCTTCATATAAAATCTTTAAAACATAGAACGAACATAGGTCGTAACGCGACTGGCCAGTGTCTGATCCGAATCATTAGAGTCAAACGTTCTGCCAGACTCACTAGAGCGTCGGTTCTGGTTCCTGATGTCGTCGACAAATTTTGGCCAGGTGTTGGTCAGAACCAGGTACTTTATGTGACTGCATGTGCTGTCGAAAACAAGATCGTCGAATCCTGGTGGGATTTCTCCAGTGTACTTGGCTCGCAGGCGCGTAGTGCTAGAGTTGCTTGCCGAAGAGCATCCATCGCTTGATCCCGGGAGCTCAGGTTGCTCAATGTCGAAAGGCGTGGCAGTGTTGACCACCGGCTCACCGCACAGAATGCGAGTGGGTGCCTCGAATATATCCTCAAGACGTCTGAGCTCTGGCCCCGACAGATTTAGGGGAAACTCGGCGTCTCGCGGACTAATGAAATCGGTGTAGAGTTGAAGAGCAGCATTGTAAGCGTCCAATTCTTTCTCTCCCCGGAAATCACCAGAAAAGGTATTTTTCCACGCAGCAGCCCGGGTTAAGAAGGCAATGTTCTCTCCAGAAAAGTCGCTAAGAGCCGAGAAATTCTGGAGCGGGGTGGGATTTTCCCTCAGAACGTAGTCGAGAGCACCGATCGTGTAGAGGTGGTCACTCATCTCGTTATTAAGGAGATTGTCCATGATATCGCTCTTGCCCCTACTTGAAGTCGACCCCTTGCGCTCTTGATCAGATGACTGGACAGAGCCAAACATTGTGATCTGGGAAGACGATTCCCATCTCTCGTTTGAGACCGCCACCTTTCGGCGTTGGATGTTCAACTTGATGACCTGGAACACAGGGACAAAAACAGTGAAGATCTCGAACATCATAACCGATAGATGGATCCTTTACAATGTCAGCGAAACCATCCGAGCCTAGCTTCTTCTATTTGGGTTGGGAGATTTTTACCATTGACTGGGAGGATAGTACATGTTGACCGGTGCAAAGGCGGGGACATATTGTGCGATTAGAAACATAGGCGTGGCGTGAAGGCTATTCAATGGTCGGTCAGTGTCTTGAGATCCTGACACGAGGCAGGTCAGGAACTTACTTCGAGATACAGCAGCCAATGGTCTGCGCCCTCCACCCCATAGTATCACGGATGTCCCAAGCGCGCCAGAGCAGATAAGGTGCCACCTGGGGAAGGAATCAGTATGAATGAATCCAGAAGGGACACGGCAGGCCACGTACCATCCATGTCCAGATGACCTGCCAAACGACTGAAGGCCACCATTCCCAACCTCTACCTAAGTCGACCATTTGTTCTACAAGCGTAGCGCCTCGAATCTCGGTCCCCGGGATGCCGAATGTAGGATGATATTTGCGGCAGGCAAGCCACATACCGACGGTTAGAATAACCTGGAACTCGATCAGCATGATAAGTCGCCAGGAGATTATTCATCAGAGCAACATACCTGCGCGATCATACCGAGGCCGATAAAGGTCATGATTCTGACTGAGTAGCTCATGTTTCTGAAGCGGCAAATCCATGATGACCCCCCGCCGTTGCATCGT
This sequence comes from Clonostachys sp. G952, assembly GCA_027569935.1. Lineage (NCBI taxonomy): Eukaryota > Fungi > Ascomycota > Sordariomycetes > Hypocreales > Bionectriaceae > Clonostachys > Clonostachys sp. G952. The sequence goes on along the minus strand of JAPDLB010000010.1, from coordinate 775,038 downwards.
ACTTGGACCCGGTGATCATTAGTAAACTGCTTCTGCAGCTTAGCTACGTGTAGAAAGCGGCTATTAGAGGCGTGGAATAAAGCAATGCCCAGAGGGAACCAGATGCCCATGAAGAAATACTGAATATCGTAGGCAAGAACAACAGGCATGGTCCCTCCGATGGGGTAGACAAGTTGGGCGAGCACCCAATACGAATGTAGGAAAAGGATGGCTGTAAAGGAGAGTGGGAGGCCACGGATCTTGAGAATCGGATTATTGCGGTTGTACCAGCAGAACGCCATGCCGGCAAAGACGAAGGTGGTCCATATGCAGCAGAAGCATATGAAGAAGATCCCGATGTTGTCCCATTTTGGCGGGCTGGGCGGGAGGTTGTAGATAGTGAAGTTTGGAACTCCGTCCATGCTGAACAGACTGATGTTGGGCCGTCAATGAGTGTGAATGGTTGTAAGGAATGACGAAGCGAACAGAAAGGGAACGGGGATTTTAAAAAAGAGTGTCTGGATGTCTCAACTTTGTTGCCTTGACGGGAAGAGGGGCTCGTTCTCCATGTGGTGAGAATTTGAAGAGGGATCTGGCGGTTAGATAGAAACCGGATTGATCAAGCGGCGGCCTCACTCGGTGCTTTTGGATTGTTTGTCGCCTCCTTTTTTCTTTTTCTTGATCGCCACTGGGGTTAGACCAAGACATGCATGAGCATTTTAGACTCGCGTCCCAGCTTTTGAGACCCTTGTCTTTCCCCTCATGAGGCCCCATCATTTTGCTTCCCCGGTTGTCCTCGGCCACTTTGCATTTGCTTTATTTGCTTGCCGCAAGAACAACTCTTTACTGACACCAGATCTCGCCTAGGTACATGGGTAGACTGAAGCTGGGAAGGGCTCGATAAACCTGGATTGGCTGGATGGGAGGTTACTGGTGGAGCTGAGAAGCCTCAGCTGAAGATCAACATAGTCCGTCAAGCCTAGACCGGCAAATGCAAGGTAGATCTCAGATTCAGAGACATTCGGTCATCGCGTGGCGCCTCCATTTCCTTGCCGGGAGTAGCACTGCTCTTTGACCACAATCTTGGGTGGATTTGGGCTTGCCTGCCGCTCGTCCTAGTTTTCTGGACTCTGCGGCTGGCAAATGAGCGGTGCTGTCGCCCTCTTGACAAATGTGACTGAGAGAGCTGGTGACCAAATGGTGTGTGCTGGGACCAAGACTTGGCTTTGAGGAACCCCACACGGAAAGGGCCTGCTCCGAGATTCAGGAGAACAGTGCAAGATTGAACGTGATTCGTACTAAGTTGGCAATTGATGTGCAGACTTTCACCGTAGTTGGCGCCTTGTCGATCATGTCGTCAGTCAACCAAACTCATGGGCCGACCATGATTTATCCATGCTGTTAATCTCTCACTATGCATACGCGTAGTTACCTCCAGCTACATTGCTAGCGATAGCCGTATTGCCTCCCTTCCGGATGTCGGTGCGCGTGTTGTCCTCAGTCGTATGCCTCGTGATCGACGTTATCCCTGCAGCAATGCCACGATCGAGGCAGCCAAGGTGTTGATTCGATCCCAAATTGTGCACTACCCCTGTGGGATGTACGCTAAGAGAAAAAGAAAAGAAAAAAATGCACTGAGCTGAAGCAACGGAAAAGAAAAGACCACAATTTGCACAAATCAATGCGTGATTTCGGCAACTAGCGTAAAAGTAAGGTTTGGGATCGACACGCTCGGACCAGACTCCTGTTCTTAGCATTGTTTGGATGATATTGCTTGGGACTGTTGGTCCATCGGAGCCCAAATAGCTAACCTTTCCTTTTCTCTTGGCGAGAATTTCATGAGCAGCCGCACTTCCATCTCTTGGGTTACGTATAACATCGATGGGGCAACCCTTTCTGGTGAACAAGCTTAATATTCAATAAATGTATGAGAACTTGCCTTGAGGTAGTGAGAGCTTTCTTCGGGGCATGAATATTTGGCTGGCCTCCCACTACTATTAACTTAGCCACCGCTGCTTTACCGCTTGATCTGTTATATTAGGCCGATATTGCAAAATAGGATCTGGTACTACTCACCACTAGTCTACAAGCTACATCTTCCCGACAGGCTAATAGAAGCTCTTCGTGATATAGCCCACGTGCTAAGTAAGATGTTTATTTCGTGGGGACCTGCCCTAACCGTCTCTTGCCTTGGCAGGCAGTAGCAGCAGGCTTGAGTTAGGTGTCATCCATACCCATAGTCAATCCGTAGAAAGCGGTCCCGGTTGTCTCTTATGATCATAACATGATACAGGCTACGACTACGGTTGGTAATTCATGCATAGGCATGCAATTTCGTCATTTCAACCACGGATTGAAAAGTAAAGTGCGAACGCCCCTATATCCTTCATACTTAGTCTGCTCTTTGAAGTGAATAGTTTAGAAATTGAAAATGCAATGAATTACAACTAAAATGGATATTCGTGAGAATAAATGTTTCCAAATTCTGGCATACTACACTCAGTTGATCTTGTACCGACTTGTCTGACGCCACAGCTGATATTTCTCTAGTGAAATCTGGTTACATGCGTAACATTTGAAAAGCTTATTAGGCATCCGAACCCCGGAAGGTCTCGTTGGACGTGCTGGCCAGCTGATAGCTCATTCATAAACGCTAACATTGCGACTGAGACATCGCATCAAACTGAAGCACAACGTGTGGCAAGCTTTAACAAGCAACCTTCTTCATACTGCTGGCGCCGGCAAGCGGGATCACTGTCGGTGAATCTTCTCTCGGCTTGGTCCAAAAACCAATTCCGCAAGTTTAGGTCTTATATGTCATGCCGGCCTGTCACAGTAGCCTATTCCATGCCCTCAGACCTGACCCTGATTCAAAATAATCCTCTTCTTCGTTCGTTCCCTTGAAGGCCATGTCATCTCTCCTACTCGGTATCTCGCAGTATATTGTCATCAGTATAGCTGCAACTTTGAACAAGGCCAACTGGCTAGTCCGTATTTCCGAAGTCCTCATGCAGCCAGCCTACGGGTGGACACCTTTCTGCCCCATTGTGAGTGCGTGCTGGGATATATCCAGGGCCGTTGTTTTCTGGACTAGCTCATTCAATCAGGTGGTCCATATTGTCGTACGGCCATCGGTTTACTAAGGCTTTGATAAGCCGTCCTACTTCCGGAGACCCATGCAGCTGGCCAGGAACATCACGAATTCCTGCATAGCTGAGCCTTGGTCAACGAGCCAGCTTGCCATTACATGGATGATAGTTACTCTTAAAAGACGTTTCGGAGTCCGTCTCCGTTATAATGAAAATTACATCCACTGTATGGTTACACTCGGTTTCGCTTTCAACCATTCATGCTACCTGAAACGCGGGCTGCATGTCTCCTCCATATGACGACATATCGCAACATCTTATGGAACCTGCTTCTTTCAGGCACATCGACCGATCCGTAGTTTAACAGAGTGCCTGGCATTGCGCTACATAGTATCGAAAAACAACCATAAACCTCATCCAGCGAAGGAGCACGCCATAACCTACCTCGTTTGCCAGGTAGAACAGTGCAACGCTGCCACCTTGAACGGGCATGAATGAACGAGCTCGCCGTTTTTCCGCCAACGGCGGAGTTTTAGCCAAGAAGTAGCATGTGTTGCATTGACTCAAAACCCATTGTTTTTTGATCGTCCGTCACAAAATGGGCTCGTAGTATCATACCACGTTGTCTTAACCGGATCTGGTGAGCCTCTCTTGGCAAAGCAAGATACGTATATAAAATATAGCGTCAAATCCTCAATTTATCAGTATCACACCTCCTCACAATACTTTCAGGTACCATCCACCTGCGATCCATTCAGCTAAAACTGTTCATTATGCGGTTTTCCGCTATCCTCAGCCTCCTTTCTGTGGCAGTTGCCCTGCCTTCTGCAGTGAACTACGACGCCCATGACAATGGCCTTAGCATCGCTGAGCGCGAAGTAGGAAAGGTTTTCAACCGCGCCCCCGAGGAATCCGCCCAGGACATTACCATTCTCGTCGAGAGAGCCCTGTTGGATCAGACTGCCGACTGGCCTTCCAGCAGTGTTTCGCTCGGCAACATCAGCTTCCAAATCCAGGTCGACAACCTCGGCAGTAACCGCTTCAAGATCACTTGGTGGAACTCGGATGCCGCCAACTCACAGCGCAAGATCAAGCTCACCTTTAACGCGGGCGACGGCGCCCGCCTCTACGACGTTGTAACCTCGCCCCAGACAAGGGGCAACACCGAAGTCACCAAGCGCGGCACCCAGTTCCGTGCTATATTTGACCAAGAGTAAGAAGAGTAAAATGGCCTCAGTGGGCGAAAGCTTTTGGGAGAAATGAGGCAGCAAAGTGGGCTCGCTGGGTGGAGGGGGGTTCACTAGACTCAACCTTCAATTCGATTTTCTTGTTGAACTTAGGATGGGGGAGGTTTTCCAAGCCTTTTGCTTTTCCTTCCCGGTTTGAATGAGCTGAAGCCCCAAAAGCATGTAAATCCAAACCCAACAGTAGCCTAAATAGTGAAGAAACATTCTTTGCACAAACCTGAAACTGCCCACCACAGAATATTTTCTTGATTCGGGGAAGCCTGTGAAACGTCCGACAAAATAGCACTCACCTCAATTCGGCTCGTTGGCTCTGAGCTGAGGCTATTGACACATGCAAGTGAGTGACCCGAGTGGGAAAAAAAACAATAATAACAGAGACTTAACCACAAGCAATATAACTGTGAAGTAATTGTCCTTGTCCTGATACCTTTATGTACCTGTTATCTGCCAAATATAATGAAATTTCTCCGTCTTTACACCCCGAGTCAGCTTCACGAGTTGCAAAATTCTACTTGTTAGCTTCGACAGACACCCACAAATCCGAAGCCACATAGAAGATAGTATAAGCTCTCTCCTACTAGGGGGATCATATTAAAAAGAAGAAGAAGAAAAAACATTTTTCTGCAAGAGTCATGATATCCACCCAAAGAAGAGGGTAGTTTGACATCCACCCAAAATGTCATACTTCGGACAATCCATGTAACCACGTGAGCTGCCGCCACGTCAAAAAATACATTGTCCGGTCCGTATATATGATGCTGCTGGTCATAATTATTTGCTAAGCTTGATCAGGGCCCGCCGAAATAGGTGTATGATTATGATCCCTCGAAGTGTCCAAATTGCCAACCAACTACGGCATCCACGACGCCTTGACCGAGGGATTCCCTCCGAACATAAGGATGCTACCGCTACTGCTTCTCACTCCCTTATGAGACATGTTGATATACGGCGGCGGGAAACAGTAGCAATTATGAGCCGGAACTTCGTCTGGTATCAGCAGCAACTCCGGCTGCCAGTCGCGTCAAGGCAATCCTCACATATCTGCCGCCTGATGCAAGCCAAACGGGCCTTGTATTTTTTCAACCCATCGCGAGCAGTCTTTAGATTTCGAATCAGAAAGCCAATGACACAAGTTAAGAGTGTAACACCGAGCTCAGGACTTACCGAAAATTGAGTGATTATTCTAGATGATGATGTCGGAGACTTGGCGTCACTAAAATCTATGATCGATTATAGAAGGACCACCTGTCCGTAGAGAATCCATAATGTGCTTCTCCAAAAGACGTGGATGGTCGTCTACGTAGCTCCCGCTCATTACGTTTGCATATTTGGCATGACTTCTCTTGTAGTACGGACATGGGTTTCACTTTCTGATGATAGAATGTATCATCCTTCTAAGCGAAGAGCTAGTTAGTAGGAATGATTCTGCGAGCTGAATCTCTATGTGTGCTACGTGTCTTCGTTGCCCTATTCAATACAGCCCTGTTCGCTTCATCACCTGTGAGGGGGTTAAAAACCTTAACCCTACCCCAAGGCCGTCGTATAAAACTCAGCAGCCCTCGAGAAAAAAGCCGAGAATTAATCAATCGATGGAGACAATGGATTTAGGGTAAATCCTTTTTCACTGAACCCTGGGGATCACTACTTTTTTGAGGCCATCGCTTTGAGGCTCATTCCAGAACATAGATACGCGTATCCGCCTCATCAGGATCAGAATGCTGGGCGGGACGGAGTTTGCGGCAAACCCGATCCTTCATGCATATTGCGACGCATTTCCCAGGGATTCAGCCAATGGATTGGGGCAGCGCAGTGTTGAGAATAGCACCATCCGGTTTGGAGCTAGCTGAATGTCTGCTGGTCCTGTGTCACAGGCTCGGTGAATTGGTTGGCGGACATCGGCTTTGGCGGCGGATTTATCATTCCCTGACCTCATAAGGACGCCATTCCCGTCGCTGTCTCAGAACTCTCTCAATCACAACAATTGATCCTTCGTCCACTCCTCGCATCATGTCACAGCTAGTGGGACTGTTGCGCCGGAACTATCGCGCGACGGTGAGCCCGCCCGTTGCGACAAAGAGCGACCAAGCACTGCACTTTGGCATCCTCGGCGCTGCCAACGTCGCGTACGCAAGCACCAAACCTAGATGAATTGTGCCCGGCGTTCACCAGCTAACACCCCTCTAGGCCGTATGCATTCATCTCCCCGGCAAAGTCGCACCCCGAGGTCGTCATCCAAGCTGTCGCAGCGCGCGATCGCGCCAAGGCCACAGCCTACGCAGCCAAGCACGGCATCCACGAGGTCAAGGACAGCTACCAGGCCATCCTCGACGACCCCAAGATCGACTGCGTCTACATCCCCCTCCCCAACGGGCTGCACTATGAGTGGGCGATCAAGGCCCTGCAGGCAGGCAAGCATGTGCTCGTGGAGAAGCCGTCAGTCTCCAATTCCAAGGAGGCCGAGCTGCTGTTCAACTCGCCGCTCTTGAAGGAGCCCAACAGCCCGGTCATCCTCGAGGCATTCCACTACCGATTCCAGCCCCACTGGCAGCTCTTCCTGACACTCCTCGATCAACCGAATATCGAGTCGGCGTACACGTGCGGGTTCGTGCCCTCCATCATCTTCGCCAAAGACGACATCCGGTTCCAATTCAGCCTGGCGGGCGGCGCGGTCATGGATTTCGGTGGATACGGCATCAGTGCGTTGCGCCAGACGTTCGGCGTCGAGCCAGAGGAGTGCATCGAGGCCGACTTCAAGATCATGCCGGGCACAGAAGGCAAGATCGAGCAGAGCTGGAAGGCGAAGTGGCGCATGGCAAATGGGGGAACGGCCATCTCCGAGGGGAGTCTACAGGCTAAGCTGACACAGTTCGGGGCGCCTCGCGTGGACGTCACACACCGGCAGACCAAGGTGGAGGAGGAGGGCTTGCCGTCGGGCCAGGAGAAGTGGGTGACTCGGAAAGTGGTGCTCTTCAACTTCATGGTCGGGATTATCTGGCATCGGATCGACATCGAGGACAGCTTCGAGCTTCGCGAGTCGGAAACCGGCAAGGTGGTCAAGAAGTGGACGGAGAAGACGTCGCGCAAGGCGTATACTTTCAAAGAAGCTGGTCTGGACGGCCCAGGAGAGGACTGGTGGATCAGCTACAGGCATCAGTTGGAGCAGTTTGTCAACCGCGTCAAGGGGAGAGAGACGCGGACGTGGATAACGGGAGAGGACAGCATTGCGCAGATGAGGATGATTGACATGGCCTATGAGAAAGGCGGCTTACCCATCCGGCCATCGAGGCAGGCTGTTGATGGGAAATGATGGGAGCCAACGAGCGATAGTATCAATAATTCTGCTAGATTGCAGTGGCGGGCAAACAATGTCTCGGATGCGATGTGATGATTGCAATGTGGAAGTGCGGTGTAGGGTAACAAGTGGGTGAGAGGAGAAATGAGACACCAAATGGAAGAGTGGTTAAAAAGAGACTCTCTTCTGATTTGAATCGAGAAATACCGTAGTATAAAATGGAATATAGTAATAATATGTACCGTATTATCTCTGGAGCTTGTATTGTTAGTACTCAATAATCTGATACCGGCCACAGACTCGAGAATAAGCAGCTTAATATTCGAGTCTCTTTCTCGCATCACCCACTTGTTACCCTACGCCTCTAATCAGTAATGAGGAAGGCGCCGAGGATCGTCGCGCCTCCCTAAAAGACGCTAAAATTATGGCGCTTTAGCTGCTGCGCCACGCGCATCAAATAAGATGACGTTGTTTGAATCCTTCAACTTCATGATATGATCGGCTTTCAACCTTCCAGCCTTATTGCCTTTGTATACCATTCCATTGAAACATTGCTCATCAGCTCCGCTCAAGATGCCCTCAACATATGCAAAATCGAACCACGACCTGGGCGTCCAGGTCGAACGGTCTAACTACTTCCCCGGAGACACCGTCATTGGGACCATCCATCGGAGGAATGCCATGGTCTGCCCTGAAGCCACCGTCGATGTCGTGCTCCGTGGCCGGACAAAATCCAAAATGGTCGTGAGAAGGAACAACAATAGCCACACCTACCGCGGGCGCTTCACCCTTCTCAATTCAGGCCAGAAGGTGTTCCAAGGGCCGGTGCATATCCCCGAAGGCGCTGGTGAGCCACAGCAATGGGGTTTCGCCATCAACATTCCCACAAACATCGATGCGCGTCTGTTTCCGCAGCAGTATGACGCAGCCGAGTCATATATCCCCATTGACCCTGCATCTGTCGGCCAGATGCCCCTCCCTGCTTCTTTCAGCTCTGGATATGGCCGAAGGGAGGCTTTCATCGAGTACTACATCGAGGCTACCATCCGATACCAGCGAAAAGGCTCGTGGCACACGGAGACCGCCGTGGTGCCAATTCCAGTCGCGCCCCTCAACCCCAATCCCCCAGTTGCCGATTTCAACTTACTCGGCCGTAGGATTCAGCAATCTGTCTCCTCTCAGCGTCTGGTCCCGGGCATGGAGAATGTGGAACTATCTAAGAAGGAGAAGATGAAGAAGTTTTTTGGAAGCTCCTCGGTACCGAGATTCGCGTTCAGTCTAGAGCTCGCTGCACCAAGGTTACTCCAGATCGGCAATTCTCCCATACCCTTCTCCATGCGTATCGTGCCTTTCTGGTCGGCCACAACCGAACTTATCCGGGATGTGCCCCAAAAGGCGAAGCTCGTAACCTTCAGAGCCACGTTGGAGACACACTGCCGAATCAGATGCGAAGGTGTATTCCGCCCCCACGAAGCATACTGGGACGACGAATTGGATCTACAGAGCGAAGGGTTTGGAGACCGTCCGCTGTCAGTTGAGATCCCCTGCGCGATAGGCGATACTCCACCGGTAGATGTCGGCGGTGTGATTCGACTTCGTCTTCCGGCGACCGGAGTATCACCAGGATTCACCACATTCAACGTCCGAGTCAGCCATACATTGTCTTGGAAGGCCAAACTTGAGATAGCCGGAGAGAGCTTCACCGCCCGCGCAGCTCAACAGGTGGTCGTGATCCCAGCCAGCAGCGCCGGAGCCAACGAGCAGGTGGGACTGGATGGCGAGATGACGCAGTCATGGATTGTGCCGCCGGATGAGATGGCACCTCCCCCAAGCTTCGCCGAGGCACAGAGGGAAGATGCCAAGCAGGGAGCATCTGATAAAGGGGCTTCTGAAATCGCGGGTTCGAGTAAGGCCGATATTGCCGCTATTGAGAAGCGAGGAAATCTGAATGACGCAGCAGCCTCGGACGGAAAGTTGTAGCAGGGATTCTTTTGTTGTGAACTGCAAGCGAGAATGTCTGACTATTTTTATATTGAAGTGTACAATATTGAATTAAAGCGATCATTGAGGGGGAAATAGCCTGATACCCTGGCCCTTACTCCGAGGATTGTTGGGACAAGGTGATGGAAACAAAAGGGCGGGGATTAAGACACTATTGTCTTCAATTCATAAGAAAGCGCGGCTCTTTACAGTCTTTGTAGGTATATTTATCTATCACTCTTTCATTCGTCTCGATCCAAGACTAGGATACCTCAGCTTTGGCACCCAGGCTCAAGCCGAGATTGTCTGCCTAATAATCCGTGCTGGCCGCGATCTTTTCAAACTTCTCAAGGGTCTCACTGAGCATAGCCACCTTCTTCTTCAGCATGCCGTAGCAGTCCGATCCCATTGGCATTCTCAGCTGGTCCTGCAAGCCCGCAGCCATCCCCGTCCCCGTCACCAACTCATAGATCCTCTCGACCCCAAGCTGTGGATTGCCAGGTTGGCTCCCGTGTATGGCACCCATGGCGCTGCCAATGTTAACATACCCTTCCTTCTTCTGCCCCATGTTCCTCCCCTCCGCCGCCGGTTTAAGGAAGTTAGTCCTGAAGATGCCCGGCTCCACCAGATGGACTCTGATGCCAAACGGCTGCAGCTCCGAGGCCATGCTCTCCGTGAGCCCCTCGACGGCAAACTTGGACGCACAGTAGACTGCCCCGCCCGGACCGCCGAGGAGACCAGCCCCGCTGGAGAGTTGGACAATCACCCCGGACCCTTGCTTCCTCATGTGGGGGATCGCGGCTCTCGTGAAGTTATACAGGCCGAAGAAGTTGACGTCGAACTGGTACCGGGCCTCCTGGGAAGAGATCTCCTCGACGGCGCCCACGTGGCCGAACCCGGCGTTGTTTACAAGGACGTCGATGCGGCCGTGTTTCTCGACGATGTCATCGATGATGCCGGAAATCTCGGCCTCGGACGCTGTCACTTCGATCTGCTTGAGGACTGCGGAGGAGGTTTGGAGGGCCTTTGGGAATTTGGCGACGCTCCTTGCCGTAGCGATGACAGTGTCACCCTTGGCTAGGGCGTGCTGTGCAAGTAGTAGGCCGAAACCCGAATTGCCGCCAGTGATGAACCAAACTAAAGGAGCCATGGTGGTGTTTATGGTGGTGTTCTTCACTTGGTGCTAGATTGATGTCGTTTGTGGTGAGTACAGAGCCTGAAATAGGAATTATTATTATGGGTGATTCTATAATCTAGGAATTACAAGCTGAGCCATTGAGACAGAGTCCTTTATATACCTCATTTTGACTCTGGGAAGTGATTATCAATTATTGTCCTTTTCCCGACGATTCTTCTCTTTCCCGCTCCTGGTCGGGTTTGGTTAGCATCTTGAGTGTCATTGCTGACGGATACGTCCACGGCAAATCATACTGAACTATTTCTACCTCATGTCAGCTAGGTGGGTATCAGTGGAGAGCACGCGGGCGAGTCAGAGTGAACAGTAGCTAATTAGATAACTATTCAGAGTGAACAGTAGCTAATTAGATAACTATCTATCGCCTGTGTTCAATGTTTTTATTTCTTGGGAACAATTTGGAAAGCTTCGCAACGCAAGATCAAAGGTCCAACTATCAGACATAGCCCTAATACATTAATGATTCGAGGTTTGATCGACTAGATTGACTCGGAATTTGAGGAACGTAGCCAATGTCTCCCAAAATCCATTCTCACTTCAATGCCACTCATCCATAGGCAAATTGTTTCCACGCCATCTTGGAATTGAATGTCCAGATTCCTGTCTAGACATTGAGCATGAACTTCTTCTCGGGCGGGATGCAAGCAGGCTTGTGGTTGGCCCACTGCGCTTTCTGGCATTTCTAAATGGTGCAAGTGGTTAGTCTTAACCCGCGCTTTGAATAGAGGAAGAGAGGACAGACCTGAGAGCAATACCAGGCGCTACGGCAGCGGGAGCACCTCTTGGGAGAGAACCCAAGATCAACCTCGCTCCGGCCACACGTGAAGCAGCTGGGTTCCTGGAAGTCGCGTGGGGCACCGGCGGCATAGTTGTCCAAGGCATTGAGGAACTGAACCCGACCTGGCTCACGGAATCCCTGGTCAAACAGGGGCAGGGCATTACGATGGTTGCAGTGGATCTTGGGAACCAGGCCACGGAGGTACTGGATGTGGTTGGGCTTGATCTTGGCACCTGCACGCATCATGAGGGCCCCGGCGATGATGATTCGGTATGGGCCGTCAAAGGTGTTCTGCTTGGCTTGGGCGAGGACTTTTTCGAAGAAGCAGTCTCCGAGGCTCGAATCGAGCTGGGCGCGGACTTCGGCGACATTTTGTTCGAGGATGGGCTTGTACTCGTCGGTTTGGTAGAACATTCGGGCTTCCTGAGGGGCTAACATGTCGGTTTGGAAGACCATTCTGCTTAGTTTGAGGGGCTTGCCCTTGAGAATCTCGCCCAGATCGCCGGCAATGTCAATGTCATGGTCACCTTCGAAAAGACCTGGGAGGGAATGCGATTAGCAATGATGGCGGCTGAGAAACGACAGGCAGATTGTCGGCGAGCTTACGATACCCCCAGCGACCCATGATGGAGGTCTTTAGGAGAGGACGGTGGAGGAGAGATCTGCGGTGGTGTCTCTGCAGCTGGGCAGATGATGGCAGATTGATCAAGGACGGGAAAAGATGGTCTGCGAGGAATGAAGATCTTTGGGTAGAAGAAGGCAAGAGAAAAGAGAGGCAGGCAAAATGGAAAGAAAGAGGGACGGAAGGAGGTGAGTTTGGCCGGCAGCCTCAGGCAGACATTTGACTCTGGTGGTCGCACAGGTATCTTTAGGTACCTACAGGCACAACACTCGCGTTGTTTGGCGGTAATGTGCGCAGTTGAGGTCCATCAAAGTACTCCAAAGATACTGAAGGTAGCACAACTCAAAGTTCAGCATGTTTGATGGTTTGGTGACCTTCTATCAAAGTTCCAGCCGCGGACGACCGTCATCGATCGTTCCGAGAATTTCAGGAGCCCCAAATGCGATTTCAATATATAATATGTCTATCTCCTGGTATATTAAGCCAGCTGCAGCATACAGTGGCCTCCTAGGTGTTCCTCTAAATTCTGTACAGATGGAATTCGAGTAACGGCTATCTATATGGGAGGGAGAGGCGTTCCAGCGAGTGCCTAAAGGGCCAGATGGGAAATACTCTTCCAACCAATACCGCTGGATTATCAATATGCGATAGAGACCTAGATTATTAGTTATAGAAGCGAATATCGCGTTTAAGAAGAGGGTATCTGAAACATGTGCTGTGGCTTAACGATCACTTAGCTCACGAATCGTGGGTTCGAATTGAGCCATGCTGCAATCTTCTTGTTGAAGCAGAATAATAAAGGATTCTATGTTTTTTGTTGTTGTTTTCTCCCGTTTCTTCCTTTTCCTTCCCGTCAATAGGTGATAAGAGACTGCCAACAATTTGTTCATACAATGGCAATACTCGGGCACGTGTAGCTCCCTGATTCGTGTTTCCCATAGCACAGAGTAACAAGGATGCTGCAGGTATTTATTCCCACTTAGGTCTAGGTTGAAATGTAGGTAGAATACTATATCATTAGAATCGAGGAGTTTGTCTTTTCATTAACCATCAATCGTGTTGTCCCTGCACATATCCAACAGCTGGGAATGTATATGAGAAGCAAGTCTGTTTTCCTCAATCTGGCCGACCAGTACTGCAAGCTCTCGCCTAGATTCCGCGTCGATATTCGCAGGCTGCGCAGCTCTCGATACACTGCTCGCAAGAAGGTCCATGCAGTCGCGGTACACGTCTGCATTCTGCGACCGGTCAGCGAATATAGAGAGTATTGCCGTACACTCTCTAATAGCACGATCAACAACCTTTGATACCGTGATGGCCCGGCGCCAGACGATGTATATCATCGTGACCCCTATTTGGAAAACGAAGAGCATCTAAAGAGGAAGATTAGTACACCGTTGCCTTTTTCTTGTCGGGTAACGTACATCAAACCAGTGTCTGGGTAGATGCTTTCTCTTTTGGAGAGCCCTAAAGGTTGCACAGGCGTCACAGCAGGCTTGAAGAAGCTCATCTACGATTTCCGATGAGACCTCGAGGGAGACAGAGCTGTACAGTAGGAATCGGGTCATGTGTCCGACGTAAACCACGCCAAGAGGGCTTGCATGCCCCTCCCTATGTGGATGACTGCTTCCGTTGTCAGCCGCCCAGTAAAGTTGCAAGTTTTCAAAGACGTACCCATTGGCGAACACCTCGTCACTCTTAGTCCATCTGTCGATCTCTACCCGCAACTCACGTAGACGTGCGGTGTCGATATCGGGAGATAGTCCCCGCATTGTGGTAAGTATCTCTGAGTGAAGCCGTCTGATCCTGCACATATGAGCGAAATAACGTAGATCAAAATTGTACAACGTCCCGTCTGAGAAACCCGGTAAGTCAGCAGCCCAGGGCATGAAGAATTGAGGATCGGGCTTGGCCTCATATGATGGTGTCTCAATCCATTCGTTTGGCGGATAGGGGGGAATGCGTAGTGTTATCGCCACAACTTTGTCCAGGCTTAATCATTGTTAGATAGATGCTACCCAGGAACGAGGTATTAATCTCACCAGTATATGGACCACCAAGCTTTGATCTTCATATCTGCTTCGTGAGTCCCATCATTGGTGAGGCGATGAAAGCCATGCAGGATGGCAAAACGCATCGCCACCCCGATGATATGGACGATCCGCTCGGTGTTTTCGCCATGGAGCGCGAGGAACGCATGGAGAAGCAAAAACTGGATTCTCCGAGACGGTTTCAAAGAGTCATCCGACAGAATGCTTTGTTCTTGAACATCAAATCCCTGGCGCTGTCGGCGGGCTGTGTGATCGAGCCATGCGTTTTGTAGGATGGCACCATTGGCGATGATCTGCACGCGTGAGTGAATTTGAGCCATGAAAGCAGGCTGAGCACATACAAGCTTGAGAAGACACATGGGCCAGTCTTTGTCGTTCCAGGTTTTCATCTCGCCCGTTTTCCATTTGAGATATGCTGTGCTGCATTCCTCTACGTCAAGAAAGGGGTAGCGAGGGTGGATGGTCTCAAAGTACGTCTGGAAGAACGAAGCGCCTTCACGAACCGAAACATCGGCCACTGCGGCGTCCCCTGATGCGGCTAGGGATTGCGAAGCGTCGATTGTGTAGCTTCCTGGTTCTACCGTGTTGTTTACTTGTATGGTTGGTTCCTGGGCGATGGAAAACAAGTTTTCATCTGGGTATGAGAAGTCAAAGGGAAAGGCTGTGTTCTCGCGGGAGTGTATTGGGGGCAGATAGAATGCGTTTATAGGATCATTGAAGCCCTGAACCTCTGCGTAGATGTTTGATTGTGTGTTTGGAGCCAGAAGGGTACCAGCACCAGTATGAACTTGGGCCGCTGTCTCAGAAGTCTGTTGAGGGAGGCGAGCATGAAAACTTGCCACCTGTTGCTCAAGATCCTCAACATACGAGACCGAGTACGTGTCAGTAGGCCCATGAGTAGCGGGTACACATTC
Organism: Clonostachys sp. G952; assembly: GCA_027569935.1. NCBI lineage: Eukaryota > Fungi > Ascomycota > Sordariomycetes > Hypocreales > Bionectriaceae > Clonostachys > Clonostachys sp. G952. The sequence continues at coordinate 759,891 of JAPDLB010000010.1, read as the reverse complement.
TAAGAATTTCCATTTAGCAGCTACAAAAATACATCAGTGAGAAAATCCAGATGATGCTACTGACCAGCTTTGGCCGACTTGCAGTTCCGGCAAGCACCATCCTGGTCCTGGCCATCGCACCGCTGCTTTCTTGCCCTACATCTTTGACAAGCCGTTGCTTTCTTCCGCCGAAGTCTTGGCGTCCTCGGCTGGTCTGGCCGCATGTCGTTTTGCTTCTCCAAAGACAGCTGGTCCCCGATGAATTATGACAGCGGGCTGGAAAGACTTGTGCAGAGGCTTTTTCGTCTGATGACTCGGAACCGGCCCCGCTCTTCTCGCAGCCTTTGGCCTCTCAGCATTCCTGTAGGCTTTCCTTCGGCTTTTTACCCCGATGACTCAAAGGTCCTTAGCAGCTATTAACATGCTCCGAAAAGCCGACAAGTCATAATATCGATGGTAAAGGGTTTCAATAGTACCTATAAAAGACCCCTTCGCTCCAATAGCCAGCAATATATTACGAATTCTTCACATCGCTTCTTCCATTTACCACGTCAAGTTGTCTCTGTTTCTTACTTACCTACTTGACCATCACATCAGCCGTAACGATGAGAAATCAGCTAAGCTACCCAGCCGGCGAGCAAAACAAAGTGAACCGGCTGGCCGAAAAGCGAGCGGCGTACGACCTTGAGACAGTCCATGGCATCATGAACCAATCTCTTGTCTTCCACGTCTCGTTCCAACCTGACGCCGAAAATGCATTCCCTAGTACTATCCCCATGCTTGGCGCCCTGGGCAACTTTGACTATCCCAGCGCTGGCTTGAATGAGCCTCAAGACGCCTACATCCATGGGTACATCTCGGCCCGGATGACAAACTTGGCTAGGAAGGCAATGGACGACGGACTCCCCGGCTTGCCTGTCTGCCTCTCCGTCGCCAAGGTCGACGGCCTCATCCTATCTCTGAGCGCATTTACACACTCGTGCAACTACCGCTCCGCAGTCCTATTCGGACACGCAAGTCTCGTCACAGACGAGTCGGAGAAGCTGTGGGCGCTGGAGATGCTCACCAACAAGATCATCCCCGGCCGGTGGGACCAGGTCCGCCAACCCCCCAACAAGACCGAACTCGTGCAGACGCAGATTCTGCGGGTTCGAGTCACCAGCGGCAGCGCAAAGGTGCGTGCAGGACCACCGGCGGATGACAAGGAGGATGTTCAGAATGCCGCAGTAATGGCGAAGGTGTGGTCGGGCTATATTCCGCTGGTGGAGCGCATGGGAGAGCCGATTCCCAGTGCGTACAACGAACTTGTGGAGGTCCCAGAGAATGTCCGAGGCCTTCAGGAAGAGTTCAATAATGAGGCAGATGCGTACAACGAGAAGCTGGTCAAGCAGGTGGAGGAAGATGTGATCTCTTGGGGGACGATCTGATAAATTCGCTGCCATCACCGTATGTCTTTTGCCGCATGGGAGAATCAGCCATGATGCATAGGAGGCGCAGAGAAGACTGGACCCGTGGAGAGATCGGGCAGAAGTTTGTTGAGAGACAGCGCTCTCCCCAGGCTTGCCTCCATACTCCCCAAAAGTCTAGAAGCAGTCAAACCGGACAGTGTTCCTGGTCTCCGCGTTTTAGCTCCACGGAAGAGAAAAAAATGAAGTTCAACAGCAGTGAAGCTGCCAGAGCAAGACAACTCGACCCAACACATAAGAGAAAGAGAATAAAGTTCAACAGCAATGAATACGAAAGCTTTAAAATATAGCCTTTCCTAGTCCGCCCAAGATGTAGTCGTACGGCAGGAAAATTACTCCAGGCATGTCACGCCCGTATCTTCCCCCTCCAATCGGCCATGGCAACGTGCCTCCGATTTTGCCCCCTCTATCTTCTCTATCTCCTCCCGGCCTCGGCCAGGGTCGAGAAAGCCATTTGGCTTGAGCTAGATGAGTGTATATATATCGTTGCCAAATCACCCGTTGGTCAGTGTCTGTCCAAGCACACACCCGATGCTGCTCGCATCTTGTGCTCTATCTGGATTTGTTGTAGTGAAATAGGTCGAAGAACCTCAGTTATAAGCTGCAATTCAATAATTGTATCTCCATGCGATTGGATATCCTTGCCGCAGCCAATAACCTCCTTAGTAATAGTCCATTCAGAAGAAGGGCGACGCATCTGCCAAACAGACTTCCACGACTTTTTTACATTAGACTCGAAGTCCATGTCCCATGTCGCCCTCCAATTAATACCATGATCTCTTCGGTATCGAAATACTGCTGCTATTCCTTTTCTTCCATTCCATATTTCCATAACTCGCAGCTTTGGCATCCTCTTCACCGCACTTGCGGCTAATTCTAGCATACTGCTTAGCTCGGTTGTACTTGCATCTGGCATAAGCAGGTTTGAAGTCAAGCTAAGGGAGCTAAGACAAGGCCAATTCGTATGCCCGGTAGTAATGGTTAAGAAGTCAGTGGCATCGAGTATAAAGGATGCGGATAAAATGTCAAGCTTCAGGCTGGCAAGGCCAATTGCTCGACCCATAGTAGAGGATGGGATGCGAAGAGCTTCAGCATAGTAAATACTCGCTGGATATTCTTGGTTGAAGTTCTCGAAAAGTACAAGTCGTTTGACATTTGGCAGCGACTTGAACATGCGCTCATACGCTATTGATTATTTCAGAACTTTCTACTTTCTCTCACGTAGTATAGTAGGAAGAATAACTTACCACTATCTGTAAATCGCTCAATAGCTCTATCCCATTCTCTCCAAGGTTCATAATAAATCTCTTCAAGTCTGGGAAACCGAGAGAACAGCCTCTCAAGGGCAGCTGGTTTCCATCGCCGTCTAGTCTGTTGACGTAAACGGATTCCTGTTACTGCTGGAATAAAAGGGAGTTTGCTCCACCACTCAAATTCTTCTTCTTCTGAATCAAATGGACCCTCTCCCATGATTTCTTCAAAAACGTTTTCAATGGCGTACAACTCTAGGAAAGATTCCTGATAAGCAGCATTCCAACCATGCTGTCTATCACTAGACTCATGTAGAGCTCTTTTCTTTTCTTTGAGGTATTGGTCAAAGTTTTGGATAGAAACATCAGGTTCGAAAGTCAGATATTTGAACCAGTGTTCTGAGTCGCTCGGTGAATATATGCTAATATCAAGCATTAGACTGGACGTGTCTTGCTCCCACGTACTAAGAGATGAGAATAAATTTTCGATGCATGTTGTAACAAGACGATTGTCTTTATATGATAATCCAAGCAATTCCCTTGTTTTGCCCTTGCACTTCACGCAATCCTATGTTTCAAGCTCTATAGCAAGGTAAAGAGACTTGACAAGATATCGATTGCGGTGCGTTATTTGGTTCAGGTCTGCAAGACGAGAAACTGTCAATGTAATCCGAGAAAATATATGCGGTTCGATGACACTCTGCCATTCTCGTGATACTGTGACAAGATGGGCTAAGCGACAGCCATCCGATACCAAGGCATCCAGGACCATGAGGCGGATTTCCGGGGCTAGGGAGCTCCAAGTGGCCATATTGGCGGGGAAACCCTCACTGTGTTGTCTTTCATTGTGTTTAAAGGTTAAAAAGCTTTTTTTGTTAACGTTATCCTCTTTCGAACACTGATTTCTTGCACGCCTTTCCCTCCCTTCTAGCAGTTAATCTTATTGCCTTTGAGAAAAGGCACTGAGATATCGTTATCTGCCATGATCCTGATCGTCGGGATAAACAGCGGAGGCTGCAGGTGTGTCAGTGTCAGTGCCCTGGCCAAGGGGCTACTGGTACTCACTGGGTTGGTTGGTATATTCGCGCTTGGTGTGTTAAAGTGTTTGGATTGGCGTAAGACAAACGAAAGAACCTAGGTGAAGAGGGCAGTTTTAATAGTTATTCGACGAGCAGTTTGTCCTAACGGCAAGTGAGTTATCAGCATGAAGGTTTACCAAATTTTCTGCTGTATGGCTGCAGCTTTGGGCTAGCGAAGCTTTTATTATTAACCTTTCATATTCATTGTGTTGAGTTGCTGGGTCTGGCATCTTCTTTTTGATTTAAATTTATATCAAACTCTCTACGGGGGAGGAATTGACGAGCTAATGAAAAGACCAATTGGGGAACAGAGGCGGACTAGACGAAGGCTCTTCGTATGTCGCAGTTGAACGCATTGGGGGAGAATGCTCAATAACAAGGGAGGCGTAGAATCAGCAGCATTGTGGGCTTTAGATACTTCATGTCTGAGATAGGGTTAGGGCTGGGCCATGACTCTACAATGCCGGTGACTTAATGCGTTGCGTGGGCAACGTCATGATCGAGGCTCTTTGCTCAGACCTTAAAAACCAACTACAGAGAGCTTCAATGGTGTACTGATATGGCTTGACCATCCCTTACGTAACCGTGCAAGCACACAAGGAGATCGTACGAGTAAATGAGGTAATCATGAAGTACATAAGGCTTCTATTCTAGCAAGGCCGGAGGGGAAAACATCAATCATCATTATAGCCTTATTATGTGAACCTGCGAGTCCTTATTGCTGCTTCATTGGCGAACCAAATTTCGTGCAAGTGTAACCCGGTATCAGGGAGTCCCTCTCTCAAGCTCTATCTACACCTTCACCTTCCCAACGAGACTCGCCCGTCCCCCTGCTTCTTACCCGTCCACAAGCTGGCGAACAGCAGCAACCAGGCTGTGCCCTTCATTGAAAATAGCTCACTACAGAGAAGATCTCAGGTGGCAAATGGGAATGTCCTTTATTTATTCATTATAACTACTTATTCATTGACAACCAGACTGGAAAGTAAAACAAGGTTAAAGTCAGGGTCCAGGGAACCCGCATGCAGCATCGTGCCGCTGCAGACAGCGTTGTGGTGAGCACTATTCAGATTTCGGTGTACTTGAGCCTTAGTTACGGCGGCGATGCCCGATTCAATTCTCTCGTAAATGGGATTGCTGTCGTGAAATCAGACTAGGACCTCGGTATGAGAGCCGCGGGTGATGACTTCGTAGGTTCGATCAGCAAGGGTATCGTCGGTCAAGCATCAAGTATCGGCTACGTCGACTTTATGGAGTGAGGCGGTACTTGGCTAGCGCTATGTAAGTATCGGGAGCTATCTCTTTATAAGTTTCGCCTCTCAAGTACGGAGAGTACGATACAGCTCCGCCAGTGTCTCGTCGTCCAACACACGTGTATAAGTACCTGGTGATGCGAAACCCTTGTTTCCTCGTCCCAACTTATTTGCCTATATATTCTTGACTGAAGGCTTTGGGCTGGTCTGGTAATCAAAGGGGGCAAGTGGGTGACATGAGACATTGCACACCCAATAGCACTTTGATCCCCCATTTCGCCAAACCCTTCACTTCAACAGCTCAATAACTCAATAATAAATATATAATATACCCTCATTAAAGATAAGAGTTTATTATTTAGGCCTCTAAAAGTTATTGTATAGTTTTAATTTATTATTCTGATAGGATTTAGCTGTTGGACTGAGGATCGAAAACGCCTATGATTTACGTGTGCAATGTCTTATGTCACCAGGTTGACTGGTTAGATTGTACTTATCTCCGCGTGCTGACATCAAATTGAATAAGCGGGTCTGCTGACAAACGTTACATTGGCAACTTTATCACATCGAATTTTCCCGCTGGATTAGTCTTTTCCTGCCCGACGGCGGCCAAACTCACAGTTTTCCTCTGCAGCGTCGAGTGATAGGGACGGTCGCTAGAAGGCACTGTGATGATGGATTCCAGGTCCCCAATTCGTCGACGACCACTTCGGGGCAGGACTGCCACAGCTTGCTTGGAATGTCAACGGAGGAAGAAGAAATGTAACCGTCAATGGCCATGTGATCATTGTCAAGATCGAAAAATCTCTCACCTATGCGAGTTTGGACCACCCAAGGGGGCAAGGTACGCCGTTTACTAAGTAACAGTGAGAAGTTGACGTGTGTTTCAGTTCAGATCCTGATGATCGCCTCAAATAGACATGTAGTGGAGTCAGAAGCAAGCTCAATGAACGATTCTCGACGAACCATCGAGCCTCCGGTACCTGAGATCCAGAACCCTTTGTCTCTGGAAGATTGCTGCTTGGCTGTAAATGAGTTGTCATATGTGGATAGTGATATTTTCAGAGTGCTTCAGGCAAGTGCTTCGTTTTTGGGTGAATATGCCCCATCGACGAGCGGAAATTAACATGGAGAGCCAGATCCAATCCACTACCAAACCGACGAAAGCGCTATCAGTTCCAAACCATGTTTTGCAAGCTATAAGAACTGTCCCCCCACGCCCGTATACTGACGGTTTGGTGAAGAACTTCTTCAATCTTGTTAACTACCACTATTGCATTCTCCATCAACCGCATTTCATGACCCAGTACACGAAATGGTGGTCAACAAGACCTGAGCTTAGAGGCTCGCCTAGCTGTTCTGACATTTCTTTCACTTGCCTGGTTCTTCGAATATGCAGCAATTCGACCCAGTTTCTTACGCCTTCAGATATCCATCGGTTTGAATCTGAACTTGGAGAATCTATATCGGTCTTGGGGACAAATTACAATACCGCGGCCCAAACTCTGAGCGATTACCTGCCTTCTGGGAGTGGGGGGTTGTCAAATGCTCAGCAACTCTTCCTAGCAGCTACTTGGTATAAAGCAGAAGGTGACTTTGTCTCTTCGTGGCATCAATTGGCGGCGGCGGTAAGACATGCTCAAGAAATAGGTTCGTGGCGGCTTATTGTTACACATTCCAGTCAAGAAACCTCACTCACAAGTTTTTGGACAGGCATCCATAATGATTCATCGTCAGACGAGATGACAGACATGGAGAGAGAACTTCGCAGACGACTTTGGTGTTCTGTGTGGACCTGGGATAGGTGAGTAGGGTCTCGCAGATTCTAGTCGATGGGGCTTTTGCAGGATTAATCCGTATTTCGCAGATTCATGGTCGGTATTTTCAACCGGGCGTCAATTATCCAATCAAACGAGCCTGTCCCCTTGCCCAACCCGAAGTTGGATCAGACACGGGACGATCCAGAGATACCGTCAATTGTGTTGACTAAGGTTCTTGAGAATCAGCTAACTAGGCAACTGTATGATGATAGCCAGAAGGATGCCGACTTGGATACCAAACTGGCCTTGGTTGAGAACTTCATGGACAGACTTCCCAGTGTTTTCCGGCTTAACGGCGCCGATGTACGATGGGATACAAAACATCCTAGACTCGTCGCCCAACGCCTACAATTACATACAACTTGCTATATGGCCCAGATGATACTGCTCAGGCCAACAGTTCTAGATATTGAAAGATGCGACCCGAACAGGCTCTCTCATACAATCGACCTCAGCCTGAAGTGTATGGAAGTCAGCCGAAAGTTATTCGATGCTTGCGTCCCACAGCACGCAAAGTACTTTATGGTTACATTCGCCCCTTTTGATAATGCATCCTTTCTTGCTTCCATTGTCATCAAAGCCGGTAGAAAACGCCAAGTGCCCAGACGTTCAGAGGTTCTAGCAGCAATTGGGCAAGCAATCTACATGTGCAATAAGCTACGCGAATTTACGAAGCTAGGGGCAACAACGTGGACAATTCTAATGGCCTTGGCTTCGAAATTCATACTCGATGCGTCTGAGAGAACCATCTTTGAGCAGATAGGACGAATAAGAGACGAATCAGGTCCAACAGAGAGACCGTTTCTTGAGCCTGGGATGGGACATGATGAGCCTCTCATCCGCCAGCCTGATAGTATCTCCAATTTGGTTGATATATCTGAGACTGATTGGGGAATGTGGGGAGCATCAGAACCTTCGGCGCAGGTTGACCTCGGTATCCTTGACGGGATGTGGGATTGGAACGGTCTGGGTTTGGGTGACATGGGCTCCGGCTAAATTCATGTCTGTTCTGGGAAGAGCAAGCTTCTGGGTCAATAAGGCAGCCCGTTACTCAGGTCTCTCATCGACGCCAGGTTTGAAATTATGAAGACCGATATGGCCATGTCTGTTAGAACTCCGCTTGGGCTCTCCAAGAAAGTCGGCGGAAAACGGATGAGAGGTTATGATGAATTAGCAGTACTTGAAGAATTCACACCTAAATCGAATTGGACAAGCACTCGTTGAATGACATTCTATCCTTGTCCAAGTCTATATTGTTCTTTCATGGCTTGGTTTATTCCGATAACAGAAATCCAGCGCAAACTATTTAATTCTATTTCAAATCGTTATTCATCATGTCCGAGTCGCGCTCAGTCGCACAAAATCAAGGCTCCTCATGATGCACCGCCTCATCCATCTTCTTCGCTTCGACGGGAATCACGGGAACTGGAGGCTGCTTGGCAAGCTTGACAGTGGCCATAGCAGAAGGAGCCTCAGTGAAGAGAGTCTCGATCTCTTCAAGAGAACGTCCCATAGTCTCGGGGAAGAAGAAGTAAACTGAAAGAGGGATGCAAGCTCCAACTGCGGCGAAGACAATAAAGTACCTCCACGAGATAGTATCAATCGCAACGGGTGTGATCATGACCACGACGAAATTCCTATTGTAAGGTATGTGTGGTTAATGTTTTGAACGTGAGATTAATTGTATTTTTAGCAAAGGGAACAACATACCAGAGCCAATGGTTCGCTGTGGAAATGGAAGACATCGCCATACGCAAGCGCAGGGGTGCAATTTCAGTGCAGTAAAGGAAGTTGGCACCAAGAAATCCGATCTATGAGCACGTTAGAAGATGAATCAACCCAACGAGGAAGAGTCAAAGATGATGACTTACGGGTACAAATGTATTGAAAAGGTAGATGAAGCACCCAGCGATGATCATCGCAGGCTTGTTCTCTTTATCCATCGAAGTGGTGATTGCCAGGGCAGTCATGCAACAACACATGCCAACACCACTGATCATGAAAACAGCGCGTCTTCCAAATCGGTCGATAGCGACAAACGCGATGAAAGAAGACAAAAACTTCCAGGTCATGGCGCCAGCAGCGAGGATCTTGGACAGCTCGGCCGACAGACCAATGTTCTTCTTGAAAAGAATGGGAACATAGACTGAGATGAGGTTGGAACCGGACATTTGCTGATAGAACTGCAACAGGATGCATAGGGCAAATCTGTAGAGCAGCTTGTCCTTGCCCATGGTCATCATGTCCGTAAGCTTAGATCCGCTGACCTTGGTCTCCTCTAGCGAGTGTTCAATGCCAGAAACCTCAGCGACGACTTCGACGGCATCCTCTTCATGGCCTCGGAACGAAGCTACGATAGATCGAGCTTGTTCGGATCGTCCCTTCATCACGAGCCAACGAGGGCTCTCGGGGAAGAAGTAGACAGAGAAGCAGAGAATCAAGGAGAAGATGATGGCCAAGCAAATAGGAGGTCTCCATGTAATCATGCCGTCGACGAATTCGAAAAATCCCAGGTTAATCCAAGATTCCAAAGTGTAGCCGACGCAGATGAAGAGACCGTCGAGAACAACATGCTTTCCTCTGTTCTTGGCGCCGGAGGTTTCACTCTGCCACACTGGGACAATCGAACTGAGGCATCCAACACCGAAGCCGATGAGAACTCTGCCGACGATGAATTGGGCGAGCGAGAAAGCCGAACCCTGAAGAACTTCGCCAATCAGTGTGGCCAGACCGCCAGCGAAGATGACATTTCGACGTCCAAACTTGTCACCTGTGTAAGAGCAGGACAGAGAGCCGACGAGAGCACCGATGGTGAATGTGGCAACGACGAATCCCTGAAGTGTAGACTTCCTGCTCTTCTCAGAGCCGGTCGAGTTCACAGTATCGATCTCCGGGAACGTCTTCACCCAGTCTGATTCTTCCAAATATCCCCCAATGTTGGCTTGGTTGTAGCCAAACAGGATGAAAGCCGGAGCGACGATGAGAAAGAGCTGAAGAATGCTCAGGGCGTTGCCCGAGACTCCCAAGTATGTCCGCGGCATGCTTTCTCAGTGTTGGGTATGGCGTATACAACAAACAACCGGCTGTGAGAAAGGCAGAGATGGAAGAAACTCGCCACGGCCGAGACGAGAGAGAGCACCCAGGCCGGCCTTCTTGTACTTCAACTCCAGGAGGGGAAACAAACTCCTCATGGAGCCCCGTGGGAACTCAACTTTGCCTCCACAGTGGTTAGCATTTCAAACCATTTCCCCTCTTTCCTCCAATTTCCTCCAATTTTACTCCAATTTTGTCTCCCTGCCCTCAAAACCCACCCAAATCTACCTTCCGGATCTCAGTCAGGAGTACCTGTTCCGTCCAAGCCGGGGAAGCCGACCGTGCGCGTTGCGACTTTCACCACTGTCCGATCACCGCGACTCGAGGGATTTTCGTAACCTCGCAAGCGGAGCCAATCCACCGTGGCATAATGCCCGTCAGGGGCACAGCATGAAGCTATCAGTGAAAGGTTTGCGACACGAGCCGCGGGCGGCTATGACGGCACGGAGATGTTCGGTGAGAAGGCTTCTAGCGCAGCGGGATTTTTTCTAAACTGCCGGGCTGCCGTCATAGTCGGCATCAGATGTGGACCTCGATGCCTGCACGATACCGCTTGTCAGCTCCTAGTGGCTCGGAAAGTGGCCGTCTGGCAGAATCAGGCACGTCCGGGCCCGGTTATCTCGAAGGGTTCTGGGTCCCTCATCAATGCCGGTGCGCTCGTTGGCCTGTCACCCCTTGGCCTCAACGCCGCAAGCGGCCTCTATGTTGGCCACGCGGCGGTGTCGGAAGCTTGTCGATGTCCACAATTCACGACGTCAGGCCAGTTTCCACTGGAAAACTGAGTACCGGCAAGTGGGTGACATTCCATGTAAGACATGTCACCAGAACGCTTCGAGCGGCATCTGAAGACATGAGTCTTGCATTCTTGAATTGGCAAGAATAATCACGTCATCTACTGGCCGATGAACCTCTACGGTGCTCTGCTGCTTTCATAAACCAAGTTTTGTTGTTTTCATGTTTCATTGTCCGGATTTATGTCGGACTCCAACACCACCGGGGCCACATTTTGAGCCGTCCGCTTGACTGACAGGGTGGCCTGTCAACTGGTGTATTTCTTTAACCCAATCAGCACAAGTGAGGCTGAGTGGGCTTGATTGAAGTAGGATCCGCCCCAAAAAAAAACAAAATGATGACAGTTTGGATCCTCTTACTCAACCTTAAGCGTAATAATCTCGAGATTCTGCCCCATCAATCCAAAGTGAGAGGGTACATCATCACGTCCCCCAATGGCATAGAACCTATTACTGAACCATCAATGTCCATAATATGTAAGAATAATCCGATGCTATTAGTCAACTATCGCATTTGTGTCATTGCTGAGATCCCTCCATCAGGGTCTTCACCCTTAATGAGGATGCTATATACAAGTCTTTTCAGCAATGGGGGTCTAGTCGAGAAAATTAAACGCGTGCACCTGAGTTGTAGATGACGGCCGGTCCCAATTGCATACATGCATTCATATGGCTGTGAACCGGCCCGTCGTCGCCTCTCAAGGCGTATTCAACACTACTCTCACCCCTCTCTGCATCCTTGTCTATAACCGCTGCACAATTATAAACCGGGGGCATTTATGATCAACCTACCCTGGGCTGAATGGAGTAGGCGGCAATGTTCTGACCGATGCTAATTTGTTCAGTGAACTGCTGCCACCTAGATTCCCATACATTAAATGATGGGTATTGACTTGAACTCCACTGACCCAGTGGAAAGGTAGTAAAGAAACTTTTATCAAGTTAGGGGTCGTTTCACGTATTGGATAATAAATATCATGAAGAATAATAAAGAAGAATCGGATGAACCCACAAGAGAAGATATTTGTCTTCGGGCTACGCGTAAGTCTGGGCACCCTGCGACCAAAAGCAGTCTACATGATCACAAAGTGGCGAACGTAGCTGGCTGAAATTCGCTATCTCATTTGAACACTCGGGAGTTATGCATCCTTTATTAATTGTCTTCTAATATCTTTCGCTGGTAAGCCGTTAGCCAGGCAAGCCCTCTTCACCAACGGCTTTGACGTGGACCGCTGGGAGGTTCCATATAGGGTAGGCCGGGCCGGATGAGGATGAACAAGGTCGGCCATCCGCCCCATAGCACGATGTCATCAGCCTGGGGAAAATGTTGATGGGTGGATTTTGCCACTTGTTTTTCGTGTTGACAGATGGTGGCTAATCAGGTTTTGTTATGACTGACAATGAAAATATTTGCAATGGTTTGTGAATCACTGGGTTCCAAGCTTTTTATCTAGAGATTAAAAGCCTTTAATTAGATGATTGGTTGATCACTACGATTTGATTCCATGAAAACAGTTCAGAACGGTTAGATACCTATGTAACTGAGTACACTGCAGTAGGGTGACGCAAGAGCCTGACAGCCCAAGCCAATGCCAACCATCCGAGTGCAAGTTAGTGATTGAGAGACAGTATTTATCCGACAACGGTTTCCGTTATGTCATTCCTTTACAGCTTGGACGGAGGGTTAGCGGCATCCAGAACTGCCTGGTAAGCCACATTGACTCTCTCGTGAAGAGCTGCAAATTGATCGGCGTAGGAGGGGTCGACTTAGCCACGGATTAGAAAAGAAATTTCACCAACGATGAATTGATATGTTCACTTACCAACATTGGCGAGAGCAGCGAAGAGCGCATCGACATCCTCCTAAACATGTGTTAGCAAGTATTATGTGAGGGCATCTGGAACAGGTAGTACCTTGACGCCAGCGAGGAGATCGAAGAACAGATCGAAGTAACCACTATTTCTAATCACATCAATCTGCAGTATATATTAATAACGTGTACATTTCTGCGCGTCAGTGGCTCTTAATTATGAATGTATACCTTGATAATAACATTTGCGAGAACGGTTTCAAGAAGGGAGACAGTGCTCTCGCCCGCCGTGTTGAGAGTGGCCGATTGAGCAGCAGTCAAGGCACCATTATCGATAACATCTTGAGTAGTACCCTTGAGGAGGGTTTGAAGGGTCGTAATGTCAGAGTAAAGCGAAAGGCTCTCGCCCAAGCTGCCAGTATACGCGACAACCTTGGTGTTGATTGAGGTCAGTGTAGCGTCGATCTGCGTGAAACCATTCTGGATGTCGGCGAAGTCTCGCTTAACGGGAACAGGAATTGCCGAACCCAAAGCAACAAGCCCAAGAGTGAAGATCTTTGCAAAGAGCATTGTGGTGATGGTAATGAAAAGAGTAGTATTTCTAACAAAGCTTGAAGTTGCAAGATGCGATCGATGTCTGCTTATTAGAAGGTACGAGTGGAATTGATGATAGCTTGGGAAGATGAGGTCTATTTATCTTTGGCTCGAAAGCCTCGAAGCCGATCAAGTTGTTCTCATACCCTCTCTGAACTCCTGATTACGACACGTCGCAATGAATAAGCTTGTGATTCGCCGCGCTTCCTCGGAAGACCTTCATGTGATACCTGATGTATTTTTTGGTGTTCCAACTTCTTACTGCGGGGGCGACATTGCGGAAGCCGAGTCACTTTCCCATTATGCTTGACAGTTTATACGGGTAAGGCGCGATATTCGTTGATTTGTTCTCATCGCGGAGTGATAGCCTACTTAGGACATGACATGCATCGGAAACGGGAAAATAACCTTGCGGCATGGATTAGGGTAGTCTGCCAACAGAGCCATTGCAACACACATGGTTCCCCGTGGGGAAGCTTTAATCATCGCGTGGTAGTATTGAGATAGAGATCTACTTGGTCCTTTTTGTTCGAAACAGTTGCATCGAATCGCCTAAGAGCATTGTGACACTGCCTTTGACGGTAGTCTCAGCCGAGTGAACCCGATTTGGTCACCATCGTCTCCGCATAAGACGAACTGCAGTGTGCGAACTGTCGTGGATACGACCACAAACCGATGTGGCTCAAATGACGGCCCCGTACTGCGTGGTCAATCTTTGAAAGCGGTCAAGGCCGTTAATCGAATGAGTTGCAATACCGAGTTCCTCGGTATTGCAGCTCACAGTTGACTTCTGCATTGACTCGACTTAAAGAGATTCTGTTCGATAGGGCTTACCTCTAAGACCAAATAACCAATTGGTCATCTAGTCTCACGCGGAAAAGCAATTTGCGTGTATTTTTGATGAAAGTTGTCGTTGGTCATGATTTATATTAACTTTTAATCAAACGCAGATATATTCATACTCATTTGAGTTTTCTAGTAATTTACACGTGCTCGCCCTTTTATCGATGTCACAAGCTGGCCGCTGAAATGCCGACAATTTGGGCTGAGGTTGACAAACCGACTCGGACAAATGGAATGAGAACTCAACTTGCTTGGGAAATCCGACAAATGAATGACGCCGGTTTGGTAGCACTGAGTCGAATCCACGTTCAGGCACATATTCTAATCAGGCTATTATGTCTCAGTCGGCTAGCGACTGTGACCTAACTAGGGTAACCAGGACTAAAAGCAGGCGTGCTGCTGACCAGATGCCCCCTGAAACGTCCCATTCTGAGATGGCACTCTGTAGCGGGGGAAGAGAGTGGATGTAACTCATCTGTTCAGGAGTTGCCCATCCATACACAAGACGATTTGCCGATAGAATGTCGGGTGCACGGAAATCTCAATAGTCAGGTAGGCGGTTAAGCGAAAGGCGTTCATTTCACAACAACTCCTCTCTGACATGCTTCCAAGTGCATGCACCCTATTGGTATTATGTGACTGAACATAAGAATATGACTGCGGTAGGCGGGGAATATGCATGGTAGGGGTTTACATTGGGTTGAAATTGTCTAGACGAAGTTGGGAATGTTGCATCTCGGCGTTGTGACCCCGCCATGGTAGGTGGCCATCTAGCAGCAGTATTTGTATTTCATTAGCTAGCGATATTATCAATTATAATACGGGATATACCATTCTCTCCGGCTGTAGCTGAACTTGCATGTGAGCCTGATTGCTTCCTCTCTTCCAAGTTGATCAACCGCAAGTATCTCCCGTTAAGCCTGGGAAATAGCAGCCATCACAAGGCAAGACTGAACTGGGATTACTCCGAAGAGGATACCAAGAGGAATCAAAGAAGGTGCCGGCCACTGAAGTTTTAGGATTAATTTGACACATACTACGTATCAATAACCCACCACTACGTACTTGACTACATGTCGCCAGCTTAGGAATATGTATCATTTTATTGAAAGGCTGAGTCATCAAATCCCATCCCCTGTGGCCCAGCTGGCTAAGGCGTCCGACTGTTATACACTAGCGCAATCGGGAGATCGACAGTTCGATCCTGTCCGGGGGAGAATCTTTCCTTTTGCCTTTATTTTTGGCAAGCTTTTCTAGTTTTTCGATTGGGGAATTAAAAAGTTCCCTGAAAGACCTCTGCTGTCTGGAAGTTGGGACATTTGCCTATGTTGGGTGCCGCATTCTTTTACGAGGACAAGCCTCATTACATCACGACGGGCAAGGCATAGGATGGTGATAATTACCTTACTGCTATGTATGCTATACCATAGATCTATAACACATCTCTGAGAAATTTTGCATGGCTACACGCATCCCTGTTGGAATGTCTCAATGTGGGCCTCCCTTTTCCTCATCGCTTGTTGTTCCCTCCTGGTTAAGAGTGGCAGCCACATGATCTGTCATATACTTCTCCGTGTTCGGTGCGAAGAATGTCAGAATAATAGCCAGACCTGAAAACGCAATCGTGCTGAGGTATACCGTCCGATACGCATTCGAGTTGGCCACCTTGTAGGCTCTTACCCCAACAGCTACAATATTATCTGTGATGCCGCTGACAGAGGCATAGACACTGCTCGGTGCGCTTGTACCGGAAGTGGAGATGATGGTCAAGAAATCAGACACAGAGTCGGCTGGTAACCCTGCACCTACGAGAGCAGGTGGAACCAGGCTCGCGGTTGTTTGAGTCAGCCGGTTGCTGAGGATGGTTGTGTAGATAGCGACGAGGACGGCACAGATAGCAGCGCGGATTGATGCTCCTAGCCCGCCAGCAATTCCGATCTCTCTCTGATCCTCGACGCAGATCGTCGTGTTGGCCAGGGTGATTGTCTCGTTCCAGCCGATGAAGAAACACCCGAGAAACATAAGAGAAATAGCAGTCGATTTATTATCAGGATTACTCACGGCGACAGCTGTATTAAGAAAAAAGCAGTTAGCTCTCATGAAAGCGTGGCCATGTCAGAGTTAGCACTTGCCGGCAAGAAAAATACCACCAATCGTGAACACAGTCATGCATTGATACTTCGCCTTGCCAATCTTTGCTGTGAGAACTCCGCCGACAATCTGTCCAGAAATGATGCCGACACCCACAAGCGACGAGATGCCTCCCAAATAACTCAAATCTCGGTCATTGTAAAGGGTTGCGCATTGCATGGGCCATATGATAGCAAAGGCGTAGTACACACCAGCGCCCAGCCCGAGCAGCACGCACGAGACCACCCATTGCGTGTTCTTGAACAGATGCATGGGAATGAGGGGTTCCTTGAGTGGTGCATAAATCTCCCACAGGACAAAAGCTACCAAGACAACGAAGCCAATGACAATCGATGAGATGGTTGCGGCTGACTTCCATGGGTAGACGGCACCTCCCCAGCTAAGACCGAGAAGAAAGACGCAAAAGCCGCTGGCGAGCAAGAAGAATCCGACCCAGTCGAAGTTTTTGAGCCAATACAGAACCGACGAGTTCTCTTCATTGCGGTGCTTCTTCTCAAAGGAGGGAGGGAAGTAGAACAGGACCCAGCAGATGAGTGCTGCGCCGTTCAACGCCATGATCTGCCAATATAGGCCTCGCCATCCGACATTTGGGTAAGACTGGATGAATCCGTAGTCGATAGACGGGGCGAGGCCAGATGGAATGGTGAAAAGATATAGGAATGCGTTGCCGACGTATCGCCACTTGAGGGGAATAAGTTCGCTGCATTGACCAAGAAGTCAGTAATGGCTTTCTCAGACTTTTTCCATAATAAAGGTAGACTCCTTACCCAAGCACGAAATGGAACCCCATCTGGGTAGCGGAGCAGATCCCCAATAGCACGTTACCACCAATCAACATGGGAATGGAAGTTGAGGTCGCACACACGATACTCCCAGCAACTCCGATCAAGCCTCCTCCAATGAAGAAGTACCGACGGCCAAAAATATCCGTCAACCGCCCGAGGGGAGCAAGAAAGATAGCCAGAGCCGCATTATAGACAAGAGAAATCCATGTGTATCTTGCATCCGGGCCTAGATCAGCGTTGATTTGGGTAAGAATGGGCGCAGCATATCCCTAAATTCACATTGGTTTCTGTTCTTAAATGGTAGTTTGCTTAGTAGGGGACATGCGTACAAAAGATGCCACCGCGGCCCAAAGTCCCAGACCTGTTGCCAGAAGCGATCCAAGGAAGAACCGGCTGTAGTAGTAGCCTTTTGGAAGGTGCTGAAAGTCAGTTTCGCATCCCAAAGTTTCATGTTCCTGTATAGAAACAGAATGGGATGATGGGATTTCGGCGTGCTGGTGCGATGTCACCTCTTCTTTGGAAGAGTTAGCCATCGTGCTGGGTCGAGGTTTGGAACTCTGAGGAAAGAATTGATAGCACTTGAAACGGCTGCAACCCAGATGGATGAAACGAAGAGGTCAGAGGATACAGCTGGATGCCAGACTTTATGGGCACTTGATCTTCAGCCAAGATTTAGGTCTTGACACAGTGCAAGATGGCCAGGTTCCAACAACTGTAGCTGATACCGTGCCAACAGGGAACGGCTGAGGCGGACTCTTTCAGGGAAACAACATCCGCACGAGCCGGAAAATTCGGCTCCGCAATATATTATACAATTACACTGCATCATACATGATTCAAGCCATATACTGGACGTATTTCCTTATTTTCTGCACCGCCTTTTGCCAAGCTTGTTTATCCCTTCATCCGAACCGCCTTCTCTGACGACAGTGATGCATGCTCGTTGTCATAACTTACAAGATAAACATAAATATGTAACCATTTCCCGTAGGCTATCAAGATGACCCCGATGAATCCAAATTCCACTAGCTAGTAGTAATGGCTACTGGGGGCTGGGCTGCCGCGTCCCCTGAATATCCAAAAATCCGGGGTAAAAGCTGTTCATCAACTCGTTGATCTTGCTCAAACGGTACAGATCCTTGTGGGGAGATTAGCCTTTAGGCACTTTATGCGGGGAAAAGAACAGAACCAATAAATGGAACGAGGCCTAGACTGCCCAAAGTGTCCGCCTGAGCCTCGGTCAACGTTTTCCGCTGGAAGTTCAGTTTCCTCCGGAAGTAAATAGCCCACATACCAAAACGCGAGGCCAGTGGTCAACATGGGTTGGGTTCAGAGTTGATTGAGCGCCAACAGCTAAATTCTCATTTTCAGCACAGCCTTGTGCCAGAGTATCTCAAACCGCACTGCTGTGTCTGATGCAGGCATCGCCAAGCAACTCTAGCCCGCCGAATACAATTCTAGAGTAACATCGAAAGGGGCAGAGATGTGTCGCTTTAAATTATGGCAATCAGAGTTCTCCTGGTCACGTTTTTAGATTCATTGTCTTATCTTTTGTGGCTGTTGAGTTGCTTGGAAGTGTCGCACGGCACCAGACTTTCGCGTACACATGAAGACGCATTTTGAGTCAGAAAGCTAACTAAGGTTCATCTCCCCGTAGGCATCAACTAACTGTTCCCATGAGATACCAGGGCCATACATTAAAGCTGCTACCAATCGGGCATCAAAGATTGCGCGGTGTGGAAAGCTGTATGTACAGCGATGGGTGATCTCAGCTGCTCTCGTTCCCAAAATGTCAGATAAGAAGATGCTATTCTCCGAACGCGTCCTAATCGGGGATTCCAAATCTCGTAAATGTGCAACAATAAGCTTCCTAAAATTTATTATATCTTGATTTTCCTCGGGAGATAGACCAGGAAAAGTGATGAATTCCGGAGAGACAGCTAGGCGCTCCAAGGGAACAGTTTGGGCACCATCCCAGTCAATTATACCATTAATATTGTACTCTTCATCGAAAAGGATATTGCCGTAGTGGAGGTCAGGGTGGCACAGGGGAAATGAACCATAGACCCTATCCTCGGAGATTATATGTGATACAGCAGCCTTTAGAATCCAACAAGCTGATATCCATTGCCTATCGCCAATGTGTTGGGCCATGACCAGCTTGTTTTCTTGTTGCCTTTCATTATAAAACCATTCTAGGGATGTTGATGGTTGCCGACGTATTTCAGGATCGAGAGGAATAATCTCAGGCGACTGATCACAATTTTGACCACATGATATTCGACCAAGGGTATCAAACGACAGGTTTTCCAGTTGGAATAATATCTTGGCGAACTGAGATGCAACCTTGGGTCGGAACTGAGGTGGGATATTTTTTGCTAATACCCCCCCAAGAGTTTGGCCTGGAAGTGCTTCCATGAGGGTGTATGGGAACCCAAATTCATTTTTTGATGAAGTGGAAAACGCGAATACACATGAGACAGGTATTGTTGTCTGGGATTTAAGCGTCTTCATTGTTGCGATTTCGCTTAACATGTCCATGGCCTGCCCTTCACTCTGGGCGTCGTCGATTGAAGAATGTCGTATTCTTGCAAGCCAATATACTTGATCTGAAAAGGCCACCTCTATTACTACATGATGAGAGCCATACGTAAACCTTTCCGGGTCAATAGTACAACAGACATCAGGGCTGCAAGGCTCTGCTCCAGATTGGCGGGCTCGCAACGCCACTCCTTGGAGATACTGAAAGTTGGCAATTGTTAGGACATTAAGAACTTGCTGATCAGGAGGATTAGGTCTGGGACCCTGATCCCCAAACCCGTCTCAAAGGTTGCTTGCACGGTATGGCATGTCGAGGTGTTCGTAATTTTGTCGAGGGGGGACGAATCCTGCTGAATGAGCTGATGGTATGCTGCTTGAAAAAAAAGCAAAAGTTTTGTGGTGGGGAAACTTTACGCATTCGTCAGCTCTTGATCCACGTGATGGCCTTGTAAGAACCAACTGCATAATTAAGATGTAGCGCCTGGTAGTTCAATTGTTGTGCCTCGTGACCCCTTTTGGGCTTTCTCAAGACGGTGGAAGAGACGTTCTCAAGCCCTTTTCGTCTGGGCATCGCAACTGTATCGGGAAGAAGTTTTCTCATTCCTGCCTGGTTCATTTATTTTCGCTTTTTGATTGTTTGAGCTGACTATAAATTTGGCATCAGTCTTGACTATTCAGAGATGCGTCTTCGGATGACGAAGTTGCCATGGAAGTTTGATCTTGAAACGATGCTAAAGAGCGACGATAGGTTCAATTAGAGCGTCTACACTGTATGGAAAATAGAAGTCTTCCAACGTCAGACTGACGGAAGCTGCACGTGGCAGAAAACAGGAGTGATAGCAAACAGGGTATTGTTCCCCTCAGTTCAATTGCTAAGGGTCAACTTTGATGTAGCAAATGTGTAGAATTCTCCCAGGGTTTCTTTACCCTCCAAATTATCTTGCAAAGTTGGGAACAATACAGTTACTAGCAGCCGGTGGGCTTAAAGCAACCTGCGATGGACAACTCAATGGGTATACGAAGACATCTATACCAGATAGGCTTATGTTAACCGTGTGATGGAATCCTCAGACTTAACTCTTCCTCATTCTCCCTCACTCTCCGATATCTCCGGAGCTGTCTCTTCACTAACAATTATAGATCATGCCTGTCGATGAGGGTCGTTTATTGCAATGAATTCCTCCGGGATTGACTTTGATGCGGCAACCCGACACTATTCCATGTTTGGGTGTAAGCCGAGACCCTGCAAGTCTTAACCACCGAGGGGGCTCGGATCCAAAGGTGCTGGTCCAATCATCCGCGTCCAATCATCCGCGTTGCATCCAAACAATTCAGGCAGGAGAATTGAAACATTGCCGCCTGTCTTGAACACATATAAATATCACTGCAGTGATGAAAAGGAGTATAAATACAAGAGGTATTCAGTCTTGCTCTGGCTCCTGACCATCATCTAAATCATCTATTCAATCATCTTCTACAACCCGCTAAATCCATTCCATTCTCACCATGGCCAGCACCGCCCAAAAACTCCGAATCGGCGTCATGATGGACACAGTTCAGCTGTCCGACGTCATGGGGGCCGACATCCTCGCCGGCTTCCGGCTCGAAACAATGAAGCAAGCCGCCGCGTTTGCTCCAGAGCTCGTCGGTGACGTTGTACAGTACGCGCCCGACATGGAATTCTTCTTTCTCTCTACCACTCTCGATCCAACCGAGACGACAATGGGGCTCAAGTATGCGCCCAACATGACATACGACGACTGTCCCCGCGACCTGGACATTGTCCTCATCGGAGGGCCCTGGCCGACCCACCGCCCTGCCGCAGCGGACAAATTCATGAAGGAGGCCTGGGAGAAGACCCCTGTCTGGCTGACCACCTGCACTGGAAGCCTGTGGCTGGCCAGCTCTGGCGTTATCAAGGGCTACAAGGCAACGACAAACCGCTCATTCATCCCCACGGCCCAGCAGCTCAGCCCTGACGTGGAATGGGTTGCCCAGCGCTGGGTGACGGGACCAAAGCCATATACTGGCGAGTCCAGCCTGAAGCCCGCATTGTGGACAGCAGGCGCTGCTTACTGCGGTATGTGATTCCTTTCTTTTTGCCTTTGGTTTGGTTCGCTATGCTAACACCTGATCGTGTGAAGGCATTGACATGATTGTCAAATTCTGCTACGAGACCTTCAACACCCAGCTTATAGATCTTGTTGGAGAAGGAATGGGGTTTGATGCGGATTCCAAGCGCGGACAGGACTACTGAGCAGATTCTGTACAATTCATCGGCTGATAACGTAGCCACCATGGAGGCTCACCAGATAGCTGTGGAACAATAATTCCCTGGCATAACGTAACAAAAACGTAGCTGAACTGTGTCTCACAAATAGCGTTATGCCAAGGCGTTAGGGTTGGTGAGCTGAAGCTGTGCTCGAGACTAGTATAAACTATGAGGGCATCCCCCCAGTCCATAGAACAAACCATCGACAAGTATCAACTTCTCCAGCTACATGATATCAACCAATCTGCATTGAACATACGACTGGCTCTCCTTCGCTGATCCTAAACAAATGAATACCATGGCACCCCATCCCACGGCCACATCCCCCATCCTCAGCGACCGCAACAATGTCAGCACTGCCCCAACCACTAAGCTCACATCCTCGAGCTCTACCTTGATCTCGGCTCTCGCTGCCAGTCGCTTTGTCCTAGGCGCAGCCGCTTTCCTCGCGCCCGGGGTCACATCCCAACTCTTCAAAGTTGACACTCTCCCGGGCGCCAGCCTGATAACCCGCATTTTCGGCGTTCGCGAGGGTGTGCTGGGCGGCCTGACCGCCGCTACATGCCGCGATCACGAGTCCAAGAAGGAGCTGCGGCGCATGCTGTGGGCTGGCGTCGCCGTTGACAGTATGGATGTCGTTGCTTGCTTGATTATACTGGCCTCCTCCGATACGACGGAGGCAGCGGCTGCAAAGACGACGGCTATTGTCGGGCTCGGGGCCGCGCTGTTCGGGCTGTTCACGATTCGGTCTGTCGACTGGGCCTAAGCGCACGGAGTCGATGTTTCACGGAAGTTGTCAAATCATGTATAAGAATAACACTCAGCCGATTAACCAATCTCTCTAACCACACTTTGCAATCACAGTAGCTAAAGGAGAAAACCAATAATACAAGCTGCGTCATCATTGCACTCGTCATCAACGTCAATCATCAGCCCAGCAAGCTATGAACACCTGACGCCGTCAAGATAGAACCCAAATAGAATTTTCCCCAAGCCGTACGTAACGAAAAAACATACCCTCCTCATCTACGTTTAATGCCCAATGCGTCAATCCAGACACGGGACAAAGGCCATCACCAACTTTCTGGCCACTAACCAGTACCAAAGCCCATAACGAAAGAAAGCCAGTCGGCATCATCCGACTCCATCGAGCTTGCCACAGCCATGATCTGCTGCGAGTTCCATTCATCCGGTTGTGTTTTATCCTTACTATCCTCCCCGTACATGGACGCATCGTCCAGGGGCGCAAATGATAGACCAGGAGCAATAGGGTCTGGTACTGTACCCCTTCCCAGAGGCTGAGGTAGGATCATGGAGGGATGGGTGCCAAATTGGGCCGCGTGTTGCGTGTCGAGGAAGTCGCCAAGGAGTTCGTCGAGCTTTTGCATCTCTGCCTTTCGATACATGGCGATGCGGTTACCACTGCCCACTATGTCCTCGAGTATCGCGTTGGCTTTATCTACCCACGGCGGGTGGTTCTCAAGCAACCTGATGTCCACCGCGCGGGCCATGAGAATGACAATCGTCGACACAGAAAGAGAGTCCAGATCCAAGGGGATGAAGGTTTCTGAGTACCAGGGTTAGTCTCCTGGCCACGAAAGACGGGAAGCAAACATACCAAGCAAGCCCTGCTCTCGGAGGCTCTCGAGAATATTCAGAATCTGCTGTGCAGACTCAACACACATTTGTAGTGGATTGCGGACTTTGGCGGAGGCCATGAGAGCGTCAGCTTCCAGCGGTGCCTCGAACCTTTTAAGGAGGCAGCAGTAGAGCAATGGTCGCGTCGCGAGGACGATGCACTACACACATATATTAGCCCTTTCGAGATGGTAGTTGGGTTGGGGATTCTTATGTACTTGGTAATATTGTAGATGGAGATGGGCGGCAATTCGTGAGATGCCAACAAAGCTAACATCGGCATGTAACGGGAAGGATGACTGCAAATCATCCGCTACAGCTGCAATGCTCTCCAGCACGTTCTTCGTGCTAATCACAAACTTCTTATTGATGCTTCCGTTTGTTCCATAAACAGCTAAGGGGATATAAGCAAGTTGTTATGGAAACTATCACAAGTGATTCTGGTTGTTACGACGCAGTTACATACCTCGACTGACATCAGCGATGATACGTGCGAACCGTATGTGCATTCCGAGCGCAGCGGTCCGCCGTGATGCCCCAGAGTATGACGGGAGTTGGCAGTGTACGCCCTCATCTCGGGTTGACTGAGGAAGACCCATGAGTGAAGTCATCTGTCGATCCAAAATGTATACAGTCCACCAGATCTTCCGGCACCGTTCGACGAGCTGCTTTCCCAACTCATTGACAGGCATGTCCGTATGCATGCCGTGATTCATGGCCGTGCTTTTTGCCTGACCAATCTATTTGGAATCGTTAGAGCTAACCATATTACTGCTAGGTTAAGGGACATACAAAGTTATGAGCCGCGTGGCGAAAGTCCAGGGCTTGGTAATACCATGCCATGCAGCATAAAATCTCTGTAGATATCACGGGCTCTCTGCCAAGCGCGGTGGCGTCTGGCAGCAACTGCAATGCCCTGACGAAGAAATGGACGCCAGGCGGGCGACTTCCCGCACCCTTTTGCTGAACGAGACTCTTCCCGAACGCAAGGATGACCAAGAAGTGGATATACCACAGGCTAGACTCATTAGCACGGGCTTCCGATGGAAGAGAATAGAACCTGTGCAAGTTGGACATGAACTCCTCCTCATCGAACATGTGGAAGAGTTGATCGCAGTGGAACTTTACGGCATTTATCAGATATATGGCATGGTCCACGGCGGGGACAACGAGGCCTTGCAAGCTCTGCGAGCTCCTCGAGCCATCCCAACCGAGGTCATACGCACAGCCGTCAAAGAGAAGGGCATCAGTAGGCAAAGCAGCTTGGCAAACATGCTCATGTGCTACGTTCAAGACGCGTCTAGAGAAGCCCCAGTTCGAAGAAGTGCCCAGATAGACTAGATTTCCGTCGTTCTCTGGTCAGCAACTTTCATTTTCCCCTGCATAGAGGCACAAACTCACAAGCTGTCCCATTTGAGGCCGCCATGTATTGTGACGGCGTATTTGTCAACGGATTGGTGAGGTCCGGAGGCTCAGCAGTAGTATGAGTATGCGCAATCGAGGGATGCCTCCGGGGCTCCTCTGAACCTCGATCTGAGGGTCGCGGAGAGGATTCCGATTGTGGGCCGTCTCCTGAGGTCCTTGCAGTAATAACTGAAACCAATCGCCAAGTTAGATTTGGCACGGAGATGGAGCTACAGGAGATATCTATTACTCACCGTCGCCATCTGGAGGCCGACAGGTCACCTCTGAATTCTCGTTTTGCGTGGGAGCATGCCTTGCCACTAATGCCTCAAGGCTTTCCAACCGTGCAATTTTATGTTGTAAATCAGCCAGATATCTACACCGATGACGAGGTCAGCCTTGCGTGCCTCTTAATGGTGCAAGAAGCATGGTCATGTCGAAGAGCTGGCCAAAGGAGAATATATTGAAAGAGACACTGACCCTTGCGTAACCATGACCTTATTGTCTCGCTTGTCAAATGTGCAGGTCAATCGACGTTGCGCGCAATTGTCGCAGGGCTGCAGCCCCGAGCACTTGATCTTCTGTCTCCTGCATCGTGAGCATCTGCGACGCTGTAAGCCAATGCTACGTTTTGGCTGCCACGGCGCAGGTAAGCTAGGCAACTCAAGAATAGAATGACTTACGCATATGTCGAGCGTTTGGCCACTCGACGCGGCGGCGTAGTGGAAGAGTCCATCTTCAAGAAGAGCAAAGTGCCCGCCAGCCACGCGGTTTACATTCAGAATATTCCACCTAGGCGTGGACCATTCGATAGCTGCACTGTCCGTGGCCCTGCGAGAGTCAGAGATCCGGGCAGCTGGTAACAGGTAACTTCGGCACTATTAGAGCAGAGTTTGTGTGTGGCTCAGTCCCAGAGCCGCCGGACACGCAGGAAACTCAGCGTCATAGGTGGACCACGCCCCCTGCCGACTTCTCTATCTCTATGCCTGCCCTTCTTTGATTGCGGAGGTGCTCGCCCAGAGCCAGGCATGGAGATGATACGACGCAGCGGAAGAGGACAGGGCTGGCCCTGGAAGAGGGGGCACGACCCACTGGCGGCCTGGTGACATGAGCTTCTTTTCGTGGATTAACTTCCAGGGGGACCCGGAGAAACAAAGCGACAGACGAGGGATGATTGGCTCGCTTCTCCTGGGCAACTGATAGGTAAATCGATACAGTCGTGCCGTATACGACTCGACGCCCTGCCTTATCATTCTGCCCCTTTTCTATTTATCTCACGCTATTCCCCAGCTTCAGTAGATATATGGCATACTCAGGTAGAGACGAGCGACGAAAAAGGGAGGAAGAACGAACAAAGCGAGGTCGGCTCAGCCAACTGATAAGGAGCGGAGACCGGGAGGCCTTGCCGACTGATGACAAGCACTTATTGGACGCCCTTTTATTAGTAGACCGAGATCGCTCTCTGCTAGCTCGCTGGTGGGGAAATTCCTGGGGTATTCCCACACCCTGAATTCGGGGTGTCGATAAATTGCCTGTTTCCGTCGCGTCGTATTGCCATCCTTCTGTCTTTGCTTCAGTTACTTTCCATTTCGGGGGCCTTTGAGTAAAAGCAACGACCTGAGATCCGAAAAGAGTTACAGATAGATACGGCGGCACCGGTATTCAGTGGCAGGAGAAATGCCAGAAGATGTTGATAAGCAACTAGTTTTCCCCTTCTCGATTAACATTACCGTATTTGCTGCATGAATCCCGGACGTCCCATTCCTTCCAGCCCCAATCGAGCAGGCGAGGGACAACAGGCGCCAAGTGACTATCGTGAGATGCAGCTCCCACAGTGCCCCAGCACACCACTTCCATTGCCCAGTGAAAATACGCGGATTTAGGCCTCGTGATGCTTCAAAGGTACCGGTCCCACCGTCTGACAATGCAATCCCTCGCAATAGATTTGACGAGCCCGCGTCGGATAATTCTCACCCACATGCCAGCTAGGTAATGGCTTTGAGAAGGAGGAGTTCTAAACAGAATAGCGAACAAAATAGTGTCTGGGTCACAGGAATTCGTATCACTCACATAGGCTAAATCATTCACGTACCTAAGAAATTGATCCTCCGTCCCCAGCCGGGCTTTCTCCTCCATCGCTCGTTTTGGAAAAGTTATACGAGCATGATAAACTGCGCCCTTCTCAGCAACTTAATATCTGCGAGTGCTGCGATGGCAAGTCACGATCTTACAACCGGCGCAAGGTGGGGGCGCATAATATCTTGTTTCTGTTTCTACCCAAATCAGCGTCGCCGAAGGCTTCTATTCATCAGCTCCTCGCACATCGCATATTTTCGCTAGATCTCGGTTTCACCAGGGTTCCATCAATCTCAGTCTTATGTCTCAGAACAATGTGCTACCTCATGATGTGGTAGATACAGTACCTGCAAGCCAGTGCGCAAGACAATGAGGAGTGTCACCAGCGAGTTGGTGGGGACTTGATTGAAAGATAAAGGTAATGGTATTGCCGAAAGTCACCAAAGGGATCAACATCATGCCATGATATAATGGGGTTATAGAATTCCAGAGTAAAGTGAGCATAGTTGTCGGAAAGCAAGAGAAGAGGGCGACGTTGCTTTGATATTAGGCATCCAGCTAGGTTGACCCCCACCCCCGGACGACACACAGCGGCTTGTGCAAGAGATCCAAGCATAGAACCAGATTGCCTAGTTCAGTCGAGGTCGATTACTTCACACAATCGGGGGGCACTCCGGTTTTCTCACTCGCCTGAATACTAAATCGGGAAGCGCTTCCGGTCGAGGTCACTAGTAACCAAAGCCAAACGATTCCCCCGCATAAAGCCCCGAACGATATTGGGAAGATACCTTATCATGGATACAAAATTGTTTGGGCCCATCTTGTTGTCTTGTGCAGGGGTCGTCTCATCTCATGCACGGCTTGTCAATCCCCGGTCGAATCCAATGCGGATCGGATCTGAAGGCGAGCCCGTTGGAAGGTCACAGCTAACAGCCGTGTTCAGGTCTCGAAACTGTATTCACGCCCAACCTTGCCACATGAAATGAAAGCGTCAAGGCCAATTTTCTAGTGTCCTCGTGATCAGACTTTCGTTGCTACCCCGCTATCGGCATCGGGTGGCTATCAGGCCTAGCAGTATCGTGAAACTCAGAAAGGGGCGATAACCATCCTTATTGGCAGGCCACTTTGAACAAGGCCGTGTGTTGTTTTTGCGGGCTCCCAGTACCGGACCTGCTCCCCTAGAGTCAATCGACGGGATCTA
Source organism: Clonostachys sp. G952 (assembly GCA_027569935.1). Taxonomy (NCBI): domain Eukaryota; kingdom Fungi; phylum Ascomycota; class Sordariomycetes; order Hypocreales; family Bionectriaceae; genus Clonostachys; species Clonostachys sp. G952. The sequence goes on along the minus strand of JAPDLB010000010.1, from coordinate 731,844 downwards.
CGGGAAGAGCTGCATCACGTAGCTGATTGCCGCATGATTCAAGGAAAATAAGGCCGGGCTCGACAATGGTCCGGGAGGCTGACGACGATAGACACTTTACATTTCCATCAATAGATAAATAGATAAGAAGGTTTTACACCACTCTAATCGACCCCTACCCTTCCCTTCCATCACCTTGGACATCACCAAAACATCCATCTATTGAGCCCCCACTAATGCTTCACCCAACCCCAAACATGGGCCTGGCCCTACTCTCTAGGCCATTTGGCATTACCCGTCAAGTCCGTGCGGGCAGTTCAGTTCACCTTGTCCTGAGAAGAAGCTACATGAGGGCCTCGGATCCCAAAATTGGAATACGGTCTAGCTCTACACAAGTCACTGTTGCTGATGCGATCGAGAGCAAACCAATACAGCCCATAGTGGCGCCCAAGAGACACCCAATTCCGGGCTTCCCCCTCTCCTCCCTCGATAATACATCACTACTCCGCTCGCTGCTTATTGCAGTTGTTTCTTCAAATAAGTTTCTACTTCTTCCTGCCCTTCATACTCTCTCTTTCCTATCAAAACCTACGGGTGGCTTCCTCCTCGATGTCGACAGAAACCCACTCCTACACGGAATACTCAAGAAAACCTTCTACGATCAGTTCTGTGCTGGTGAAACGGCAGAGCAGACAAAAGCTTGCGTAAATCACCTGAAGAGTCTAGGGTTCCGTGGTGTAATCCTCACATACGCCAAAGAAACAGTCTTTGATCATGAATCACAGAGTACACACGCACATGGCAAGAAAAATGAACTAGATGTCTTCAGCAATGCCAAGGGTGTGAGACTAGACCCAGATATTGATGCCTGGAGACTGGGTACATTGGAAACCGCAGATCAGATTGGTGAGGGCGATATCTTGGCTGTAAAGTCTGTTTGACCTGGATCCAACCCACCTTATATGCTATCAGACGAATGTGAAGCTGACCTGAATGTTTCTAGACTGACTGGTGCTGGTACGGCAGTCACTTCAGCATTTGCTGCAGACGAAGCCCTCCCTCCACAGATGATAGAGGCCCTAGACGAGATCGCTGCCTCGTGTAAGAGACGCAGAATCAGGCTGATCGTCGACGCCGAATCGCAAAAATACCAAAAGGCTATTGACCGTGTCACCGTCGACCTCATGCGCAAATTCAACCGTGACGGATACGCCGCGATATACAACACCTACCAAGCCTACCTCAAGGCGACTGGCGCCAACATCACCAACCATCTCGCGGAAGCCAGCAAGGACGGATTCACGCTCGGGCTGAAGCTGGTCAGAGGAGCGTACATCCTCTCGGACAACAGAGCGTTGATCCACGACACGAAGCAAGACACTGACGATGCCTACAACACCATCTCGCAGGGCGCGCTCAAGCAGCACATCGGGGAGTTCGGCGACACCCGGCCGTTCCCGTCGCTCGAGCTCTTCTTGGCAAGTCACAACAGAGAGAGCCTGCTCGCTGCACTGAGGCTGCACCAGGAGCGGGTGCGGGAGAACAAGCCAACCGTGAACGTCTCATTCGGTCAACTCCACGGCATGTCGGACGAGGTGAGCTTCTCGCTTCTGCAGGAGACGAAGCAAGGGGCGGTGGGACCCGGCGTCTTTAAATGCTCCACATGGGGGAGCATGAGCGAGTGTCTGGCTTATCTGGTGCGGAGGGCGGTGGAGAACAGGGATGCGGTTCTGCGAACTACGGAAGAGTATGCCGCTCTAAAGAGGGAAACGTGGAGGAGGATCAAGACGATCTTTGGTGGTGTAGCAGCCTAACTACGGATTAAACAAAAGGCATCTGGATTACCGAACCAGCCGCCATTATTGCAAGGGTAGATGATAGCGTCAATGTCATTGAATTGTAGTCAAGCCAGAACAGGGAGCCACAACTTCCACGATAGTTGATAGTGCCAATCATGAATCAGATGAATGATATCGAGCCCATGTTTGTGCATGGGCATGGTTCGTACGAAGAAGGATATCCCTACCATACCCCAGCTCCATCCTCGATTACGCGGCGAATAAAGCGGACGACTAATGATATCAACGCCCGCTAAATACAGCACATGCCTTTCTAGTGAGAAAAAGGAAGTCGTCACGCATAACGAGCATTAGACTATTGAGGATGGCAAAGATATCGGACCCAGTCGCCGGGCCGGTATCAACACTCCACCCTCTCCGGATCACGCATCCGGTCGGCTCTGGGTGTCCGATTTCCTGGATATGGGGTCGGTTCTTCCTGAATGATGAGATATAACTTTGAGGCCACGGAATATGAGGATCGGATATTTGATAACACATTTTAATTGGAATGGCGTGATCATATACAACAATGCCGTGGGCCGACTCTCCAAAGCTCATGTTGGATATAAGAGCCCGACTCTTTTCAAGTGTACTGTAGAACTTTATCCATTGCATTCTTGTTTGTGCTGAACTTTCTTCGCGAGACTTTGCTGAGGGCTGGCGAATCGTAGCTCCAAAAAAATCAGAATAATAAAAACAATAACTAAGCAGCCCATCGGTAGCACGGTTGATTTCCATAGCCCCATTCTGCTATTATTCTATCACGATCAAAAGTTTATTCATACATTATGAATATCAGTACATCATAGGGGCACACTCCCGTCTTTCTTAAACTCCAATGATGTTATTGTCTCCGTATAAGTCTCTTGGGTGCACAGAACTGAATTAGTTCATGAGGTCGTGTCTTTTCTCGGGTTGTCAGTACCTCCGATATCCACCCTCAGGACTGCTGACTGTGTTCTTTCTGACCTTCCGCAACGTGTATCATCAAACCAGTAGTCATGGTTCAGAACAAACTGTCCCTTCTCGTACGTCCGTCGAGCCCCAATGTTATCAAAATCAACCACCAGCACGACCCTCGTCTTTTTCCCACCAACTATCTCCAACGCTTTTTCCTTGGCATATTCAACTAGGCTCACTCCCAGCCCTGCGCCTCTAGCAGTCGGAGCCACATACATCCCATACAGGCCGAAATAAAACTCGATTTCGTCATCCATTATTATCGAAGGCGAGTCTATCCACATGTGGCTTTTGAACATTGCGACCGCAGCCTCCTTGTCGAAGGGACCTGAAAGGGTGAGGGAAGCAAGCCATTCTTCTTTGAGGAGCAAGTCTCTTTCCTGGTCTTTGTTCCCTTCGCTCTCTAGGGGGGGTCCGGCAACAGCAACTATGTTGGTCGAGAGCGGGCCACATATTCGCTTGATCCAAGTCTCGTCGGGGAAAGCGATCTCCCGTTCATAGGATGAGCCAAATGACTCGGGGGACTGCTTCAAAGACAGCAAGCGAAACGCTTTGTATCGCTCGATGATTGGGTCCAGTTTCTCTGCTGGAGAGAAAGTCTTCGGGAGAGAATAAACCGCCATTGTGTTCTCAACGTTCTTTTCTTGCTTCTCGTTCGAAAGTGTATTGAATGAAGTTTATATGTGCTAGTGATGCTGAGAGATTTGAAGTGAGTCATCATCCCATCCCCGCTTCTGATATTAGGTCAGCAGTGAGAGCGCGCGATACGAAGCATGGCGTGATGCTACCTTAGATCATTCATTGACTCACCTTGAGTCATATAGGGAGAAAATGGGGCTTAGCATTTAAGTTATCCATGTCGAGCATGATGACTCTTTAGATTCTTGCTTATCAATTACGTTGATGTTAGCCATTCTGCAATCGACCAGCTAAACTTCACCTTGAATCTACGTCGTAAGCAAGCAAATACGGAGACTCAAGCAATGGAACAACAACTTATCAGGCAAATACTAAATTAGCTCATAGAAAAGATCTATCAACTACCAACCTGATTGAAGCCTAGAGAAGATCCCTAGGAAGCATGGCCCCAAACGCCGTGGAAACCGTAGCCCATCACAATCGGCATCCTTGCCCGGCCCAGCTCTTTCATAACCTTGGAATCAATGACAACTAATGAACTGCGCTTTGATTCCGAATCCATAGTGACTGTCAATAAGACTCCATCGTCCTCAGAGGTAGGGTTGGGCTTTGAGACGAAGATTGGCTCTGACGGTAAATGCTTTGTCTCTGGCGCCCAAACCATCCACCGTCTCTTTTCGGTATCAATTTTAATAATTGAGTCCGCAAAGTTACCGGCTTTCTGAACGTGAATCCCGTACGAGAATCGGTAGGGTTTGCCATCCATTGCGGGATTGATTCGGGGAAGCTCAATGTTGGCTTCTGCATATGGGAGTGAGAATTCAATTCTAGCCGGAGTGGTTTCCAACGTGTCTTTACCGCTTTGGGAAGACTGGCACAGTCTTGGTAACCGGTAACGCGTGAAAGATCCGGCCAAGTCATTTTTTGATGTCGCGTTTGGTGTTCCGAGATTAGCCCTCAGATTTGGAATGCGAGCAGCACTCAAGAAGCTCGTGTCGTTCATCCGGGGCAAATCAACAAAGATGTTCCCCGCCTTGTCTTCAAATGAGTTGATCTGATGAAACGCAAAAAAGGCATCGGGAGCTTCGTATTTACCAACGATGCCCCCATGAGTGCGGTTAATAACGTAGAAGAGGACCTTTCGCTCCGGGTCCCAAGGCCCAATGCTATCAACGATGTTGTTTGCCTCTTGAGTGAAATCAGCTTGCCAGATGATAAGTACAATGTGTTTCTCGGTGCCGAAAAGAGAGTGAATATAAGCCGGGGGTGCATCAGTGATGTTTGCGAGGATTTGAGTTTCTCCTGAAGGAGGGTGGATCCCAAAAACACGGTAAACTGGGGGGCTTGAGCTTAGGTCAAGCACATAGTTGTACAAGGATCCGTCTGGAGTATGGACAGGATGGGCTGCTGAGTGCCCTCCATTAACCAATAGAGCATGTGAAGCCTGATAGGTGAATATTTCAATAGGCTCCAATGTACTAGGGTCGATTTGTTGAAGGCCGTTAGCATCTGTAGTAGTAACAAGTGTTTTGAAAGGAGCATTTCCATCAGTAGAATTGCCAATGATTCCAGGAAAGTTTGGAGCGTAAGAAACAGCAATGTTCATGGAGCTCTTGTTCCCGTGTGGAGAGAGTCCGTCTCTGAAAGTAGTTTCGAAGGCGCCAAAAATCATCTTGCAAGGGTCACTTCCAAAACTGTTCTCCGGATAGCGGCCTGTTTCACGGACAAAGTCCATTATCTCGTCAGAGCCGTTACGGCTGCGGTATGAGACCATCCCGTTGACAATTTCAAATCGATGATTGCGGCTGAAGCCGTCAAACCAGTGCTCGGCTGTGTAATTGCCCACATCCCAGGTTCCTGCGCCACCACGGTATAGTGAACCAATCAACCAATGTGGAAAGTGGCCTTCAACTTCCAGCTGCGTTGGCTCACGCATTTCATGGGTTGCATAGAACCCCCAGGTGATAGGGTCTGATCCCGGGGGAGGTCCAAACGAACCTGGAAGGTCATCTTCCGCCCGAGTGAGATGAGAGAAACTAAGAACGAAGGGTAGAAGCCGTCGTAGCGTTATCATCATGCCGAGTTCAAATTCTGGGCGTGCTAATTATATACCAAAAGAAACTGTATGATAACCCAAATTATTTGAATAGAAATATCCTACAGTCGAAAAATATACCAGACCTTACAAAACGTTTTATATCTGCTTGGTTTCACTGCCTTCCATGCTTGAGGATCCACCTGGTCCGGAGAGCATAGCCTCCTTGACCAGGAGTATGATTGAAAACCGAGTGCGAGTTCAGGTCCTCGGGATGGATTTACGTCAGCTCCTTCGAGTTGCGAGTTGTGAGTTCGTGCCGGCTCTATTCACAAACCCGTTCAGACCAGCTCTCCACAAGTGAGCCACATTCCGGGCTTGGCAAACATGAAAGCCGCGTTTTTTGGTCAATTCCTTTACGCTAGGATTCCGGACTCCGTGGGTTTTGCATCAGGAGGCCCCTGCACAACCGCGGAGGATTACTGGGGGGCCGCGCTACTACGACAAGTCGGGGAGTGGTCAAGCACAACAACAAATTGTGCGCGAATTTCAAATGCCTCGTTGCAATTGGCTATTCATCCTCCAAATGCTCATACTAGGCCGGTGATCCTGATACAAAACGGACGAGGGATGTTTCTCGCGACCGGATGATACCACTGGCTACGTAATTTTCCTCAGCCTAGCTACTGACAATGCGCCCAAAACCTTTTACTTTTTAATGCCCGTATTATGAGGGTTCACAAATCCTGCAATTGTAGCTTCTTCGTATTTTTTGATTAGATACGGCAGGCCTCTGTATGAACCTATTTGTAGGTAGTCCATGATCTAACCAGGCCAAGGACAGTAACTCTGCAACGAAGGAACTCTTCAAATGACTGCTTTTTTTTATGTAAATTGATTATCAAATTCAGCTTGCTTCAGTACCTCCACCATAAAAGTCTCCATTAAGTGTCAGATTTCATCCTAAACCTTTCATTTCACTTCATATATAGCCATTCAAGCCCAAGTCCAGTTTCAGTACCAATGTCACACAGGTGTAACTGGCGGCCATCTTTGATCTGCCCCATAATACTTTGCGTGTAGATAATTTTAAACGACATAGGAAAAGAGGCCAGGAATCCAAGATTCGTCACACAATCTGGTCATTCTTCCGAAGGTTGTCGTCTGAACCATTCCGGACTACCGTACTTTGCCATCGTCTGCATTCGTCGCTCGACGTCCGTCATTTCAGTTCCCAGTCTCCCCTCAGCACGGTGACGTTCCACCCGGTCGAGAATCTCATTACAGTCCTTCCAGATTCGTTCGCGATTTCTTAAACCATTAATTCGTCGTCGGTTCTTGGTTATATCGCAAAAGAGACGGTACCAATCCGTCCTGGAAACGGAAAGGTTGGTTGCTGGTTGGGACTGGAAGATATTTTCATACTCGACTTCTTTTTGCTTCAGGATTTCTCTTATTGCTGTGATCGCATCCTCGTTGCTCGAATCTGGCAGTGCCTCCATTTTCAAGATTTGGATCTTTGTCTCCAGGAATTCTCGCTCGTCCTGCCAGTCATCATCTATTTTCCTCACATCCCGGGCCTCCTTGGTAACCCAAAATGAGTATGGATGTGTACACCAGGCCTCATAAACCCAAGGATAGTTCTTTTGAAGCAGGTTTCGGAATAAATACTGAGGCAGAGTTCTGAAAGCTTTAGATGCAAGTCGAACGTTAGCAAGATCACCGGGCCCCAAGTGAACTAAGAGCTCAAGACGGATCTCGAATGGAAGCTTAGAGAAGCAGTCCTTTCCGACTGCGGTACTGCTATAATCTCCAATAGGAACAGCAACCTCGTGGGGATCGGAGATGGCTGATCCCCTTGCCATCGCTTTGTCCAAATATGATTCCAAGGTGGGGATGAAACACGGATTGGCGGCCAAAAATTCATCGCCTGGCCAGTGATCCCAGTACTGTGAACTGCCCTTCCGTACTGCCTCATCTCTTGGAAACCCGTGAAGTACCACATCAAGGGTTGCCTCGAGGGAATACCAGTCCGTCAACGCCTGAATTTGGACCTCGCCATACCGATGAAGACAGGCTCGCTTGAAAATTTCCAAACAGGTTGGATGAAAAGGTATCGCTAATTCCGGGACCACCTCCTCATGAAGTAGGAAGTTAGCGGCCAGTGGTCTTTCGGTGTTATGTCGAGGAGGGTACGCTGCGGGCAGTTGGTCATCCACGCTGGGTACCCTATCACAAAGCCCACTCAGGAAGAAACCGCTCGATTTCTCAAACTCATCGTCAATCCTCTCCGCTGTGAATGTATTTGAAGGAGACTTTGGTACAAGACATTGCAGCGTGGAACATCCACGGGCTTCTTCAGCAGATAACAAGTAGCCGTTATATGCACCTGTGTTGCAGCAGCCAGGACCGCTGACATGCTGATAGTCCATCCACAGCCTATCGTCTTCCGAGGAAACGTTGTCATAGATGTATCTCATATGCTTGGCCCAAAAATAGGAGCGACCGGGCATCCTGGCGGGCAAGGAATCGAGAAAGGCAGGGTAGAGTAAGTCATCGGCTGGTCCAGGATCAGCAGCACCCATTGTGTCGGTTGTGGTCTCGGACGCTCCGATGGAGGCTTCTTCCTCACTCTCGTTTGGCGTATCGTACTCATACGTCTCCTCAACAGGGCCGGTCTCGGACTGATAACAACCATCATCGCCGTCATGGAGCCGGCCACTGCCCCGATCGGGATGGTCATCATCGTCTTGTCTGCCGTCATCGGAAAAGTCCAATTCTGCCTGCCAGGTATTGATCACTTGGCATCCTCCACGTTTGCACTCGTACTTGTGTCTGTAATCATGCGTCACCCCTTCCAGCCACGGTCGCCAGGAAACGCCAGCGAAAACCTCCTCCTTCGTGGGATAGCGGCTGACATTGAAGCTCACGCCACATATTTGGCATTTCCTCTCCGAGTATCCCATCGAGAAAGGTAGGCAGAGACAGAAAGACTCGACTTCGACTATGAAGCGATAGAAGATGAGAGGGTTGGGTCATTCAAGTCAGGAGGCAGTGTGCAGCTGAGGTGGAAGCCTGGAACAAAGCGGGGTTTCACCAGTCAAATAAGAAAACGTCCGCCTCACTATTTCACAGCTGATGTGAAACATGCAATTGTGCAATTTTAAATTAGGCCAATGACGAATCAGAGAACTTAACTCAGTTGGCCAACAAACAGATAATCATTATATCCCCTCTCTTGCACTTGTCGCTGTTGCAGCCGGCACGCCTCTCTAGGGTAGTCAAAAGAAGTCTGAGAATCGCATCGTAGGATGATTAGTCATTCAATCTAGTGACAAGATTCGCGCAATTGAACTTGAACCTTGAAATCTCTCCTACTAAGCGAAACGTCACGGTACGCCACCTCCAAATGATAGCCGCCAATATCCGATGGCATGAGTCCTCCAAGCTCTGATGGCGATGTTGGCGACACAACTGCCACAGCGGCCGAAGAAAGCCGAACCTCAATGCCGAGGACACGGAGGGTGCGACGATACGGCTTCGCCTGTTTGAGTTGCAAGTCTCGCAAGGTCAAATGTAGCGGAGACCAGCCAACCTGCCGGGGCTGTAGGCGCTCTGGGGAGGTGTGCGCCTGGCCACCTCGGGCCTCGAGTCTCTTATCTGCCGATGCCCGCGCTCTAGATCAGACAGAGTCACTAGGCAGTGGAAGCCGAGGAGAGCAGCTCACCGAGGTGGCCTCGATCAACACTCCTGCACAGCAGAATGCCGACGCAAGCCCCAATGGGAGTAGAGGTGTTGGTACAGCCTCTTCTTCCACCAACCGCGACATGGCAACGCCGTCGCTTTGGTTCCAGGTGGGCGTCGGAGACGACGGGACTATTATATACAACGGGCCGACCAGTCGCTTTCATGCTGGTTCCCTGGATGAAGGGCCTGAGATTCTACATGGGGGTGAAACTTCACCTCAAGTCAATGCCCTCATGTCCCAGTATACCCTCATGGACTCTGTCTGGCTGCCTCTCATCTCGACCAAGCAATATCTCGGAGGGACCAGTGTGCCTACAGACACTGGGCTAGCACTGCTCGATATATACTGGACTTGGCTACATCCTCTGCACAACTGTGTCTACCGACCGGCCTTGATAATGGACCTGGCACTTGGGGGTCCCAATTGCTCCAAGTTCTTGCTCATGTGTATTTTTGGGCTTGTTGCTCGGCATCTCCCCGAGGAGCACCCTGGGTTTAGCGGCGTCGGCAAGGGAGAAATTTATATATCGGAAGCTAAACAGTTACTTCTCGAGGAAATGGCTGCCGCAAAACCCTCGATCCCAACCATCCAAGGTCTTTTGATACTGGGAGGACGGCAGTGCGCCATGGGGAAGAGTTCCGAGGGTTGGCTCTACACAGGCATGGCTTTGCGCATGATGACTGATATTGGACTTCACCTTGACACGACGAAACTTGCCCACTTAGAACGATGGACTCCCTCTGAGACAGAGATGAGGAAGCGCCTCTATAATTCAGCGTATATTTGGGATAAGACGTTGAGCCTCGCGCTAGGCCGCCCGCCATCCCTTATACGACGGCCATACGAAGCTCATGAAATCTTGGATAAGTTTGATGATGACAGGCCATGGGCACCCATTCTCACATTTCAGATCCCTGAAGTATATTTACCCTGCCCGTCGATGAATACCAGTACCTTCTGTGCCTTTTGCAGGATACACGAGATCACTGCAGATATGATGCTCCTATTCTCGAATCTTCCAATCCCTGAACGGTTTTCTACGCAGATTAATGATCTAGATAAAAGGCTACAATCCTGGTACAATGACCTGCCACAGATTCTCAAGATCACAGAGCCAGAGAATCTTAATCAGAGTCCACCACCTCATGTCGTTTCTATCAAGTGAGAGTCATCCCCCTCGATCTCCCTGAATATAAGTATTTACATTCTCTAGTCTTCTTTATCACGCGCTTCGAATCCTCCTCCGTCGACCATATCTCAGCTCATCGGATTCCAAGCAACGGGATCAGCATATGAATGACTGCATCACCTACTCCGTGCAGATCAACGCAATACATGGATTATACGCAAGAACATTCCCTGATCGCCTCATGACGTACCAAGTCAGCTACTGTATCTTCATTGCTGCGAGTATAGAGGTTCAAGAGCTCCAAACTGCGCCGACATCAGAAAGACGTGACGCTGCTGCCAAAAGACTCACGGCAGCCGTTAAAGTTCTCCAAGACGAGGCTGCGCATACTCCTGGCGTCGGCCGGAGCCTCGACACCATTCGGCGGCTGTTACGCGCAGACCAGCATAAAGCCCTGAGGAAAAACGGTGAAAATGAACACTCCATCTCTTCTACGCCTACGAGAAGAACTCAGCCAGCTCGAATACTGAGCAACGCTGGAAATGTGCAGCCGGCCAGTCCTAGAGCTCCTGATCTAGCTTTGGTTCGTGAAGTGGCGGATCCTTACCCCATGTTTGCTTCGACAAACTTGTTCGGTGAGTTTGACGATGTTGGGTCAGCGTGGACTGACACTGGAGCTGGTTTCCATCCTGAAGTCATATCTTGGTCTGGCACAGATAGTTTGCAAAGGCCGTCCAACATGTCTTCATTCGGTGATCAAGCTTGGGGTAGTTTTTGACTAATAAATGTATTCTTTCACTGAGGGATATCGCACCTAAGACAAAAAGTGTATGTGTAACTATTAATCGAAAAGAAAATAGGCTTAAATCAAATGGAGTAATTATGTTTTTTAATGTGAAAAGATCCTAATAGCCTTTCTCTTGGATATTTATTAAGGCAGAGACTACTTAAAGCGATCAAACATATCACGACTAGCAGTATTGACACGAGGCTTTTCCCAACATTTTCTTTTTATGTAACTCTCCTTTTGTTCTTCAAAAAGAAGACTTTAGAGGGAGAAGTAAAAGTTCTACGGCGGCCTAGGAGTCCAAAGACAACATTTATATAGATCAAGGCACATAACGGTACATGGGGTGCGCATCACCAATATCAGCAATGTCCTCCGGGACATGGTCGATATCGCTCTTCCCATGCTTGCTGTCGCGCTGCTTATTCTGCCAGCGTAAGCTCAGGCTGAGAACCAAGGCAACCAGTGCGGCGAACAACAACACACCGCAACATATCCACATCCCTTTCTCGTAGTACGGGCCTTCGGCCTTAGGGAACAGCCGGGCGCCCAGGATAGGACCGCACTGGCCGACCATACCGAAGATGGCAAGGCCGGCACCACGCTTAGACGCGGATCCCTGGTTGTCCGTGACCCAAGTGAATGTCAGTGCAACGGCGGGAAAGACTCCAGCACAGACAAGGAAGGTAGCGAAGTAGCGGACGCCAGTGGTCTCGACTGTGGCGAGGATGACATAGCCGGCTGCTCCAGCACAGCTGAACAGGACGACGAAGATACCTCGGGTGCGGACGCGGTCGGAGATGAAGCTAGTGAGGATGCAAATGAAGAAGGCAGAAAGATAAGGGCAGGCGGATAGACCCTGGGCACGCAGCGACGTGAAGCCCATGGAAGTCAGGATGGTGGGTAGGTAGGCAGGTAGAGAGCCGAACGCAGTGTTTAGGCAAAAGATGATGATGGCTTGGAGGTAGTTCTTGTAGTCGTAGAAGGCGGCGAATACTTGGCTGAAGTTGAGCTTTCCCTGCTGATCTTGTCCACGGCCCTTGATGGCTCGTGCGGCAATGATGGCATTCTGACGCTCATCAAGATATACGCATTGGCTTGGTGAAGCTGGAAGGTAGAAGTAGGCGGCCACAGCGAGGAAGAGTGTTGGGATCCCCTCTATTCATCAACACCCTGGTCAGCTAATCCGCCCTCAAGTTAGGGTTTAACCGGTTTACATACCAACGATGAATAGAAGTTGCCATTCAGCGATACTAGTCTTAGCATGCACGATTCCATAGGCCAGAGCAGAGGCAAAGCAGTTTGCCAGGGGTGAGAATGAGATGAAGAGTCCATATCTCAGACCCATCTCCCGACGGTGATAAAAGAAGGTCATGTAAAGGGCAACGGCAGGTACAAAACCCGCCTCAAAGGCCCCGATGAGGAATCTTGTGGTCATGAGGCCGCCGAAACTGGTGGCATCTGCTTGGATCATGCTTATCACGCCCCATCCAAATGCCATGCATGCAGTCCACAATCTAATAGGGACAAACTTCCATACAAGGATAAGCTAAAGAGGTTATTAGAATCATGTTAATGAATGCTCCGTAATCTTCGTATATCCAACATTTTGGGGGGATCACATACCCAATGGAAGACAATGTAGCCGATATAATAGCTAGTGACAAGCCAGGAGTATTGATCGGAGGTAATGCCCCATTCCGAGCCCATTCCGGCAGTGTATGCATTCCCAATGTTTCCTCGGTCAATGTATGACACCATGTAAAGGAGACCGAGTCTATGTATTGGTTAATTCGTCCCTTGCTGATATCTGTTCTGTGAAGCCTAGCTCATGGGTGTCTTACAAGGGGATCAAACACCAGTCCAGTTTCCGGACAGCCTTGGCTTCTTCTTCAGGGGTCCAAGTAGTCAAATCAGATTGACCCTGCTTCATGCTGTTCTTTTCGGCATCACCCACTCCAAAGGAGGGGGCATTGTCCTCGACATGAGAAGTCTGGTCGGGCGACATCTTGCTGGTCTGATCTGAAACCTGCTGATCAACGTTGGCGTTGGTCATCGTTAAACTGGATAAAAGGCCTCCTCTGAGAGAACACTAAATTCGGTGAGTTTTGGATGATGATGGTCGAACAATGCCTCATAGTCGGTGGACATTGCTTCTCTTTAAGCAACCCATCTCGATTCCCAGTGTTGTTGCTGAAGTTAAAAGTTGCGGGGTGCCCCGCTTGAATGGACCTTTTCACCCGTGGGGAATACTAAATTGGCTACAATTTCGGCATGTCCCGTGGGGAAGGCGGTGGCAAGTTCGGTATTCTGATTCGTGAAGACGTCGCAATCTTCGGCATCTTTGGCACACAATCCGAGCTCACCTAATGGCGAGCCATGATGGGTGGAGGGAATGCCGAAGGGTACCAGCAGGACTTTCCGAGTGACAGTGAAGCACAAGGAGGTCAGACCTGCTGATCTTGCCACAAATTACACCCATGCTACACAAATACCGAGGCACACTGAGGGTATTGATTGGAGCCGAGATCGCTCTCGAGTTACTTGGGCTAACCCCAGGACGATGGTTTTGTCCCTCACATATATTACTAGACCCTGGCAGCCAAACCATCTACCCAGTAGGACGTAAACAGATCCAGGTGCAAATTTGGTGCTCTCATTAGCAAAATGGACGACCCTAGCAATATACAGGACTTTTCCATCTTGACTCCAAATGCCATGCTGGGCTATGGATACAATTCGGAGCACTTCTGGTATGGAATCGCCAAACATAAACCAGCGGCCATCATTGTCGACAGTGGCTCGACTGATGGGGGTCCATACAAGCTGGGTATGGGTAAAATGACATGCGGCCGTGGATCCTATGTGAGAGACCTCGAACCAATTCTTTCTGCCTGTTTCCACCACAGAATCAAGGTCTTGATTGGATCTGTCGGCGGAGATGGAAGCAATAAGCATGTTCAAGAGATGCTGGACATTATTTCTGAAATCTGTGAGAAAAACGGCTATTCTTTCAAGATTGCTACCATCAAGGCTGGATTCAACAAAGTTCTTATCAAATCAAGGATAGAAAAGGGTCGAGTCGGGCCATGTGGTCCAGTTGAACCTCTTGATACCGACACAGTGGATGGAGCTGTGGATATTGTCGCCCAGATGGGAGCCGAGCCGTAAGCGTTCCCGGAAACCTTTTGTCCTTAAGTTTCAGACTAAATCGCCTCTACAGTTTCTTGGAAGCGCTGAAAAGCGACCCTGATATCATCCTAGGAGGTCGTTGCTATGATCCCGCGCCCTTTGCTGCCTTTTCCATCTCCCGCGGAGTTCTTCCTGATGTGGCTTGGCACATGGGTAAAATCATGGAGTGTGGCGGCATCTGCGCTGTTCCCAAGGGCCGGTCTATGATCGCTACTATGAGAAAAGACTCATTCGACCTGACCCCTTTATCTCCCGAGGAGCGGTGTACGCCCCTCTCCGTCGCCGCCCACACTCTCTATGAAAAGACACGACCAGACCGCCTCCCAGGCCCCGGGGGTATCTTAAGCCTTGAAAATGCCAAGTATCAGCAGATAACCGAAAAGACTTGCCGAGTATCAGGAGCCAAGTTCGTCCAAACGCCGTACCAGGTGAAGCTCGAGGGCGTCACACACCTTGGCTACCGTACGATCTTTATTGGGGGCATTAGAGACCCCATCCTAATCAGCCAGATTGATGATTTCTTAGAGAGGGTCCGCAAATACTCGCAAAACTTGTTCCCAGAGCTTGACAAGTCCGAGAAATGCCGCCTCATCTACCATGTTTACGGGAAGAACGGTGTTATGGGCCCGCTGGAACCCCTTCAGTCTGCTCCCCACGAGATTGCCGTTCTCGGAGAAGTTGTTGCACCCACCTCTGAACTTTCGCACACCATCGCAAATAATGTGAGGGCGTCTATTCTTCACTTCGCCTACCCAGGCCAAATGGCTACAACTGGGAACTTTGCAAGCCCTCTCTCCCCTCACGAGCAAGATGCGGGCGCCGTCTTCAAATTCAGCCTATACCACCTTGTTGATCTCGAGGAGGGCGAAGAGGCATCATTGTTTCCTATCTCTATTCAGTCTATCGGCAAGCAAGATTCCGCCGTCACGCCCCCAATTGCTCTTTCGGAGGCGAAATTGAAAGAGATCGATAATGGAGCTCTTGTCCCCATCTCCACCAAGGTCGTTCCTGACGGCGATGCCAAGCTAAGCGAGCTCGCACGTATCATTCGTTCAAAGAACTCGGGTCCTTTTGAGATGACGTTCGATGTCATGTTCGACCAGCCGGCGGTTTACCAAAGAGTCAAGGCCGCCAATGTACTGACCAACGAGACCATCAAGACCCTGTATCAAGTGCGTGACGAAGATATTCTCACGAACATGTACTTCGACCCAGCCCTAGCATGGAAATGTACACTCCGACGGCCGTGGGCTCAGGGAAGTGTGGGCGAGCGTGATACGCTTGGTACTCAGCAGCACGCCCCTCTGCTGGATGTATTCGTCCCAAAAGCTGCTGTTGTCGACCGATCCACCTTTGGAGCCCAAGATGTTCTGAAAGATCTCTGGGTTGGGCTCGGTCTTCCCTCTAGCGCTCTCGATTCTGTTTCTTTGTCGGGGAGTGATGCTCTGGTTATCCCATCGTCATACAAATTGGGCATTCTTGCTCAAAGTGCGATCGCCTTGACCGCACTTGGAGCAGCCCAAATATACTCTCTGCGCAGTAACAAGCCTGTTCCCAGAATCCAAGTACCTTTAGAGCACGCCGCTGTCGAGTTCAAATCAGAGAGATTGTACATTCTAGACGGCAAACCGGCCCCCTCACCATGGGGTCCTATTGGAGGGCTGCATCAGACGTCTGATGGCTACGTTCGAGTCCACGACTCGTTTCCCAACCATGCGAATGGAATCCTTGAGCTGATGGGACTTCCTTTAGACTCATCCAGGGAACGTCTCGCCGAGAAAATTACCGAGTGGGCCAGTATCGACCTGGAGCATGTAGCAACCGTGGAAGGCAAGCTCACGACCTATGCTCTGCGGTCATATCGGCAATGGGATTCATTACCTCAATCAAAGGCAATCGCAAGCTTCCCTATACAAGTCACACAGATTTTATCTGCTGAACCAAAACCCTTCCCTGAACTGGCGCAATTGAGTGGTGGTGCGAAATGCCTGCGTGGGCTGCGAGTTCTGGAAATGAGTCGAGTCATTGCTGCCCCTTTATCTGGGAAGACATTGGCAGCTCATGGAGCCGATGTCATCTGGGTAACGTCGCCTCGGCTTCCTGACCTGCCGACTATGGATCGAGATTTTGGCCGAGGCAAGCGTACCGTCCAACTCGATATAAACAACGCGGCCGACAAGGAACAGCTGATAAAACTGATCAAGACGTGTGATGTGTTCATCCAGGGATTTCGACCTGGAAGCTTGGCTGCCAAGGGGCTTTCACCCGAGGAATTGGTCAAGCTTAATCCAAGTATAATAATTGCCAATATGTCAGCGTTCGGACCTGATGGCCCGTGGTCTGGTCGACGAGGCTATGACTCGCTTGTGCAGACTTGTTCTGGCATGAACATTTCCGAGGCCGAGCATGCAGGCCAAGGCGAGATTGCGCGCCCAACACCCTGCCAAGCCCTCGACCACGCTGGAGGTTATTACCTTGCCTCTGGAATAATGACAGCCTTGTATCGAAGGGCCACCCAAGGCGGCTCTTGGAGAGTAGATGTATCGTTGGCTGGTGCCATGAAATATCTCCGCAGCTTGGGGCAATATCCTGGGTCAACAGGGTTCCAGTGCAAAGACTTGGAAAAGGCGTCAGATGTTCCCGCAGAATATATAGAAAGGAGGCCAACCGGGTTCGGTATGATGGAGGCCATCCGTCACAGTGCCTCGGTTGAAGGTTGTGAAGTTGGCTGGGAAGTCATGCCCAAACCTCTGGGTTCCGACACGCCCCAATGGCTGTGATTTGTACAATTAATCAATTCAATACGAAGTTAGTGTAGTTATTTGCTGAATAGAAATTTTCACCAATACACAAGTGTCTCTTTTCATACCCAAGTACAAATAGAATGTCCGGGGCGTATGGGCGACCCCTTCACCACCGTTGAATAGATGAAATAGCTTTGCATGATTCTGGATTATCATGGTCACCCATCTTACCTTTCAAGTGCAAACGACTGGCTATGTGATCTTAGTTCTAAATTTAATTTTAGCATCTCGAAAATTCTACATCAGTTATGCTAAAGGGGTTTACATAACCGATCCAGCTGAACTCAGACAGTATCTTCTCAGTTGGATTTGTCTACTAATTTCAACATTCAACCAAAGGCCAAATTGCCTACCATAGAATAGCAATATCCGGTTGGTTCCCCGCCTGTCTAAACGCTTCGGTATCTTGTTCGGCTTTTGTTTCGGCATGTTCGCCTACCCTTCCACGCAATCCCAGATGACACTTTTCCTCGGTAGTGAAGATTCAAATAGCAATCTCGGCACGGTAGGTAGTACTAGAATGATTAGCCTATTTTTTCTTGCGGCGGATGAATGGGCACACTATGATTGGTGCATTTTTCAGAATCCCCTCGGTTTGGCTGGCTCGTATTTCCAACCAGGCGTACATCGACACTGCGAGACATACACATGAGTGATTTTCACTACTGTAGCATTCTTGAATCAGTGTGCGTCGGAGGTAGCCTAGAAGATAGCGACCGCGCCGGGAGGACTTGCAATGCCTCCCGGAATATTCAATGGTACACTGACCAACATGAACGTCCACCTCCCTTCCTTCTGGCATTTAACAGCCAACTTCTCCAAGTCAAAACTCTCTCCAATTGGCATCCCCCATCCGCTTAAGAATACTTCGTGCATAGAGACACCATACGGCTTTGTACTCGGCCATGCTTCATACGCGACAGTATCACTAGCCACCGCTGCAAATGCGTTGTCCCAATGCCATCGAATGGCAGCTTCGCTGGCCTGGATCCCGCAAGACGCACGTATCGCTCTGCTGGACAATGCGACCTGAGCGGCAGGTGACAGAGCACGGTATGCTAGAGTCCAACCGGTGCGAATGAGGAGGATATCGCCCGGAAGGAACTCAACCTTCTGTTCCTTTACCACTTCCAGAACTTGCTCGAGGGGAATCTCGTGCCTAGAGAAATGATCGATCTCGATTTCTTGTTTCTGTGCCCATGAGAACCAATCGAGCAAGACGCCACGACCAGTGATCGTCTTTTCTGCAAGATCTACCACAAGGCTCATTGATTAATAGATGATAAGGGAGGTTTCAGATGAAGCTTAGACGCACTTTGAATACCGGCTTTGTAGTTTAGCTCTTCTCCCGAAATATCTTCTTGCGTTACCCCATTGTAGTACTTCAAGCTCTCTTGGTAAGGGTAATGTCTGAGGCCGTCCCAATGACTAGATCCTTGGGTATTGATGTCGAGCTAGAATTTTCAGATTTGACCATGTTGAAAACCTAGATTGGAATAACTAATACGAACCTCGTCATCGTTGGCATGTCCCTTCACGATAATGTGGTGAGAACAAGGCTTGCGTAGCGGATTCATCGGTTGAATGAACTCATCCAGGGGCAGACTGATACGACTCGTTAGATAAAGCGCATCTTACAACATCATATACTTTTCAAGCTACACATACTTGAGGGGGATAGTCTCTCCACTGGCAACCTCTTTTGCAGCTCTTCTGATAACATCTGGAGTCAGCAAGTTGAGAGTACCTAGTTCATCTTGGTCCCCCCATAAGCCCCAAGCAGAGGCCGGGGGTTCCGTAGGTGCTAGTGGTAGTTCGCTGAATTCAGGGCGAGGCCTTTCTAAAGATTTGATGGGAGCCATAATTATGATGACGGGAGATGGCAGTGACCTGTTCCGGGGTTCCACAAGTAACAGTTGGGATGGGGCGAAATTCTCTGTCTGTTGCACGTCTAGCAAGGAACAGTTCCATTATTTAAGTACTGCAACTTCACTTCACATAAAAGCTATTCTACCTTCGGTGTGAGCATGAATAGTCATCCCTGTTGGTGGGCGGCTGACGGAGTTCGCTCCATCGGCATTTCGGTATCTTCGTTTTAACCTTCGGATTGTGTTGAGATGCGAGTTTTCCAACCCGATTCGTCTCAGGGCACTTACTAGCTCAGTTTGCCCTTAGAGAAGCTACCCGCTTAGCCTGGTGACTATCCACAGCGATGCTACTGACCGACAGCTCTGCTCGCCCGGCGTCTACGACAGCCATCAAAATGTATCTAACTTATGGAGAGCGAGAAAAGATTCAATAACCACTCGTTTCTCCTAATGCCATGCCTCAACCCTATGTCTAGAAAGCGATCACGGACATTGTGGTTATTTTATTCATCGATTCAATAGACATCTAGCCATAAATCTTAGTTATCATAGCCTTGGCCTCGTCGCTGAAATTGTAGGTCTACCCTCCCATCACCATCTTCGCCATAAAATCAGTCCCATTGTCGAAAACGATCTTCTTAATCAAGCCCCTTGGCACAAGATTCTCTATCTTGTCCTTCACCTCAGCTTGGGGAAGTGTCAGAAAGGTTGCAGAATTGCCGTTTTTGTCCTTGAGAGCCCCGGCCTCAGCATCCCAGGCCAGCTCCCACTGATATGAGGGATCGCCGTAGGCCCAGGGGTTGCCAAGTTCCTTGGTCTCTCGGGAGGCATGCTGGGGGAGAAAAGGGAGAATATTATCGATGTAGGTGGTTTGCACAAAGTCCGCGGTAAAGAAGAGGCCCATGTGGGTGTTGTCGGTGTCAATGGCGGAGACCTCGGCGGTTGGCTTCTCAAGGAATTTGAAACCGGGGTCGGCGAATAGAGCACGGAGGAGGGCAGCGTAATCAACCGCCAGCTCGTACACCTAAGCCGGGGTGGGGTGTTGAGAAGGGTCCCAAGTCTGTGAGGCATGATGACAGCGCTGCAGAAGTTGAATGAAAGACGTGGCGAGACTTTGGTCGATTTCAAGATGAGTTACAACATGTGCTAGCCAAGAGATGAAGAGCCAGCTGTCCCAATTGCCTTCGCTGGTCGTGATGATGCGATCTCAAAAGAACGTCTGGCCAATCTGCAGCGAACCTATCAAAAAGTCTAGCCTGTGTCGCGACGCGCCGCGTGAGATTCGCGTCAAGTTTGCGAAAACACCTACCCTACATAGAGAAATAGCTGGCATGCAGTCACTTGCACTATACCATTAGGAAATGATTATAGGAATAAGGTATCTTCAATCAGTCGATATGTTGGACTAGTCGAGTAATTAAATTGAAAAAAAAAAGAGGCGCATTAATGGAACACGGACATGTGTACTCATCACAGTGAAAGGTTTTACGGATGCAAATTAGAGAGGACACTTCCCGCGCCATAAAATGAACATTAAGCTATCTAGGAATATACATCGGAGGAGGCTGAAAGCCAAATCCTGACATCTAATATTATATAAACAGAGGCTCAACAAAAGAAAAGGTATTGTCGTCACTTGGAGACAAATGAACGAGCAAAAGTTTGGACGAACAGGGAATCGAACCCTGGACCACTCCCAAACATCTTCAGTAGCTGAAAACATGCTAAGGGAGTATTATACCACTAAACCATTCGCCCAGGAAGTGAGTGACCACTAAGGGTGCTGCTGGACGGTGGGTCGATATTGTTGATCATGGATTCATTCAGCTTCAATTGGTGCACGTAGCTGAAGCCATTCGTCCAAATCGGTATCTTCGTATCTGCACCAGCCGAAGCAGACAAGTCTGCCTCTTTTGCGCAACTTTTTGTCTCGAGCCGACAATCATTATGGCAGGAATCTTGATTATTCTCCTTGTGACAGCAAGGACCTTATTGCTCAGTACATAGGAAGTTCGGTTCTTTCGGTCAATTGAGATATCATGCTATCGAAACAGATCACGCGTGGGACCAAGACAAATCTGCCTTACCAATAGTGCATGCCAGCTGAGCCACGGCTGAAAAGTGCCGTCCGTCACTCACTACTGGCTCTTCCCAAAGCCCCTCTTTGTCTGAAGCCCGCCACGCCTCCGTGAAACCGACATAGGTCATCAGAAGTCCTCATTCCAAGCCCGCCAGCGAGCTCAACTTTGGTGCCAAGATCTAGACCCAAGCCTTGCATGAACTCAGGTTGGACGCCCGGCGGTCTCTATGCCTACCCCTCCCTAATTCTACCGCGATGGATGGCCGGGCTGCAGGGAGAGGGATTGATGGCGTTGCGCGTCACGCTCAAGGGGCAAGCAGGCCATCTGCAACTGCAACGAGAGGAGGCCGTCCAAGCAGCCAAAGACCATTCTCCAACCCGTTACAGGACGTCGCGAATCAGTTTGGGGATAGACGAAGGCCAGTCTCTCTTGCGTCAGGTCGCCGGGTGATTGCTACTGCCCGTGCCAAATTTGCGTATCAAGTCGTTTATTCGACGGATTGCACCTTTGAGAAAGGAGACACCATCAATGTCTTTGAAATAAAAGACCACAACTGGTGGTTTGGTGAGAATGTACGGACGGGCCGGATTGGGCAGTTCCCTTGCAACTACGTGACAATAATAAAAGGCAGCACCGGTATGGGCGTTCTGGCTAGGCTTCGCCCTATACACGATTTCAAAGCTCAGGAAAAAGGTGACCTGGACTTACTGGCGGGCCAGACGGTCCTAGTCACTGAACTGATGGAAGACGACTGGTGGAAAGGGAGAGTCGAGGACTCCAACGGCCCCGAGGGGGTGTTTCCCCGGAGCTATGGTGTAGTCATCCGAGCATCCACCCCGAAATCTGGCCAACAGTTCTGGAAGGGCCTCAAGGATGAATTCGAGGCGTACAGCCAAGTTGACTATAATGGCGATCTCCATCTGGGCTTGTCGTTCAAGGTTGGGGACAAAATGCTCGTCTACGTCCGGCTTAGCAGTTTGCTTTCATGGGGCGTGAACCTGGAATCAAATTTTCAAGGAGTCTTCAACCATACATACGTTCAGCCCTACGGCAATCCTGATAGCGCAGGCATCATCCGCGCTAATGCTATAGCCAGCTACGACGGCACCGTCTGTGCAAACTTGGCTTTCGCGAGGGGCGATATACTTGTGGTCAAACATATCTTGGATTATGAAGTGTCATGGGCAAGAAACAGCAGGACAGGCTTAGAAGGTCTTTGCCCGGAGGCTCTCATTGGGCCCGCCGTCCCGGCAGGCAAGAATGACTCGAAACCCCCCACTGTTCCATTGTATTCACCGAACAATGTGACTGCATTATACACGTGGCCTGGAGAGTCAATAGAGGATATGCAAATTGTCAAAAATGACCAGATCTTGGTCATTCAAACCTTGGGTGATGATTGGTTAAAGGGCGTTAATTGGCGCACTGGCAAGACAGGCGTATTCCCCAGAACGTACGTTCGCTTCCAAGAGATCACAAACTCTCAACGTGACCAAAGGTCCTCAGGGAATGTCGACATATTAGCTGCCTCTCAACCTCAACCAGCCGCTGCGATTTCTCCGACCCAACATACTCAGATACCACCCTCTCTCACACATCTCAAACCAGTATCCCGAAGCGGGCATGTAAGGCAACCTGAACCGATGCCAGCAGCTGCAACTCCTCCAATAGAGAACACTCAAATCCCGGTTTTACAACTACCCACCAGACCTGTATTGGCAAGTAGATTGGACACTGACCTGGTCCGTGACTCGAAGCTCGATACGTCGTTCACTGGTGAGGATGTAGTCTGCCATACCTCCTATACATTCCACCCTAGGAACCGCAACAACCGTATTGTCGTGGAAGAGAAATGGAAGGTGGAAAGATACCTCGGGCGCGGTGGCTTTGGTCAAGTCGATCTACAGAAGTGCGTGCAAGGACCGAAGGAGAGCGAACTGCGTGCTGTCAAGAAGATCATCAAGGACCCATATGATGATGAAACCAAGAAAATTAATTATGACCGGGAGCTGGAGGCAATTGCTAAATTTTCTCATGAGAAGGCAAGTGATATTCAATTCCTATTCTGGCATTTAGAGACTGACTGGTTGTGTTCTTTGCAGTACGTCCACTGTTTTGCACGCTCATTTGGCTGGTACGAGAATGAGAATGCCATCTTCATAACCATGGAGTATTTTGAAAATGGAGACTTGCAAAAACACATGCGAGGCCGCTTCCCAGAGTTTGAGGTTGGACAAATCGCCTCTCAAATCTTGGAGGGCCTCAGTTATATGCATGACAACGGATTTGCTCACAGGGATTTGAAGCCGGCTGTAAGTTTGCTAACCCAGAAACCGATCAACTAAGATACCCGATTTGACGCGCATCTTAGAATATCCTCGTCAAAGAACGGTCGCCGAATTGGTGGGTCAAAATCAGCGATTTTGGAATCTCCAAGCGTGCCAGCGGTGACCACACAGCGCTACACACCCTTGTTGGGACACCACGATACCTTGCACCCGAGGTGATGAGGATCTTTTCACCAGAGGACACTGAAGATCTGGACAGCGACACCATGGCTTACACTGTGGCAATCGACCAGTGGGCGCTAGGGGCCATCGCCTTTCAACTCCTCGCCGGCAGAGATCCGTTCCCGCAACCACGCTCTCTTCAGACCTACGTACATGGCAAGGAGCCATTCCCTTCTAGTGTTTTGGCAGCTTTGAGAATAAGCGAGCCATGCATAGAATTTCTGAAGGCCCTGCTTGCACCAATACCTTCTCGTAGACTAAATGCAAACTCAGCTTTGAAACATCCATGGCTAGAAGAGATCAGCCAATCCCCCCAGCTTGTGGACCAAAGGTATGTGAAGGATTCTGGATATTAATTGGTATTATTGAGAGGCTGACCTTCAAAAGTGTTACATTAATCGAAGAAGAATTTTCTCTTATTCAATTTGATACAGAAACTGCAAGTATATCGTGGACCGAGGCGCTTCAAAAACCTTGAGTTTGATATCTTTCGTCTCTGGCATCGGTTGTTCGAAGCTCTGAGTCGGCTCTTTGAAATGGAACTGGTTATCTATATATGCTACATGGAGAGTTTTTGGTCTTCAGTAAACATTTCGCGGCAATGTTAGAACTAGAGATTTATGACGACGGGATGAATGGTTGAGAGTTGGCTTGCGTGTATTGTAATAGTTATCATGTAGGGTTTTGAGAATATTCTGATGTAGTAAGCAGGTTTTGGATATCACCATGCCCAGTTCCCATAGCGGTGGTCAATGCCGTCCAACCCCCTCTATCCTTAGCGTTGATATTTGCTCCTTTCTTCAGAAGAAGTTTAACAACGTGTTTGTGCCCAGTTGACGTAGCAATCAATAGCGGGGTACGGCCATATATATCAGTGGAATCGATATCTGCTCCGTTCTCAAGTAGGATTTCAATGATCTTCTCGCTGCCCGATTTGGCCGCCCACGATATCGGCGTTCGTTTGAATTTGGTATCCTTTGCTTCGACCTCGGAGCCGTGTTCAAGAAGCATCTTGATAATAGGGCGATTGTTCAAAGAGGCGGCAACCATGAGATCCGTCAGACCCCCGGGAGGGTTCCCCCCATGTTCATGCACCCAGAATGTCCTGAGCCAGAGCGAGTAGCTTTGCGACTTTCTTTCAAAGATATTTAAAGTAAGTGGGATGAGAGGGTTGCCATCTATGATGGAGGCATTGCGGAAGTGAAAGACCCAATTCGCAACAGCGTAATATGAAAAGACCGTTCTATTGGAGGAGCCGCTAACATGTGCCGCACTCTCTCCTTCGCAGCTCGACTCGCAACCATCAACCCTGGTAGCCTCTTTAGTATCGTTCGAGTTAATCAAGTTGAGGTGAAGCACGCAAGCCTCTGCAATAATAGCATGCGCCGCTTTCATTGTGAACGAGTGGTGCCATCGCTGTAGGGACAGAGTAGTGGTCCTATTATGTATCGTAGGCTCTGCAACCAGAAACTCGCGAGCCGTTTGATGAAGTAAATACACTCTCTCATGATGGACGGAGATGAATAGCCCACACCAAGACCGTAGATGCATCTTGAATACGTCATTTGATTCCAAATCGAGATCATTTATTGAACGCGTGTTGTAGTCCACACTAATCGCATCGTTCATATCTGAAATAGTCAACGGCTGCCTGGAAGCCAACACGATGCCCAAGACTTTGCGAACTATGGTATCTTCTTTGGTTCTGCTAAGTATCTGTTCGTATGCCTCGTTGACGCTGGTAGGAAGCTTTTCTATAGCTGCTTCACAACCCTTTATGGTCTGTTTGAAGTCCGTCTTGTCTAGGTAGTTGAAGACAAGATATACCCATAGGTAAGTGCGATGGACTGGCTCGCGCAATTTCTTCTCCAAATGATTCTTGACTTGGGTTGGGAGCTGCTTCCTCTGGGATAGACGGTTAATTCGAAAAGTTATAACCCGATTCACTTCTTGGCTGATAATTTCTGACTCTTCCTCTCCAGGAATATGAATGTTGGGAAACCGTTTGAGTAGACCATAGAAACTGGACACTATCTGACTGTATGGGCGGCAAGTGAGGAAATACTTCAGCCTCTCAGGATGAAAGGGGCTCTGGAATTGGCTTTCCAGATTTCGCATCAAGTCTTCGAACCCGGCTTCGACGCACTCATCCAGGGCATCAAGTACGATAGTCACAGTCTTCTCTTTGGTATTCAGCGTCGCACTTTTCAAGATCGCCCACAGAGAAGAAGTAGAGTTGATTAGCTTTGGCCCGTTCTTACGGTATTCTTTCATTGCGTGCTTGATTAGAAGCGGCATCTGAGAGAAGAGCTGATGGAGGATTGCACATAGAGCCTGACGGACAGTGTCCTGGTCTTGGGACTTGAAGAAGAAGTAACAGATGACATCTGATCGTGGTAGCCAGTGGTCGATGAGGAACTTGGCCAATGTCGACTTCCCACAGCCTGGATCTGCGGTGACTAACAGCGGACCAGACGCCTTCTCCATCCAGGCAGAGAAGCTAGGATGCTCGAGCAACCACATGCATGTGCCTTCGATTCTTTCTTCAACTCGATCTTTATACCATTCGTATGTGACATCCTTGCCAGTGGTAGCAAGGCGGAATAATTGGTGGCACTCCTCCTCGAGTCTCTCCGTCTCGGTTTCGCGCCGAAGATGAAAACGTGTCACTGCTGCGTCATGGGCTTGTTTCGCAACGCCTAAATGCTCCTCTGCGATATTCTTCTGCTGTTGTGCCACTCCACGAAGACCTGTGCATCGGGTTAATATAAGCAAGACCTTGGTGTCGTCTGCGCTTCAATCTTACCAGAAAGGCCATCACCCAACTTTTCTTCAATCTCAATTTTATTAGGGGGTATTCGACAGAGAAGATCTTTCGCATATGCCGCCGCTACCATAGCTGCATATCCCTGCCACTCTTTATTCTTGTGAGAGTCTGAGTAGTCACATATGCCGCGAATAGCTAGACAGGGAAAGTGATTCGCCAACCCGGCCGCCTCCATCTCGAAGCAAAGGATCCCCCTTTCTGATGCAAGCCTGTCACGCTCTTTCGCATTCTTCATCAGCTGATTCCCTGAAGCGATTAAACCGTAGTGAACCACCGGGTTATCCTCGTGCTCGGCACGATCGGCTCGGACCACAAGGTCTGATGGACTGCAGACGGTGGCACAACCTTGTTCGTTTGGGTGGACGACATCAGCTCGATATAACCGATCATGATTTGATCTTGGTCGCATATACAGACTTCCTAGCCTCTTGTTTCTCTCAAGCACACTATTTATTGCCTCTTCAAGTCCATGGCCCTTTCTCTCGTAATGACTTTGAAGGCCGGCCAACGCTGTTCGTAATAAAAATGGTGGCTGGTTTAGGAGCCCTGTAGTTTGAAAACCTTCTCCCTGGAGATTCTTCCCAAAGTCATACTGAATCAATCCACCTTTGCCATCAGAAGAAGCGCCGACAACAATGTCACCCAGGCGGATGTCGTGACTTGGGCTGGGGGCGCCGCCACCAACGCCAACCATCAGGCCAATCCGGACATTAGGGAATGAATGCATCATATCCCTGGCAACAGCAGCCGCAGAGTTTGTCCCATACTCTCCAAAGGGGAGCGTGGCTATCACGACATTGTGTCTGCCAATTCTACCCAGAGCATAGTTGTTGTTGTCGTGCTGGGAGAGGTATTCCGGGGGATCGTGCTCTTCGTCGAGAAACTCTTGCGCCGCGACGTATTCCACTTTGATGGCGCAGATCCACCCCACCGAGTATTTCTTGGGGTCGGACATGTTGTGGAGAGGTAATAAGCCAAGAATACTTATGATACAGGGGGTGGAAGAGTCAACCAAGACGCAGGCAGACGCCGTCCAAGATCTCGAGAAGACCCCCGTTTCTGGATCCGTGGAAATGGTTCGCCTGCCTTGGGCGGGGTTTGTGCACAATCATTTACCGAGTGCTCATTGAGGCGAACCAGCCAATGATGTATGGCTAAAGCGCGCAGGTTGTGGTCCTCCTTCACCAATCACAGGATGATACGAGGGCTCTCTGTCAGCAGTTCCGGTACTTAGCTCAGCTGACTGGACAATTCGCTGGCCCTTGGCCCTGATTGTATGCCAACGTGTAAGGTCAAGATTCCGGCCGAATCTGGTGAAGGCGCGCCAGATGAAAAGCGGCAGGATGAACAGGCTCGAACCGAAGCAGAGAAGAAGAACGATATAAATATCCACGTCTTGTATTTTTTCGGGTGTTGCTTGCTCTTACCATTACGGGATTCTCCCACTCCAAAGTCGCTACCATTCGCATAGCCACCGATTCATTCATTGTGGCTGAATCCACGGCGATTCTCAGTCAATTACGCTCCAAGTGCTTGGGATCGGGGTCAGACTTGGGGTCATCAGCGTTGAGAAGCTCACAATTGAGAGACTCAAGCTCTAGCTATCGAATAAAACCTCCAGTCTGATACCAAGCTCATGCATGCCTTGATTGCACTGGAACGATTGACATGCGCCTGCCATGATATTGAAGTTGCGACCAATTTTTCGCTCTGGAAAATATGCAGATATCAGACCATTCGAGTATCAAGGTGACAATATCTCACTGAGCTATTGAGTGACCCTGATTCTCATTGTGCATTGCGTGTCCTCCACCTCGTTTGCCGAGTTTGTGGCACATGATTGGTACCTCAAGAGGCATTAAATAACCCAACAGATTTGATTTGCTTAGGCCTACGTGTGTAGCCTCAGTCACGATTTGCATGCCGAAAGGTGAAGGTACATACATAGTCAGATCCTATGAGATCGCCGACCAAGACCAAATTGAGACCACCCCTAAGATATATGCGCAAGGAGCAAGGAGCAGATTGAACGGTCAAGATACTAAAGCAGAAGAATAATTTAGTGAAATTAGAGAGTGTATATAACAAAGAAGACTTATTATGACGTTTAAGATGCCACTCCAATGATCCGGTGCTTAGTTTTGTATAAAATGCTATTGTTCTTCCAATGCCGTGTCCGGCACATTTCTTGATCTCCCTTCAAGTTGACCCTCCCGTCGAACTAATAGTACGTTGACCGGCAGAGTTATCGTTACTTCTGCTCCTGCTGTTGCAATTCTGTGCCCACATCTCGGGACCCAAGTGATTCATTGTCTAATGGGAGCTGTCGTTCTTCCTTGGGAAGACGGAATCCCAAGTGCTTCAAGTAGCTGCCTGGGAACCATATGTTGTATATGACACATACGAGGAAGATAGGAAGTGTGTCGAAGACATATTGACTATGGAGCCGTCGTTAGTCTGTTGACTTATCTTTAGCGTTACTTTAGGGGATGACATACTACCACTCTGCCTGTTGTGTTGTTCCTGATTTCCCTTGGGCGAATTCAATCATGCGAAAAATAGACCGAATCTACTAGCGTTAGCTTTCTCTCGCCTTCCCATGAAAAGAGAATAAAGGCGATAACATACTAGAATCAGGAGACAGGAGGCATTGACGACATAAAGCAACGTCGAGTAGTGTTTGGTCATATTCCACCTCGTCTCATTCTTGCTCGCGTAGTCGTTGCTCAACTGCCTCGAGGTGAAATGGAAGCGTACCGCAGCCACGGAGAACAGACCAAAGCCAAAGAGCTGGACCGAAACACCAGCGAGGCCAAGGTTCTTGCCCAGATTGACTTTATCCTTCGCATTCGAGTCAGTCGGGTCGGTGCCGGCGATGAGGACAGCAGCACATAGCTGCAGGAGGAGCGAGATAATATCGAATCCAACGAAGATGAGAGTGATGAATCGAGCTAGAAAAGGAAATGTCAGAAAATACGGCCCAAAGACTTCCTTTTACCCTAATCATCATTATGGCGTAGAATACTGACGAGGAACCCAAATCATCCGCATCGTCCGATGCTCTGGCGGCACAGCCCAGAATACAATCCTGGAAAACACCACATAGATGACACCAGCCATCAGTACCGGGGCGAGAATTACTAGCGCGAACTGAACAACGTAGGGAGTCTTCTCCTGAACATTATTTGCTGAGACCACACGGGTTGCAAACCCAATCACCTCCACTGAAGCGACAGTCATTAGCAAATGCTGGGGAGGGATACGATATCGAGGAGGGGAATTTGGGAATTTGAGAAGTCGACTTACTTGCGATAGCTAGGAGCATAATGAGCCATACCCATGACCTCTTGCGAATAATCTGGACCAGGGTGACGAGGAAGCTGACCCCATACAAGCCGGCAACAACGCCAGCAAGTACCGCCGAAGGGGTGTAGAGATAGTGTGAAGGTTGTGAGGTAGCCATCGAAGCGATAGTGATATGCTTAAAAAGGTGAGGAAAGGAAATACCGGGAAGAACCTGGATTTTCTCTTATTTAGGCTTCGCAGTGTCTTTTTCCATACAGCACAAGGAGCTGAGGGCATCCTTTATATTCATCATTCTCATTCGAGATATCGGCGGCCCCTGGCACCGATGCAATACAACCTGATGGGCAGGGGACCCGCTCGACCCTGCTGAGAGATAGCTAGCGCAAAGCTACGTGCCAGATAACAGGCTAACTGAAGCAAGGAGGGATCGAGACTGCGGCTGAGCACAGATTGCTGGTGTGGTGTCGGTGAAACGGCGATTAGGTCCGCCGGCTGCCGATTGAAATCTGTCTGATTGGTGCGTCGCGGCCCACTTTTGCTGCGACAATGTCGGACCACGCAGCTAAACTTCGCCGATGCTCCGGTTGGTATGACATGGCAGCTCAGCAATGCCAGGAGAGTTCTAATCTTGGAAATGGGAAATTGGATCAAAATTGGATGCTAAGCATGGGTATCGGCAGCTGCTGGACCGTTTGGGGACTTGGCTAGGCGCGGAGATGCCAAGTAATCTTTGAACATATTCGAGCTGGAAATCCTAGTTGTATAAGCATTTTCTTGATAGCTACATAGTCATGATTTGTCCAAGCTCTTCATGGTATACCCCACACTTTGATTATTGACGGTAGTCTAGGGATAGTGAGTTGCCGCGTCGGGCGGCCAGACTGGGGCGCAACGCTCGCTTGTCCGCCGACTAGCACAAAGGTAATTCTCCGCTAACGCGTGGAATAAGCCAAAAGATCTAAGCCACCATATCCATTCTCCAGCTGAGAAAGCCATCGGGCGTCAAGGTTAAGGTGGATTGTTGGTTGTCCAACAGCTTCGATGAGATTACGGCGCCTAATTTCAGGACTGTTTCGATTTCAGGAAGGACCGGGTGAATAGAGGCCGAGTACCGTCGTTGGCGACGTCGAGGCAAGGTGGCTTGGTTATTTAGGTTTAGTAAAATGAGATAAGGATATTAAGATGGAGGCTCAACGGAGGACACGACTAATCCTTGGCCGTTCAAGTGACGTGTGCTAAGATCGGACTTAGTGGTCTTTTTATAAGGACCTTATTTCTTTGATCAAATTTCGACGGGGGATCTTGCATTTAATTGATGGTCGCTGGGTCTTACGAACTGCATCGCCGCGCTGAGCTCTAAGTTATCATGTCGTTATGCACAGCTTCATTGTCTCGAGCCATCCAAAAGATGTCTTTGAAACGTTCAGACATACCACTGGAGCCTGCTCTATAGCTTCTACCTGGTCATTTCTGGCTTACAATTATCGTCGATATTTCGCTGCAGTAACCCGACAGCCTTAACCACATCAAGTACAAGTCACTAGCCCACATGGTACACATAAGGAGAAACTACTTCCCTAAAGAGCCAAGAAATCAATTCAGCTTCAAACATTACAGGAAGAAAGGGGTGGGTTTTGTGGGCTTAGTCTTATTGGGTCCAATAGTTCATGCGATCTATCGGCAGCCATGGTTGATGCAACACCCACCAATCGATCTCTCCTGGAGACCGTTAAGGAGCACACCTGATACTAAGAAAAATTGATGCTTTAGCTTCTGATTCTGTCCTCAGAAGAAATTGCACGATCCCGGATGCCGAAGCCACTGAGATATAGAGTCAATGCAACCGCAGCTGTCTCGCCGAACTTACCAGACTGATCAACACTGCAGGGATAAGAGAGAATTCCTATGGTATTACCAAGAGACATGGTAGATGTCTAGGCAGGATTTGGAGAGCATCTAGAGGTATTGTGATCTTCGCCCTCTTGCCTGTCACACTATACATCGCGCAGATTGCCTTGGAGGCTAGCAGATAATGGCCTCTTTTGGAGACGCCTTCAGCTTTGACATATCTGCGTTTTTGTTATAATTCACTATGAGAAAGCAGATGAACTCGATAGTAAATAATGAGATCATTTGGGTCTAAATGTTTCAAAGGCCGCACCTAGATGTCATGTGGACTAGCCTGGCCATGCCAATTTAGCACGGAGCACGCACTAGCTCAGAGTTGGACAGAGGGCACCACACCGATTGTCTGGGTTTCCTGAAGGAGTATTGATCTCAAAGGGGCTTAAAAGCAGTAGAAACAAAATGTAAAGTATTTGAGTTTCATTGATATGATGAGATTAGATGAGCGCAGCAATATAAATTTCTAAGGATCTGTAGTGTTCAGTATAGCCAGATCAGTCTTGTTTACATTGATATGCAAAATTGAGAGAGAAACTGCCCTTTCTACCATAAAAACATTAGAAAGAATTTGCAGAAAATAATATCTTCCTAGCTTGGCTAGCTTCAAAGCAGACTCTAACATGTGATGGAAGAGGCCGGGATGTGGCGGGTAACCGACAACTCGCCAAGATGCGCTATTGTTTTTTCTGCACAAGCTCCAGCCTCAGATGATGATCTCCCGGCTAGACATTCCCCCCACCGGGCCACTGGGTTCGATTGGGCACACGCAGGGCGACTCTAGGCCCTAATCTATTGCGGTTGTGGTGGTTTGGGTGGCCCATTTGCCGTGGACGATGAACTTGGCGGCCGCTTCTCGCTGGTTTCCTCCTCTTCATCTTGCTGCTCCTGCGAGGCTTTTCGTTGTTTCATTCTCGGAATGATGCATTTGAAAAGAACAACGAGAAAGACGATTAGGACGACGACGCCAATGACAAGGCCAATAATAGCCGGTTTAGATAGGTGGATATAGACAACGTTCTTGTTCTTCTTTTCCTTGGTGATTTTGATCTTCTTGAATGTTTTCTCTTTTCTTACGGTCAGAGATACGCGTTCATCGTGCCCAGAAAGAATCGGCAATGCGGCAGCATAGGCAAGCGGTATCGCCGATGCGAGGAGAGCCAGCCGAAGAGCTATCTCGGTGCCCAGTGTCGTGATCATTTGGCTGTGAGTTCGTGCCGCACCTGTCTTACCGAAAACAATGACAGAGAAAGATCGCAGGAGAAAGAGTTGCTGATAGAATCGATCAATTGAGAACCATCACCCTTTATACTTATGGGGGTTTGGCCTGAATGTCACAAGCGCGCGAAGCTATCATCGCTAGTAGCGCCACGACGGCGAAATCATTATGTGAGCTGAACTTTTAGTGCTTTGCTTTGGTTAAGCTTAACCAGTCTAGACCCGTCCCCCTGTCAATTGCGAGCAGATGACCACAGACCAGGCTGATTGAGCCCTGATGGTTCTCGATTGGAGATATGCATTGGCTTGACTGGTGCGACGGAGCAAGTAAGCAGACACTGAAGAGCATCCACACCAGATATGTTCTGGATGACCTTGCCATGTACACTGGTCGCTGTTGCAGCTATTGTTTGCCATACTTGGGAGGTATTTAAATTTAGACCCCTCCTACCTGACTACAAGTGATGAGAAAAGTTTGGCGTTAATGAGGCGTGAAATCCAAGAGCCAGCTGCTTAGCGGCCTTCCATTGGGTTTCTAATGATAACTTACAGAGACCTTCTAGTAGAATTGGCTGCTAGCTTGTGAACCAGTCCAGCTGGACTAAGGCAGCAATTTCGCGAAGAGATGAGTAGCATTTGGGTCCGCCGAATATAACCATTCTTCTAAGGTAGATTTTGTGTCTATCTGTGTCTCGTTGGGTTCCTTGTCGCATTCCGTGATTCACATGCAGCTATGGTTGTAATCCCCTTCGTTTAAAAATGTAACTAGCATTACGATTCATCCACCTTCTCAGGGTGCTCCTCATTTTTTACAGGCGTGACAAAACCTTTCTCGTCGAAGCGTTGTCTGGTAGTGCGGCAACCAGTTCTATTTCCACAGCAGCTTCGGCATTGGGGAGCTGTGCTGCAGCAACACATGTCCGCGCCTTTTTTCTTATGTTAGAGACAAATCACGAGAAAATAAACGAACTCACTTTTCCAACGAAGAGGGAACATACAGGCTTAGGTGTGCCAGAGAAAACCTCGAGGTAGGCTCTGTTGACGTTGGCATAGTGATTCATGCTGCTGACGAAAATGTTCACTTTGACAGTGTTCTGAATGTCGGTACCAGCTTCCTTTAGAATTGCGTTGAGATTTTTCAATGATTGTTTCTGTGATCAGTGTTAGCACACTGTTATGGAGAGACGCTGGTATGGGACGAACCGTCTGTTCGTAGGCGTCTCCGACAAGCTTCCTCGTCACGGGATCGATGCCAAATGATCCGGAGCAGTATACCATGCCATTGCAAATGATTGCTTGCGACAGGTGTGGGCTGGGAGCTGGTGCCTCCTTTGTGAGAACTGCGGTTCGGCTTGCCATTTTATTGTTGTTTTGTGGCCGTCTATTTACCAATTACTTCTACGATTGAGAGTAATTTCTAGCCTAACCTATGTCAAGAGCGACGTTCTTATACCTGTAGCGCGAGCTACCCACGCTTATGCGGCCCCTGAACTTGGATCAATTTTACTCCGATTTCGGTGACCTGGCAAACTCGGCCAGTGGAAGCCGAGTTTTTGTAAAATGTCCCCGCCTCTTATCGTCAAGACCCGAAATCAGGCCCTAGAACCAATCGTAGTCCATTAATCAAGCGAGCTTCCTCGGAGTTAGCCCTCCGCACTGGGTCAGTGCTTCATTTCCCTAGTCAGTTGGTGTTCAAGCCTTTTAATCACGGGATATTACGGTTATTTGTAGAGTAACAGGATTTTGTTGTCTTATGTGTAGAGAATCAGTGCCCTTTTTCAGTGGTATTAAAGCTTTCTGGGGAGGGGTGAAAGAAGGCCATGATATGTTGGGAAGGATTTCCAACTCCCATCCCTATAACAAGAGCGTAGCTGGTCTTTGACTTCGAACATATCATCATGCTCAATAAACATTGGTTGCTCACAAGCCATTTCTGGTGAATAACAGCATATTCCGATATTTATAAAATCATCTAGCCAAGTCAGTGATCAAGATTTAAAAAAAAAAAAAACATGTAAATTGAGTTACTATGTCTTCATTACGCTAATTAGTATTCTGGACTAATGAATAATCGATCTATTATTCACAGATTGGGAGCTCTTTATGCGCTTCGTTTTATATCACCGACGTACATATTCTTTGAGACATGTTGCACGTGACGACGGTCAAGAGATCATGTGACTCTGCATGGTCCTCTATATCAAGGAAACCCGTGTCCTTACGTAGCATCTGTCGATCTAGTCTTCCAAGGCAACAATGAACATACTCGCTTACGACCGCACTTCATGCATCCTCTGTGGGGCCCGATTGGAGTCCAATGCTAGAAAATGGTGCGCCAAAGAGATCCGAGTCTGTTCGTCGAACCCCTCCCATAGAGCTCCCATAGAATATTCCTCTGCCTCAATCCACTTGTCTATTGATAGCTAATCATTTCGGTCGCAAATAAAGTGTACACGTCCTCTGTCGATTGCACCCAAGCGACGCTTTCTGGCGTTGGGATCATCCGCCATGGCTCCATTGTCCAAGTCCCCATCGACCCCAATGTGGTGGACATGAGCAGACAGCCGAGAGGCTTAGATGAACGCGAAGGTTTCATCAAGGCAAGATTGCACAGCCTCAAGAGGCACCAGCACACACAGACCCTTCGCCAGCATGGAACCCTCTTCGTCAGACCGCTTGTCCCCTTCCTCTGGGGCTTTGCCATCCATTCCTTTTGCTGGGACATGCTCAACGCCGAGAGTGCACCCGATCTTCAAGTTCTATTCCAAGCCTGTTTGTCAATGCCACTCAGTAGGAGCGGGGCATTAGACTGGGGCCATGACTATATTGGCCTGATAGATCCTGTCCCAATTGAGGACCCAAGAGGCTCAAAGCTAGGAGCCAAAGACCTGATGGGGGATTGGTGGCGGCATTCAACCCCTTCCCAAATTCCAGAGATTCAGGAACTCGTAGAAGCTGAACATATCGCTCCGAGTACGGCGCAGCCCATGCCCGAGAAAGGCCAGGAAATACCTATTGCGGGTGATCGTTTCTTATCACTGCCGACGGAATTACGAGAAATGGTTCTATTTAACCTTCCGTCAAAAGATGTCTATGCACTGAAGCTAGCATCTCCAGTATTTGCTAATATGCAACTACCGGACGGATTCTGGGCCTCAAGGTTTGAATTCGATCATGAGTTTGGATATGTGCTGGAGGCTCGATCGTCGAGACCTCAGTTTTGGCGGTCATTGTACTTCGCCATGGACAGGCTGAAAGAGAACCCAGCAATATCTTTATCAGGTCGCTTCCGTGTTTGGGAACTATCAAGCATGCTCAAACACCAGCTACGTGAAGCTGTTCATCCGGCTTGCCATGGCGAGCCTGTTATAGGATTGATCGAACCTCAGCATAGTAGTGAGTGGCTCAAGACCCAGTGGCAGACGGCTACCAGAGGGCTGGTGAATGAGCCTGATTTCTTCGAATTTGGCTGTAGGCCGCTACGGACCCGTGTTGTTCAGGTACCAACTCCGCTCAGACTAGATAGAGTGGTTGTTTCGTTTGCTAGGGTTGGCACCGAGAAGTATATTTCTGGACTGGAACTTCTTATTCACAACGATTCATCGATTAAGATTGGGTGTACTGGTCGAGGGGAGAAGCAAATTGAGGTCGAGAAGAGCCTTTTGCCGATTTGCGGATGGCATCTGGCCCTAGGCATGTCAGGAATCCAAGGTATTGCAGCTGTCATGAAGGATGGCTCTCTGTCTTCCTGGGTTGGGAAATATGAAGATCTACCTCGATACTCACTGCGAGGAGGTGGAGGTGATCTTCTTGCGATGAAGGCGGAATTTGATGTGAGTTTCGAAGAACGGGGCCAAAGGCAATTCCGGCTGACCGTTTTAGGCGTTTCGCATGGTCTCTTTGAGCATACACACCGGTAACATGGAGACTACGACATGGATAAACCATTTGCCATGGAAGTACCTTTGTCCCTGGATGCCGGAGATACCACCTGATCACTATATCTTGGATGGAAGCGGGCAGGAGTATGCTCACTGGTACATGGGAATGGAGGGTGGGACCGATGTTGGAAAGTCTCGTCCGATCGATGCCTTTTATTTTGGTGGCTCTCACGGAGAGCTTTTGCCATTGCTGAAGGAGATAATAGTCTACTCGCTTGCCGGAACAACTATCCAAATGACAGGCGTCGAGTTTACATATACCGATTCCAGCAGAGATCGCTTCTTCGGCATGATCACCTCCGACCCCGACGCGGAAGATGAAATCGAAGAGAACCCCGAGGAAGCCAAATTTAGTGTGCCAATAGATGGTCCTGGCGGAGAAAGAATCAAAGGCATCGACGTTTTGTATACGAAATTATTCGATACCAGGCCGATGTTGAAAGGTTTAAAAGTGAGTGGCACCAGATGGTCTATAACTGTTTGTTAACCTAGTCTGCAGATTCGTACCAACCGTCGAACAGCTGAAGTGTTACCAGCCCCGGTATCAAACAAGCGGAAGATCGCCAGTAATATTCTCGACAGTTCCGAGTATCCCAGCCAAGTCCTTGATCAGCAAAGAACTGTCGATGTTTCTAAGAATTGGATTACATTGGAACCCCGCGGGCAAGAACTCGTTGGAATTTATGCAGTCTTAGTAAGTGCAATATGTGAAGAATGCTTCTATCTTGACTAATTTAGCAAAGGGTTGGAATATGATCGAGAACTTCGGCTTAATTTCTATGAACAGGTCCTGATGACTGATATTGGGAGACTCAGGCGGGGAGCATAGCATCATACAGTTACTGAGCCCCAGGTTTCTTTAGCTAGCACCCATCTAGACTCCAGTCTAAGAGAATCAACTAAAACAGTGTGTCTTCAATGCAGTGGAGGAATTCGCGAGAATACGTTGAGAGTGAAGGAGTAAGCTGTTAATATACAGTAGTAAGCATTCATGACGTTTGTAAGGTTAGTTATAATTATGCGAATTCTATCATATCTCATTATTTACATTTCACAATACTTTTACACTAGCCGTAATTTTCCATCTTCGTTTTATCAGAAAGCCCTAGGGTCTTCCTTCGGGGGTAACCATTCCGCGCCAAAAGCAATCGGCGGAGTGAACCTCGCATTGCTCGATACTGGACTTGGCTGAAAGCTGGACCGTCCCGGGGAGGCCACCGGAGATGGGGCAATGGGCCAATCGTACTGTACAACCTGGTTCCCGTCTCCAGTTCTCGCCTGTGGTCTAGTAGGAGCTGTAGGTGGGGAGACGTATAGCCGACTATCATGGCGAAGGGTGGACGGAGGGGCAACTATTCCACCAGTTGGACCAGGCTCAAAAGACAAGTGTTTTTTCTTTTCCCGGACAGGGATCAACTCAGCCCCATCAGATGTATCGTCTGTATCGTGCGCCTTACGGCGTGCTAGCCATGGGAGTTTGCCAGACCTGGCTAGCAAAATCAGAAGTGTAACTACGCCAGCGACAAAGGCTGCAGCGCCTATGACAGCACCAACGATCGGAGCAGGCACACCTGATTCCTGAGAGGTCACCTTCGATGGTGCGTTTGTTGGAGTGCAGTGAGCTGTTGCTAAGGCTTCTACAGTAGCCGAAGCATAGTAGCTTTGTAGGTCGCTAGGGAGTGTCGCGTACCATGAAGGAGTGGTGTACTGTGATGCGTGCCCGGACAATAGAAAGCACCTGGCTTCGGGTTCTGTCTGGGCTGAAGTGGGTATAGCAGTTTGGAGAATCGCGGCGAGGTCTTGTGTAATTGTTGTTGTAACGGCAAGGGAAGTGTCTGTAGGGATGCTGCTCGAGCTCGTGTGCGATATACTAGTAGTGATGGAAACGGTTTCGCTTTTTCGTTTGTCCGATGTCGCCGAAGATTGTGAGACGGTGGGCTGTGCTGTTGATGAGGGCTTCGTGGAAGTTGAAGGCTTGTCTGATGTCGTTGGCCTATCTGATGTAGTCGTCTTGGGCCCTGCTGATGTCGAGGTGGGCTGCTCGGATGTTGTTGGCTCCGCTGATGTTGTAGGTTTATCTGACGTCGCAGACTTGACTGTGGTTGATTTGTCTGACTGGGCGGTCTGAACGGCTACCGAGGGTTTGCTCGACGATGAGGGACTGCAAGTGTTGTCCTTGGAGCAAACCGACCCAGAGCCACAATACGAACTACCGCAGCATGTCGAGCCTTTGGGCATACAACCTGTGCCACATGCGTCCTGGTCACCCTCGCACTTCTGGCTGTCACATACCGAGCCATCAGCGCAGCAGCCATCCTTGGTGCAAGATGAGCCGGCATTGCAATAGAAAGTCCCCCCACAGCAGTCGGCGCCTTTGGGTATGCAGCTATTCTGGCAGGCTACTTCTCCAGAAGCACAATTGGGCCCATCGTTGTCACGGGCGAATAGGAGTGGGCTGAATAAGTCCCGGGGTAAGAGCCTGTCGATAGTTGCTTTCTGGTAAACCACCAAGAGGTCATTGGCGGTATGATCAAGTGAATTGTCAGCATTCTCGGAGCTGTTGTAGACAAGGATGTCTTTAGGAAGAGCAGCAGGGCTGGCAGCCTTGGTCACAAATAGAGGAAGCTTCATTGTAACGACTGGAATGAATGTTGCTGCTGGCTCACCTAGTCCTCGGCCAGCAGAGGTGAGGGCTGTTCTCCTTAAGTCTTTAAGCACGAAGATAAAAATTTCCGACTCGGGTTCGTGGCACTTATACGACGAGTGTGCCTAATAGTGGAGGGTGGACATTGATTAATCTTACAGGTGCATGAGGAGCTAGGCAACAAATAGCCTCACTGGCACCCAGATCGTTGGTCAGTCTAGAGACACCACACTGGGCCATGACTAAATAAAGAATCACCGCTAACATCTTTCTATACTGTAACAGAAGCAAGAGTGATCGGCTTTCAGCTTTCAAGTTCCCTATGTGTAATTATGACTAGCAACACGGGGTGTAAGCCATAAGATTGCTGTTAACTCCAACAGTTGGACAAGACGTGTACACATCAGACCAATTAGCCAGGGACATCTGAGTTGCACGCTCGCCAGCTCCTCCAGATGCATGTGCCTTGCAGAACGGCTGAGTCTAGACCATACTGGTTCCGGCGCTTACCCATTCAAGGGTGTCAGCCCTGCCACCGTCTGACCCAACAAAATTTGCCCTTCATAGTAGCCAATCCAGCACGATGGGCTTCTGCTTCCTTCCCCATGGGGAGTCGGGAAACCTGAAGACAGAAAACGTCCTACCTACATATAGATCCTTCTTCTACCCTTGGGGATTGGTATGAGAACCGCCTAGATGATAGTGATGCGACATGTTCCCCTCGCTGGGCTTCCCCTCCTTGAAATGGCGGCATCTTCCTTGAATATGAATGGAAGTGCTTCTTCCTCCTTCGCTTCTGCCGTATTGTTGTCCGGGCTGTAGCTGACAAAACAGCTTCCCCCTGTATAGACGAGCTGAGAGCACAAGTTCAAGGCACGGCTTCCGATTGCTCTGCCGCTCCGTGTGCTGCCTGGGCGGGGATTGCTAATGCATCTGTGCATCCTGCGCTTAGACCGAGCTGGTGATTTGCTGTATGTCGGCTGCTGTGGCTGCGGACTCATACCTCAGGCTGAAGGGGAGGCGGATTTCACTCACTCATGGA
Source organism: Clonostachys sp. G952 (assembly GCA_027569935.1). Taxonomy (NCBI): domain Eukaryota; kingdom Fungi; phylum Ascomycota; class Sordariomycetes; order Hypocreales; family Bionectriaceae; genus Clonostachys; species Clonostachys sp. G952. The sequence continues at coordinate 691,391 of JAPDLB010000010.1, read as the reverse complement.
GGAGTCACACCGACTCGGAACCTCCCGAAAGCTTGCATCTTAGCTTCCATCTCATTTCCCTGGCTAAACGTTCAGTGGCAGCGCAAGGTTGAACCGGCACGCTGAGCAAGATGGGACCAGCTGGTCCGCTTTTAGGGGCTCCTCTCACCTGGAAAGCCACCATTTCTAGCATGCTCTAGAAGAGTGAAGCACTTAGTAGGTGTCACTGTCGTTATGAGGCGCTAAAATAACCGGCTCTGCAGCTTGTGCTGCGGCTGAAGAGAAAATCCCCATAGCAATTTCCGCTGCAGCAGCACAGCCCTATCACGGCTGCCATACGACGCCACTGGCTTACCAAGCCCCTTCAGTCTGCTCCAGTGCTCACGCTGCAATTATGATGCATGAAATGTGCAGGTGCAGGTGGCTGCTTCTGCTTCGAGGGAGTGACATCGTGCTTGCAGCTCGCGAATCAGAGTTGGCCTTTGGTTTTCGGGGGCAGAGCGTTTGACACCCATCAGCTCATCCAATTGAGCGAGGGCGGCAATGATTATCCGACAGATGGATGACGATGGGCTCTCATACCTAATCGCCGAGTGAGAGATATCACGCCTTCGGGCACAGCCGCCGCCTTCACTACAGCACCCAGTAAATATGCTTACGTTTTCCCTAACCTGGTGCACATATGCTCTCTAGCAAACAAAATACCTAGTTTAATTGGTCGGACACCGACAGTGACCTTTGGGGATCTCTGTTTCATCTCCGGTGAGCTCAGTAGTTGACCCTATGTCCAAGCACTCCTTTGCTTCATTGTCACTAAGAATACCTAACATGAATACTAGTTGGCTTTGGATTTTTTATGATATTTACTTCTTGTCGCGTAATCCCCAGGTGTTGGTGTTAAGATAAAATCCTCAATCCTGGACGAGAATCGGGCGATGTGGGATATCTTTCAGTATTTCCTTCCCCTCTGCAAAGTCGTCGACCCTCCCGTCTTCATCCCACAATGCCGCTAATACCTTTCTCTCACCTTTCCATGGGGACCTCGAGTGCATGACGGCAAAGTTCTGTGTTCCAAGCTCTGATTAGCACTAATTGTTCAAGTGGTGCAGGGTAGCTCGAGATGTCTGACTTACATCAAGAAGAACAACATCTCCCTTCTCCCATTTTACAAGTACCTGTGATGACTCGGCAATGTGGAGCGCCAGATCTAAGTACTTCTTCTCAATCTGCTCTCCGTCTCCGTATAGTGGAGGGGGGTGGTACGAGTCATCATCGCCCCTAAAAGGGGGCTCTGTTGCTCCGTGATGTGTACTGCGCCCCCACGCGCTGGTGACATTGCCAAACCACGTCGTCAGACCTGTCTCTTTGTGAATACGAATTACTGCGCCTATAGAGTCAGAATTTATCTCTCTCGACTTATTCATTTAGCACATACAGGGTGTGGTGTGGGTGACCGTCAAGCTGCCGTCCTCGTTCCACTCAAATACGTTGCTGTGACGGCGCACCTCCTCCTCGATTTTAGCTCGAGCGGTCTTTTCGTCATCGCTTGGTTGGACTTTCTGTCCATATGCGCCGTATACGCTTGTTCCGGTGGTAGATACGACGTCCTCCTTACCGTAGCGGTAGACGTAGCGGATCCCCTTCTTCAGGACCTTTTCGTAGAACTCGGGGGCTTCGGCTTTTATTCTCGAGGCGAGCTGGATGCTCGAGTTAATCGGTGTTTCTCCACCTGAAGCACATGAAATATTAGTACTATAGACTTGGGCATACGAGGAGAAAGAGAGTGTCCGGTCTTACCAGTTTCGGCGGGCACAACGGCAGAGAAGGTGAGCCATGCCGGGTTGATTGTTGACCAGCCGTATTCGTTATGGGGCCAAATGGGAAGTTCTGGAGGTCTACAACCTATTAGCACGACGAGATAACTTTGGTGGGTTAAAAAAGCTGCCATTTCCGTACCCTTCGTTTGCTGTCTTAACGTTCTTGGCCAGGACAGTCCGTGCCGGAGGTCTTCCTACCTCCTCATGTGCTCGGAATCCAAAGGCATGTGCAGCGTCGCTGTAATCCTGCGCGTTGTTGATTGGCAGACCGCGGATGAGAACAGCACCTCCGTGTTTCTTCACAAGACCAAAGATCTTCCCGGACTTGGTAAGCTCTTTTAGAGCCTCGATATAATCCTGTAACGTCGCTGAACTGGGCGAAGCCGCTTGGAGTGCTAAAGGGAAGGGGGCATCCCAATTGAACCCCAGGTTTTTGGTGCTTTGTTGACCCTCGAAGGTGAATTCATTGAAAGAAATCTGAGACGCCATGGCTGTTGTTGTCTTTGAGCGGCTGAGATAAGGAACAAAGATTAACGCGTGCCTCAGTTATCTGCTACGATAATTTCAGTCAATGCATGTGAATCTCAGGATGAAGCTTTTAATCAACAACCAGACGCAATTATCGAGAATGGAAAGAACCGCGCTCTACACTTGAACGGCGAGCAAGGTGAAATATGGATCCAGGATTGCGCAATTCCAACTTTATAAGACCACTATCCCCTGCTCTCCACACTATTGACACGGCCTGGGCTATAACGAATTGCGTCAAACATGAGAGAAGCGAGGGCACTAGACAGGAAAATCTCTCAGCGGTACTTTTTTCTGTTCTCCGGGACCGTAGAGATGAAAAACGGGGAATTGTTTTGCTCACCGTATCATCGTCAATATGAGTGGATTCTGGTGGTCACGCAATCGTTTCGATGAATTGCCTCAACAGCCAAGCAAAACATGGTGATGCCGAACATACAAGGGTTCGGGAATAAAACATACCCCATGGACACCGTTTTTGCTTCAGCCATGCACGTCAACTTTGTTTTAAGGTATCTGGTCCGCTTTTGTTAGCCCTGCCTGCATTAAAGGGAAGAAGAAAGGGTAGAAAAGGACCGAAAGGAAGAAGAACTGTCGATCATGGCCGATGTGTCGAATCAATCCGGGGCAGAACCACCGGCAAAGTCTGGGGGCCCCATCCCTACCTCGGACATCGAGGAACTGTCGACGGCCAGTCCCAAGTATTATTGGTTCCGTGGTGTCTTTTTCCAGGCGACAGTTGTTGGAATTGCGGCCTTCACGGCACCCGGGCTATGGAATGCTATGAATTCAGTTGGTGCAGGTGGCCAACAGACCCCGTTCCTGGTCATGTAAGTCTGAGCTTGTTCCGTACGTTTGATACGTCCCCATTGACATTCTATTGTACCCAGGGCCGGCAACGCAGTTCTTTTCTCCTTGATGACGATCACTTGTCTTTGCGGTAGCATTGTTGCCAACCGTATTGGCCTCAAGAACACCCTCATCCTCGGCACTACAGGCTATGTTCTGTACTCGGCCGCATTATACACCAACAACCGTTATGGTGTGGAATGGTTCATCTACGTTGGTTCAGCTGCCTGTGGTATCACGGCTGGTCTTTTCTGGGCTGCAGAAGGCGCAATCATGCTGCTCTATCCTGAGCAACACACAAGAGGAAAATATCTTGCATACTGGCTATGCTATAGGAACAGCGGGAGCATTCTTGGAGGCATCATCAACCTGGCCTTCAACGCCACTGGATCAAGGACTGGAAAACTCGACTGGAGGACGTATATCGTCTTCGTCGTTCTCCGTAAGTTGTACTTGCTCATGCCCTGCGTCCTAACATAACAACCACTGACTATTTTGTGATGAAGAATGTCTTGGACCAGCTGCTGGTTTCTTTCTCTCACCACCAGAGAAAGTGGTTAGGCGTAACGGCACCCGAATTAAGTTGATTAAACGTATCTCCGACTTGGAAGAACTTAAAGCGCTTGGCCGTCTTGTGGTTCGAAAAGAGCTGCTTCTTTTGTAAGATCCCATGCTGTGAAAATTCCCCAACCCTGAAGTGGGACGGTGCTAACACATCGGAAACAGAACACCTCTATTTATCTACATCAATTGGTGTCTTCCATATATCGGCTCCTATCTTTCTCTATATTTCTCAGTTCGCTCCCGCGCTCTGGCTTCACTCATTTCCTCCTTGGCTCAAATCACTGCAACCCTTTTGATGGGTACTTTCTTGGACTGGACTCGTCTCTCCCTTAACTGGCGTGCAAAGTATGCTTACTCGATTATGATGGCACTGATTGGAGGCTGCTGGATTTGGGGCGTGATCATCCAGCGCGAGTACGGAAACAAGCCACCCGGGCTTGACTGGGATGACTCCGGTTTTGGCCGCGGCTGGGCCTTGTATATCCTCTGGCAGATGAACTGGGCTCTGACATACAACTTCGGCTACTGGCTCATCGGCTTCCTGGCGAGAGAGGCTGCTGATACGCCCCGACTCACCTCATATGTGCGGGCGCTCGAGAGCGCTGGGCAGTGCATCTCATCGGGCATCAGCTCTACACAAACTCCGGTAGATATATCTCTCCTCATGTCTTGCCAATCGCGGGTATTAACGGTATCTTAGCTCATCGTATGTCTGGGCATCAACTTTGCTCTATGGGGCTTGGCGATAGTTCCAGCATTCCTCGTCGTTCGCAAGGTAGGCGTCGATTACAATGGAGCTAAGGACAATAATGAAGAGAGAGAGGAGGAGACGGAAAATTCGACTGCCAAATCCTAAGGAGTAGTCAAATGACTGCCGAAGACCTTGGACTTAACGCAGGCAACAGAAGTTGCAATAAGACAGGAAATCCCACAAATAGATGGCTTCATAGGCAGTGGAAATAAAAGATTGAATCGTTGTTTCTCTCATGAGAATTTGGATGTATTCTTTGACTCGAGCTTTGGGAGTTTGAAATTTATCCGATTCTTGGATGCTGGTGAACTATAAAGAAAACTGGAACGCCTTTGTATGTTGCATGTTGCATGAGGGAATCAAAGTGGTATCTAACGCCCTTAGCCCCCGTGTTATACTTTATGCTTTCTAAAACCCAATATAGTGTTTGATGCAGTTATATTCCAGCGATTCCCTGTGGAAAGCAATCTGCGCCCCAAGATAAGTTTATTTATCAAAGATCAGCTCTTCTTGCCATCAAGCGCTGGATGGGCCATCCAACCATCCAACGATAGCAAGAGAAGAGATCAACATAAGAGAGCCCACAAACAGAATAGCTGGCTCATATTTGTTTAGACCATAACTGCCAAGCGACAGAGATCTAGTCAATAGACCTGCTGAGATGGGACCAGTGACGATGTTTCCGATGCCTTTGCCGAGTGCCATGAGGGAATACACAGGCTGCGGATCCTCGGACAGCATGGTGCCAAACTTGGGCCAGAAGACTACGTACGCGCCGGCAGTGATTCCCCAAACGATGGAGAAGATAAGCAAGGTTGCCAGATGGTGACAGAAACCCCACAAGAGGAAGGCAGAGAGGGAAGCACCAAGGGTAGAAATACAGACGAGGATGTGAATGTTGCTGCAGCGGTCTGTCAGATGACCAAAACCAATTTGCCCAAATATGGTAGCAAGGTTATTTGCGGCGAGAATCATTGCACCGATGGTTCCGGACATGCCCATGTCCGATGCATACGATGGGAGGTACAGGGGAGGGAAGTAGTATGCTAAACCCTGGCAGATATTTGACACTGTGAAAACCCAGAACAACGGATTCTTCAAGAACCTAAGATCAAGGGCGTGCAAGTTATCGTGGTGCGAAGAGGGCAAGCGTGGCCTGAGAAAGAAAAGTGACGGTGCAACCAAAACAAACTGTGCGATGCAGACAACTCGCAGAGTTGTTTTGTGTCCATAGCTGCTCAGTAACCACTCGAGAAGGAAGGGCAATCCAACGCCGCTAAAACCACCTCCGGCGTAAAGGACACCGTACGCGAATCCGCGATGATTGATAAACCATTCGTTGAGCATGAACAGAAGTGGCATATAAAGCATCAAAAAGCCAAATCCGTAAAGTGCACCTTGTGTGGCAATAAGAGCCGGGATCGAGTTGACGAAAGACGCGATGAGAACAGATAGAACACAAATAACGGACCCAATGACCACCATGTGACGCTGGAAGCGACGGAATCTCTTAACAATCGGAGCTGCAATAGGAGCGCCGAGAAAATAGAGACTAGTAGCAACGGTGCCAATAACAGGGATGTTACTGTCGCCTTCAAACTCGGGCTGTCGGGAGTAGTAATCTTGAAAGACTCCAAAACTGACCGGGAAGCCTAGAAACAACGAAAAGAGAGGCCAGTTAGTTTATCCCCTCTCAATTCGATAAATAAAAGAGGTAAATTGAGAATCGGCGTACCCCAAAGGAGAGCCTCGACCACAAAACATGCGGTCAAGTACTTCCATGCTTCCGGGCCATTGTCAGTAGGAGGCAGGGCCGGAAGTAGTTGGCCTTGGCCAGGCTCCTCTTCTCGGTTTTCGCAGTCATAAGTAGCGCCATGGGTATCCTTCTCAGATGCCATTTCTGTTTAACTTAGGGGCGAGCTTCCTAGAGTGGGCAGAAAGAGAAAACTGAGGATATTAGATTGAGGCTAAGCAATGGAAAAACAAACGTCTGGGGCGTATTTCTTTTGTATGAAACTCATAGGGCTATAATAACCTATCTCAAGCCTCCACTACCCGTCATATCCCCCGCCGAGGAATGTCATAAAGATTATTCGGTGTGGTCAAGACAGCCTTCCGGCCCGGGAGCATGATCCGGCTTTTCGAAGATGTTCATATTAATAATATGTAGTGTCAGAACACGGGCAATTGGATCGATGAGTCAAGTAGATGGAAATTTGGTGGGGAGAAGAGGGTTCATTACGTTATTCATTCTTGACGAACTCCACTGAGGAAGTTGCCGATCAAGTGACCGGAGAACGCCAGGAGGTGACATAATTGTAGCACCAAGGCAACACGGTTTCCTCTCTACTGTTGTATCAGGTTTAATGTCACCTCTTGGCGATTGCTCACACATAAGCCTAGGATCGGTCTAGAAGTCTAGATCCACCAGCGAATCGCAACACTTGCCGGCAGCACGATGAGAACAGTTCTCCGAAGAGCTACCTCTTTGGTCTGGCACCGCTAACTGGCCACTTGCGTTCGCATTTTCTCCGCCCAGTACGATACCAACAGCTGCTCCTATTAGCGTTCTTGTCTGGCACTTTATAAATAGCATGAAACCAGGCCAACGAGACCTTCATCCGCTTCGGACGACTGATTTTGTGGACAGGCTTTTCTTCTAGAAGCCTGTCCACAATGGCAAGAGATAACATTGTAACTGATCTTTACTACGAGACTTGCTTGAATCTCCCTGTTTGCTGGTGACTTATTGAGCTTTACATAATTTATGACCTCTCTTCGAGTACAGTGATGAACCTGATTTTCAATTCCGGGCTGTGGTTAACCCAAGGGACGGAATTCGAATTCCGCCACAGACTGGGTTCGCTGGTTTCAATGTTCTGATTTGTGCAACTTGCTTGATTGTCTTGAGGGGGCCATTGGCCAGCCCTGGCTGATGGTGGTAAATTATGAGAGACCCCTCCTCCGGCTGCGGAGATTCTAGTCCCTCTCGGTGAAAGCGGGATGCGCCCAGAGGCCGGAACAAATATGTTGTACTTTGTGTGTGTGCCAAGAATGTCGACGGAGACAAGTCAGGGTAAGAGGGTAAACTCGAGCTCCTTGACCATATCGATATTAGCAGAGCTGGTGGCACTCAGTGAGATGATCAAAAGCCATGATGTCCACGATGTCTGGCGCGTCATCTCAAATGCGTGTTCTCTGCTGAGACCGATAATCGTGACTCACCCTCACGATCATATGTGGCGCAGCTTCAGAATCGAATACAAGTACTTGAAAACACACCCCAAAGTCGGGTTACTGTATATCAAGTTGCTACAGATGATACGACTACTACAGATGTAAAAGTTCGCTCATGGCTCCTCCTGTAGGCTCATACGCTTTACGTAGTGACAATGTCAAACATCCGGATTCTCCGTATCAGCTGCATATAAGCCCAGGTCTGGAGGCAGACGGAGCTCGATTTTTCGGTACCACAAGCGGACGTCTCGAATTACCATCCCGAATTAGCCCTGTCGCGAGACACTGCAGTACCCGCTGATCAACACCTGACTACCACTGAAGAGGATGAGGGAGCTGGGCGCTTTGATGCATGCTGTGAACTGATTAATATCCATATAGTTACTATTATTCTGCTTCTATTAAAGTCCCTAACCTCCCTTCTCTATTATTATTATATAGTGCTGAAACTATAATCAAGCTGTTAATTTATAAAATGACCCATTAGCAAATCAGCAGATTGTGTTTATAGAAGTTCAAATTCGGCTTCCTCTTCCCAGATCAAAATAACGGTATTGTACGTATCTTACATTGAATTAAGTTCCCAAGCCCAGTCTTCAAGTTAAATAGCCGCCAGCGAAGCAAACCAGGACTCGAAGAGAGCAATTTGATCATCACGTGCAATGATCTTGGGTCCCCAACCGTCACCAAGCTCCTGAGTTGTGGTTGTACTGGCATTGACATTGTCCCAGTAAATCAAACCATCGCCATTGGGGTTGCCGTGTTTGATAAAGTTAACCCAGTAGTTGCTCATATTTTCAGCAATCTCATAGTCCTCTTCCTCCCATTCACCGTAGTACACATTGTAGAGATTGTACTGCGTATACTGAATTTCTGTCATGTGAGCAGCGCCGGCGTTTTGTCCTGGAGGAGCATGATCCCAAAGATAGGTCCACACCGGGCTAGTTCTGTTGCTCAGCCATAAGTTGGCCCAAAACTGCGTGCCAACTGTGGAACGATCCGTGTACTGTGCATTCTGAGCAGCGGAAGCAGTGGCAGAGTCGTTGGCCGGGTAAGCTTCGAAGAATTTGTCCGCAAAGCTTGCGAAAGTGCTATTCAAGCTCGAGAGGTATGTCGCGAGTGTGATATTTAACCCATAAGAAGCGCCGCTTTCGTCCCTTGTATTGCCGGTTATTATGGGAACGTCGTGAGCTAGACCAAGCTTCAGCGTGTTCAGGTAAGTATCAGGCATGCAGTAATAGTCGAGAGTTCCCTTGAATGATGCGCCTGATGTACCTCCAAACTCAGAAGTATCGAGGCTCTCCATCGGCAAGGAGCGCATGCAGCTAATCGTGGAACAGTTGACACTTCCCATAAAGGAGATACCGTATTCTTCGGCAACGTCGTAGGTCTGGTAGCCTTCAGCCAGCTCGACAGCGGATGGATCATGAGGATCGCGAAGACCACTTTGGATGATGGCGCCGACAATCTTGCCTTTGGTCAAGGGACTGTTTAGAATGTGATAGGTCGCAGCGGAACCAGCGGATTGGCCCATGACAGTAATGTGGTCAGGGTCACCACCAAAGGAAGCAATGTTGTCTCGTACCCATTGTAGAGCAGCAAACTGATCCAGCATGCCCCAGTTTCCGGAGCTATTGAGGCCGATAGTGGCTAGATTTTCCTCTGTCAACTCAGGGGACACAAGCCAGCCGGTTGGGCCGGTACGATAGTTGTAATTGACGAAAACAACTCCCTTGTCGGCCAATCCAGCGCCGTCGAAACGAGGATCAGCGTTAGATCCGCCGGCAGGGTAGCTCCACATGACAACAGGCAGCTTGTCGTCCGTAGAGTTGGCTGCGCTCCAAACATTAACGTTCAAACAGTCTTCGCCAATCGTGGCGAAAGTGGTGCCGGACGACGGACAAGAATACCCATAGTCCTTGGCGTCTAGAGTTGTGTTCCAAGCTGTGACGTTTTGAGGAGGACGGAACCGGTTCTTCCCCGATGTGTCAGCAGCAAAGGGGATGCCTTTCCTATATCACAAGTCAGCACCCGATTGACTTCTCGGCCTGCATCTTTTTGCGCCTACCAGACAGTGACTTTTTGCCAGTTGGTAAGATTCAGGCCGGCAACACTGCTATTAAAGGCCGGATGCCCCTGAACAGGGCCATTGGGGGTTTGGATCACGGTCTCATACAGCGCCGCCTTGGCGATCGAAGCAAGTAGCCCTAAGACGGTGGAGAAAACAGATGCGTGCATCGTAGGTATTGGTAGCTATATAAAACTAGCTTGATTCGAGGGAGCTATGATTAGATAGAAAAAAGAAATTCCATCGGAGAGAAAACGCTTTATATGTCTTGATTCCTCGCCCAGATAAGTTTGGTACAGTACATGCTCTCTTTTGCAACATAAATGTTTTTTTTTTTCAAATGACGCGTCCGTCAAAGCCATCATGCCATACGCCAGAGACGTACGCGTCCTACCCTTGAAGCAAACGTAATTGTTATGGGACTGTCCCGAACTAGTAGAGTTTCAAAGATAAAGAGTGACGTGATAAGAGAACCTATGCTATAACAAATCTTGCCGCATCGCTCAGTCTGCTGTCTTTCTCGCTGTTTTAGACTGCTCCTTGCGTGGGGTAGTATTGATCAAAGAATTCAGGGACACTATCCTTAACATCCTGAAGCTACACGAGTTGCTTGTGGTTAGTCCCATTCATCTCAAGCAAAGCACGTTCCATCACGGTGGAGTACTCATCAAGCTTAGATCAATAGGTATTCAAAGGGATTTGAAGGCATCGTCGGTGGTCATCATCGGGATCCAAATTTTGCAATAATGTACTTGCACATTTGTCTGGAATGTGCTGTGGCAGGTACCTCTCTTGTCCGCGACCTTGCTCGATCCGCTAGGTGCTTCGTTCTGAGAAACTGTTAGTAAAACAAAACTGAAACGAACGTATAAGGATGGACATGTTTGACGACAGCGGAGGGGTTATGTAGCTCTCTGGCGCTATGACCACCGGCACTTGACACACCAAACTGTAATGATACCTGTTGGAACGGATTATCAGAAATTAGAAGAAGTATACATTAGTAAACCGAGGTGCTATAGAATTTATACGGATAATTAAAATATAAGAATTAAATTTATAAACATATCTATTTTCTTAAAATAGAAGAATTATTCAATTAAATTAATCAGATAAGAATCAAATATAAACAGTTATATATGAATGTTTTTTTTTTTGAATAATCTAGAAGAGCTATAGATAACTAAGAAAACATATAGTTCTTCTAATTTCTTATGATTTATTCTAAAAGCCTATATCTTCTCTACCAGCAATACGATCTCATTTTACAGCGATCTACTTTCACAAACTGAATTACATTTGTGGGAACAGCCATAAATTCTGACGCCTCTGGACCTTGAGAAATTCCACTACATGGAGGCGAGGTACGAAGTGGGATGAAGTCACTTCGTGGAGCCCAAGGAGTTTAATATTACGCGAATTCTCCTTGATTTGTAAGAAAGGACGGGGCGATCGACCGCGTGGTGCAAATGTTCGGAATATAAATCATGCTCATCACCCTGTCTAAAAGCCTCTCGTAGCTCGAACTCAGTACTCTTATGATATTTGCATTTTACTTCAGTGACCTCGTATAGAAATAATGTCTCATCTCTAATACTATGCCTATAAAGGCCAGGGAGTCAGAAACAGAGCGGCATTCTCTTACAACCAGGCCGTTCGAGTAGGCGATCGGATTGAATGCTCTGGCTAAGGTACGTTTTAGCCGACGAACACATTTCATACCAAGTGAAACTGATGTCTTTATTTCATTTGAAGGAGGATGGCATCCCGAAACTGGCGTGTTTGAGAAGGAAATAAATGCGCAAATTGACCTTGCGTTTGCCAACGTGGAGCTTAATTTGAAGGACGCTGGGGGCAAAGGGTGGTCGCAGGTCTTTCGCGTAAACTCTTATCACGTCCCTCTAAACAGCGAAGCATTGGAAGCGATGGTGCGGAACTTCAGGAAATATATGCCGGACCACCAGCCTATCTGGACCTGTGTGGGCGTGGCGCGCCTTGGAGAGGATGATATGCGCGTTGAGATCGAGGTTGTCGCACATGACCCGCAAGAGACCAAATAGGACCGGTACTACTCGTGTTAAATATAAAATCTCTTGCGTCAACACTCATTTTCGAGAAAAGATAGACACCTTCAAATCCGTGCCGAATTCTAAGAGCTCGCGTTCCATACTTGATATTGGGAACTCTGTTCTTTCATAGGACTCCCACATCTCCATGGTTCGGGGAGAATCTGCGTCAAGAAACAGCTTGCTATCTCTAAAGATCAGTCTGCTTTCTAACACACATTTTGAAGTTTCCTATGGTCAAAGGAACATCACATACCTCTTCTTATCCGCCACAATGCCGTTGTCCCAGAAGGTCGCGATAAGCATAGCTGGTTTAGCAATGTCGGCGATGATTTGTCTAACCGGTGCCGAGGCCTTTGCGGAAATCACAAGAGACTCGTCATCAATGTTCACAAAAGCTCCAGCTCCAAACTGCCCTTTGACTTCAAATCCCTTTTCCCGTAGGAATTTTGCTGTGCAGTCCCTGTACCCAGGGTCTTGGGCAATCAGACGGACGCCGGGGTTGTATGTCCTGATCTCCTCTGCCACAGTGAATGCCATGGCATGTTGCGTCATAGGACTAGAAGTTATCTGATCAATAGAATTCTCCCTTTTTGATTTATAGATTTCCAGATGGGCACCACCTGCCAAGTCTCCAATCCCAAAACAGATAATTTTTGTAATTTTCCGGGTGCGTAGGTACTGGCTCTCAAATAAGAGCTTGCTCAACTCCACTTTGAACAAATTGCATGTGATGCTTGTTTTCCAAAGCTGGCGTCTGATCTCGAAAAGCTCTTGCCAGTTCTTAATCTTGTGTTTAAAACCATCGGCCGCCGTATTCCTCCAATCGACAATATACGAGCACTTGTGCAATTCCGCTGGGCTTTCAGGCTCACACAGCACCAGAGACCAATAGCCTTGATGCTTGACATAGGGTCGCCTTCAATTAAAAAGTTTAGCAACGTGTTTCTGCCAGTATATGGGAGACTTGGAAAGGACTGACCAAATCGGCCGCTCAACCTGAAACCCGGGGTTTTTGATCCGAATTTGTTTGCCTTCAAGGTCCCGGAGTGTAAATACTTCCAGATGAAATGACTGCTCCAACTGCCTCTCAATGTCATCTAATTCGACTTTTGACCAGAATGCTATCCCGGAATGATAGAGATCTGCTACACGCTGAGAACTGAGCCTCCACGGTTTGCAGCCATAGTCAAGAACTTGGGCTGGCGAGTTTACGGGCCCTTGTTTATCTTGCTTGCCAGCTGCCATGGCGGGTGAGAAGAAATGATCGCAAGTATCGGCCCAGAATGACTTGTCGATGTGTAGATGGGAAAGGCTGAATTTCAAAGGAGACTGGGATGGCACCCCTCCTTATGTTTGTATAGGCAGTGACTCAGCTCGCTGCCTAAAGTGGAAAGATGGCACAAAAATGCCAGGCATCAATGCTTATGGAAGGTGGACGTATGTAAACTGCATGCATACATGTAAGCGTTTTGGTAGCAAAAGGCGTTCCTACAACCTTCTATTCGCCTTATCCTTGGGTATGGTGTCAAGTTGTTAAATTCTTAGTGTTTGGGAATTTCCCCTTTTTTTTACAGCAGCTGCCGCATAACTGCATAGCTCTCTCACTTACTACTACCCATTCGCTTTATCCTTGACACTGCTACATGGCCGGGGTAAAACCGGCACCAGAAGATTAATTAGGAATACGTCCCCAATCCACACATTTTTATTATTTGAGGGTCAATCCTCCACCATATTTCCCTTCTTTTTTCTTCGCCTCTTGTCGCTAAAGCAAAACGAGGGTCGAAGTAGATGAATCAACCCATACCGAGAACTGACATTTTGGCGGGCAGTATAGTATCCGGACTTGTGCTCCGGGCTAGAATGAAGATTAGGTTTCATTCAATCTTCTTGACTAAGTAGTTGAGCAAGCCACAACGGCAGGCTATAAGGATCGGGTCAAATTTAACCTCCATATGGGCAAAAGCAACATGTGTTTCCGCGTCGATTGTTCTTGAATAGTTCCACATATTGATTGACAGCTCAATTACGGCGAGAATAAGAGATTAATTCTGAATTAACACCATAACATGTAAATTTCAAATCTTGGCACCAAGTTCAAGAACATTCACCTTGCTATACTCGTACCCTGATCATCACATGGCTTGGTCTGTGTCTGGAAAGCAATGATAGACTCGGATACCGAAGTTGACCTGTTGTGGAGGTGGTATGGAGTCACCGCTGCAGATATTCCATCTTGATCATTGCCTGTCAGAGTTCTCGAAGAAATGCATCCCCTGTTCACACTGCTACGACTGTCATCGGCGACTTTGTCGGGGCCGCTCACTTTTCGGCCGGAGCTCCGGATCGAACGCGGAGTTTCGGAATGCAGATCCGTCCCGAAGTTCCAGAATATCTCGCTCCGAAACTCCTGACCACGTCTTGCACCTTATTCGAAATCAATAGAATTGCCAAATCGAGCCTCTCTATAATTATATCAACTTTTCATTCTTCAGGCCAAATTTTTGTCTCTTCCATTTCATCATCCCATACCCAGCAGTTCTAATCAAACAATCACACATTCTTACCCCGCTTCCTAAACAGAGTTCCTCAAGATGGCAGCAACAGCGGACAAGTCAAAGCCATATATTCCTCTTGCTAGTCTCGCTCGAGATGGCTGGTCAACAGACGAGGAAGCCACCGCCACTTGCTTTTGTGGTGCCGTGCAGCTAGTCTTTGTGAGGCTCCATACCTTCTGATTTTCATCCCCTCTTATCACTTGTTAAGCTCTCCATCATCATAGATGCTAACAATACTTACAGCCAACTCAAGGACCCGGTTTGCTCAACACATTCGTATGCAACTGTACAGATTGCCGCAAAATCACCGCGTCCATGTTTGCTTCTAACTTTACAGTTGCGAACACGCACTTGAAGCATGCCCGAGGCAAAGAGAATCTGAAAGAATTCTCTCAGTCAGATACGATACTGAGAAAGGAGTCAATGACAAATCACTTTTGCTCTACCTGCGGAACACTGATGTACCGGACCGGTTCGGGGTGGCCTGGAGCGAGCATTCTCCGCATTGGCACGGTTGATGACTTTAACCTACATGAAACAAAGTTGAGGCCACAGCACGAGATCTTTGTAAAGGATAGGGTCTCTTGGGTTAGCGGGGTGGAAGGGGCTAAACAGGTGGAGGGATTACCTTCTAAACTGTAACGCTTAGCTACGAGTGTTACGATTCTGCGAATGTGTTTTAATCTATTCCTTATTGCACCCTGTGATACTTGAATGTGACCCGTCGCACTTGACACTTGTTGCTCAATTTGTATGACGGCTAATCTTCTATTGGATGAAGTGAGACAGTAGCTCGCTAGCAAGTATCACAAATCTGAAATGCGGGAATGGGAGTGATTCCATATGGCCTCAACAGTGACTTAATAAGACTATGGCTCGATAACGAATATTTTACCAGCTATAATTCATTTCAGATCACCCCGCCTAAGACAACGCCTCTGTGAGAACCAATGACACTCCAATTGTGACACTTCAATGCAAAGTATTAAAGCCTCACGGAATTACAGGTGACAATGGTCGCTAAACAGTTTCCAAAAGTGCCACCTATTTATTTACCACCTTCCTATACTTCCGTTGCCCTTTCACGAGGACCAGTATACTCTTCACCTGCAACCCAAACTCGTTTGACATTCCGTATAGCTTTAATATCGGCAATGGGATCCCCCGCAATCAAAACCAAGTCTGCTCTCTTTCCCGGCTCAATAACTCCGCGGTCATTCAAGTTCCAGTGCTTAGCCGGCAACACCGTCGCCGACCGAAGCACCTCTAGACTTGTCATACCCGCCTCCATCATGAGCTCTAGCTCGTCATGGAATGACTTCCCAAAAGAAACCACGGCAGCGATCTCGTGATTAGCATCCGTGCCTGCAATGATCGGGACTCCAGCCTCGTGGTATATCCGGAGCGATTCACGAGCCGACTCGTAGCTCGTTTGTCCAGGTAGATCTAGCCCGGCGAAGGCCTTCATCACCGATAAAGTGGGCACGACAATCTGGCCACGAGACAGGACCTGTTGGGCCAGATCTGCGGTAATTGGCCCGTCAAGAGGAGTGTGATGGATCTGGTCGGCACCGGATTGCATAGCTTGAGCATGAGAGTTCGCATCGGCCGCGTGGCATACGACCTGCTTTCCATGCCCAAGAGAGGCTACAACTAATGCATTCAGACTCTCTTGTGAGAGACCGGGCGTTTGTGCGATCAATTTAATGAAGTCAGGTTCCCATGAGATTTGGTCGTTGACCCAACGGGTGACATCCTCCTCTCCTTGTACTAGTAGGTTTGGCTTTGAGATCATGTTCTGGATCATGTTCCCGTGTGTACTTCCGGGAGCAGCGGCTGGGGCTCCAGCAGAGTAGATGTCGACGAGACCAGGGAGCTTCTGGAAAGAGTGGACATGTTCTTTGGAGAAGCATGCCAGCTGGAAAGCGGTGGTGATGCCATGGCTAGTCAAAGATTGGAGGTCCGCAATCTTTCGTGGATGGGAATGGGATTCGATAAAGCCTGGAAGCAGCACACCCCCTTGGCCGTCGATTCGATCACTTATTCCTGAATCATCGTCGCCAATTATATTGCCATCAATTATCACGGTAGAGCGAGGCCTTATTATCTCCCCGTCGAACACCTTGACATTGTCAATTGCGATTTTGCGATGAGTAGATCCAGAGTCACTCTCAGACATTGTGCCAGAGCCAAGAAGTGACGGTCTTGATACTAAGTAATGAGCTGATGCTGATGCGACACTAGAGGAGCAGACTTCCAAGGGAACGGAGAAAGAATAGGTTGAGTAGGATAAGATCAGACTTGCAGTTCTGAAGAATCAAGAAGATACACATCAGACTGCCCTTAAATAGTAATACCTCGGACACTTCGGACGGCATACGGATACACCATACCAAATTGAATCAGAAAATCGATACATGGCGTCCCAGCTAAACTCAATTGAATCCGTCTCTGAAGATAACAAGACGCATCCGAAGAGGGTGATGCAATCATGCAACCAGGGTCATCCGCCCGCATGGAGCCTTCCAGCTCTCCGCGCGCGCTTGAAAGCTATAGAACCTTGGCTGAGGCTGTGGAGCCGATCGCAGCACTAACTGAATGGCGTAAGAAGCGCGATTGAGATGGGGTTGTCGGTTTGCTCGTCCCGTGATGGATGGATCTTCTGCCGCGATGCTTGCATAATTATCTAATATCATACCACTGTAGGTGGAGCCTAATTAACGGGGATATATGATTGTATGTCGCCGTGAATTGGCCAGGTCTACATCCTATTATACAATCACAAATTCTCAGTCGGTTATCAATACTGTCAAACTGTCTCCCTGGCCAATATGGTCCGTACAAAGAAGCGGGCGTACCCGAACGGACCCCCATCAATAATCTTGCCACCAAGTCTTCACAAGATAGTATCCAATAATCGTACTTTTAAAGATCACACTGGCCGACCGGCTTTAATGTCGTGATGTCGTGGGAGAGCGTGGGGTTTACGCGTCCCTTGCCTCCCCTCGCCTCCTGGGTCTTCTATATGGTCCATCCGGATGTGCCACGTGACTTTTGATGGCTGTGCATTTAGCAGCGGGATTGACGATGGCCACAGCTGGGGCAGATGCGGTAGCTTTAGGTACGAGTTCTTCTTTCTGCCGGGTGCTACAGCTGAGGAATGCTATACGCACTTTCGTGGGAGATGGAGGCTTGAGGCACCATCTGGCGCCAGATCCGCAAGGTTAAGAGAGCCATAAAGGACAAGCGAGACAACGACGAAGAAGTGGAGAATGAGGGTGATACAGCCCAACAGTCCTCTGATGATCAAGATGCCGCCGAGGGTGATGGGCTTCCTGGCTTGGTATGGCCAAAGTGCGATCACGACTGCCGCAACATCTGCTACCGTGGCTGGTTCTTTGTGTATCCAGATACAGATATCCAGTGTCGTGGCGCTGCTGGTGAGGCTCGCGATGTCTATCTGGTCACGTTTGACCCTAACCCGCAGGAATGGGGAGAGGATGAGGATCGCAAGTTTGACCCGATGGAATATCCAGTCCATTCAGAAAAGATGAAGGCCCGAGACGAGTATTATGAGGCAGGGCTTTTCGGTTGGATGAAAATGAGAAAAATAGGTTCGCACTGGAAGCAGGAGGCGGACATTGCCACGTGTAAAGCTCTGGAGCTGGGTTGGGAGTCTTGGTGACGCACACTATACAACCTTTGATTTTAACCCCCAATGTTATTTACTGTCGCCATTTTTCCTTCTTGCTCCTTATAGAACAAGTGGCTTAGTACGGCCCTATTAAGCCGAGCTCAGCGTCTAAGAAACTTTGATGGTTGCTCGGGATTCAAATGTCTGGGTGTAGAGGGTTTGCGGCATTGTGCTTGGTCAATGCCTGTGAGAACTTCAGATTTGGTGCTTGAATATACCCTCCCGTTGTCGGTACATGATCTAGCCATGTCGTACCAGTTGAACTGCTCCCAAGCTCCGTCCTGTATTTAGCTGTTGCCGCCGTCAGCCAACCATCTAGTTTAGAGGTTTAGTCGATCCAGAAGCAGTAGAGCTCACTCAAGCCAGCCATAGATTAGTGCTTGCTGTATATTGATTGGATCTTTCCAGTGGGCGCCCGCGAGCTAAAACAAGTCAGCCAGCAAGCCTCCCTGACATACCTAATCTGCCTCAGGGACGTGAGCGTGAAAACTTACATTGCGATGCGCTCTGCGTGCTTGCGTGTTGCCCTTCTCGCTCAAGGCGCTGGGGTTGTTCCCTCGGAAGAGGAAGACTGTTTTTCTTCCATTAGCCCCCTCATGAGTCAGGACCAAACACCCAGGCTGAGTATAACTGCCAAAGCCTATGGCCGATTCGTTCCATAGGTCGCTTTGAGACCACCCGCTGTATTTCTAGTTCAAAATTCCATGTGGAGATGCAATCAAATGACGGGCACCGGGTGAGATCGCTGGATGATTTGTGCTCTCGACTGGAGCGCAGCGCCAATGCCCCATACCTGGCCAAGCTTGAGCAGGCAGTCCAAGGTCCATAATCTCTGCTGCTCCGGGAGGGAAGGAACCTCGTTGACGATGTGAATAAATCGAGTCGCAAAATATGCTCCCAAGGCTTGACCTCTTTGGCCAACCAATGGGCGCCCTTCGGGGTCAACCTCACCTATCATGAAGGGGACAGCGGAGCAGATCGAGTCTGCAGCCGACTGCATGCCAAGGTTGATGACGTCTCGAGATAAAGGTGAGTCATACCGCATTGCCGTCCGGGATACCATATTTAGGTCTTCATTGATTGCCCCTAAAAGTTGGATACGGCTAGTCCAGTACACTGACCATCGACACCCGTCTTGAATCTCGGGGAAGGTGTACAGCTTGCTTATAAATCTCAGTTCAGGGGATATTCCACCTGATGCAAGTTCAACCTCCCTGGGTAATTGCTCCGGTAGAAGGGTTGACGGCCATCCTGCGAGCTCTCTTTCGGTTTCAAAGGCCATATCAAGAGCTCTGCTGAGCTCAATTAAGGAGGATGAGCTGTACAGCCCGTCCGCGTTCAACTTGGCCAGCCGCTTCATGTCTCGACAGAACTTGGACACATTGCCGTACATGTGATTTAAACCTGATTGAAGTGGTCTCTGAGGCCCCTTGGCTAGGTCGAGCGCGTCCAAGCCATCAGCGCAAGATTTGCCACCATCCATACTTCGTACTTGCAGTCGGGCATGTATTGTCCACAGCAAGCCAGCCTCTGGCTCACTTTGAGGCTTCCTTGGGGCTCTCGCTCGCAAAAGTTGGACCAGACCCGTTTCGTGGGGCTTCATAGCATTCACGTTACCACTCAATGCCTAGAGTTCAATTCAACGAAAAGTAACAAACGGAAGAGTAGTAGTGCTAACCAACCTCTCGCTTCTGAATCAAGAAAACTGCTGCCAGTAGTGCAGCATCATCCTCGTCGGAACAAGCCCGAAGCGCCGTGCCCATGGACCTCAAGGCTATGCTATAGAGTTGGTCCGCCTTGAGATGAAGAATACTGGTGCTTGAAACATTTGCGAGGCTCGTCATGGCCACGGCATTCAAAGAGTCTCGCAGACATATATTGTTCGGGTGGGTCGATAGTAGGTCTGGGAGGAACTGGAGATAGCCCAATCCATCGGGGCTGGGGGTGTAAACAAAGTTCTTGAAGAAGTACCCCATGGCGTGCTGGAGCCAATCTATAGAGGGCTGGATATTGAAGTGTCCCTCCAGCGGTCGCTGCTCAGAGTTGGCGGCTGCATGTTTTGGCAGGGTAGTCCGAGATGTTTGACTGGGAAAGTCGTCATTCATGGACAAAAAGTTACTAATTTCCGGAAATCCGGGGCATTTTCTCCTGCCCTTGATGCAACGGCGGCACTGGGGCTTCTGTTCGTCACACTACTCGGTCGACTCCCTTTGTCAGCTCGGTCCCGAGTTCCAGTTGAGCCGCGATGGCCTCAGATGCCGCACCTTGACCTTCATCCGCCGACAAGCGTGACACCCCCTGCTATATTTCGGTCTGGGGGGCATTTTCAACCCTGGTCCTTTAACAAGGTCATCTATTGACGGACTCTATGATCAGACGACGTGGTGAATTGATGGCGAGTCAGACAAGACGGTGAAACAATGGGAAATGAATTCCCAGCTTGATTAGTCAGTGGCCAGTTCCAGCAATCCTTGAATCCCAAAAATGGTACCTACCCTATAGATATCCGACTATATAGACCCAAGCCACTGACACGAGATAAAGAGTATCATCCGATGCATAGAGGCTCTAGAAGATGTCCAAGACGATATTGATAGAAGTTAATGTCAAAATCTCAATTTAAAGTATGTTTGCTTTCATTTCAAGTTGCCATCTAGGATTTCCTTGCCTGTATTTTTCGAAAGTATTCAGACTAATGAGTTCTAAGCTTTAACCATGAAAATTTTGCAAATCAAAGAAAGTGATTTCGAGCTGTCCGAGAGTATCTCACTATATTTGTTCCTCAAAAAAAAAAAAGCATCATATCCTCGAGTTCACTGCTTAGATGCTTAGGAACGCACCCCATCCCTTGTTTGCAAGGCGAACAACTGAGGAGGTACCTAGTAACATTCCGTTAGCTAAGTCCATTAACTCCGGGACAATAGAAGATCGTCAGCAATCCCCTATTCTGCTAAGCGTGTGCGTAGTGATGAAGATTCTGGGCCGAGTAGCCGAGCAGCCCCTGTCAAGTCCAAGAAGAAGTTGTGCGGCAATAGAATCGGCTTTTTCGCGAGTGTCATTATCACCTCTAAATGCTCAAGAGACGAAAATTGCGATAGAGAATGCCTCGGAACCCCAGCAACGATGCTGCATGCTGGACATGTCGGCTTCGTCGGAAGAGATGCGATAGGGCAATTCCAAAATGTGGAAGCTGTCTCGACTTGGCAATTCAATGCCACAGGAGCTCCCAGAAGCCTGAATGGATGGACGGTGGACCACGTCAGAAGGCCATGGGTGAAAAAATCAAGAAGTCGATTAGAGTTGGTGCAAACGCCAGACGCTCGAAGGGCGAACTGCCATTTCATGTCACTTCACAGCAAGACTACAGTTCTCGACCTGGCGTGTTGGAGGTTGCTTCATTCCCTGAGCCTGATGCAGCTGGAGATCAATCGGGATCATCTGGCCAGCAGGTATCAAGAACAAGGTCGTCGTCGGCATCCCCAAATACGGGCTTCTCACATATCTCGCCTGGAATTGACGAGCACGTGGAAAATATCCATCCAGAGGAACGGTTGGCGGCGCTGGGTCCAGCTTGGGAGCAAGACTTCACCATGATATTCATCGATTTTGTCTTCCCGCTGTTGTTCCCATTCTACCGACCACCCGCCGTGGCAACTAGCAGGGCCTGGCTGTTGTCCTTTGTCAAACAAAACAGGGCCACAACTCACGCTGTACTGAGCTTGAGCTCATTTTTTTTCACTTTTGGGCTGGCAGATGTCTTCCCCGGAAAACATGACGCATGTAGGTATACCATGTGGGGGCAAGTAGTTGACCAGGCTCGTATGGCGTTCGGAATGCTAAACGTGGACTTGGCCTCGATGATGGAGGGTGGTCGCCAGCCAACGCTCCTGGAGAGGGCACGGATGATGGCTACCATCGTCCACCTTATGATCTTCGACCTCTTCGTGGGGCGGACATCGGATTGGGAGGTTCATCTTGCGCCTGCGCTGCAAATATTTCAGGATATTGCCAACGATGTGGGACTGGGATCTAATGAGGAGGTTGGAATATCGGTTATTCTAGAGGCCATGAACTGGCCCCGGCCATACTTCCCCGGCTTCCAGCTTCAGCTCTGGAACCCGGACCAGGCAAACTTTCGATTCTTTTCAGCGCTGCTTATTGTGATTGATATCTTAGCCAGCACGTCACTCCAAAGAGTGCCACGTCTAAGCCATCTTCACGGCAAGTTACTAGGAAATGTGCCCCCTGAAGAGATAAACCAGCCTTTAGATCTCTTTTCTTTTGTTGGCTGCCAAAATTGGGTCCTACTTGTCATTGGAGAAATCGCCGCTTTGGATGCAAGAAAGAGAGACGAGGAAATGAACCAAGACTTTGATCGAAAAGAATTCGACTTACGAGCAGGTAGAGTTCTCAAGACACTCGAATCGGGTCTTAAATCTATCATTGGTGGCCTACAATCGATCCCTATTTTTGGCTCCTCCTTGTGGTATCAGCCTGGACATAGCAACTGTGATGGAGTTCGTTCTCTCGTGCCGACAAGAATATACGCTCATGCTGCGCATATTTACCTTCAGACAGTTATTGAAGGCCCCAATTTGAAGTCCAGTTCAATAAACTGGCACACAAATTCAATTGCACAATTGATACGAGAATTGCATGACCCGAGCCAAATGCGCACTCTCGCTTGGCCAATCTGTATCGCGGGGTGTTTTTCTTGGGTTGAAGAAGAACAGCAACGCTTCCAAAGTAGTCTTGCCTCTGTGGGAGACATTCAATCGCGGAGTGCAGCTCTGGAGGCGAGCAATATAATGAAGAAAGTATGGAGTTGCCGAGCTCGCGTGGAATCTTACAGGTGGGACGCCGCCGCCTGTCTTGGGGCTATGGGTTATCCAGCGCTTCTTTTCTAAGATTTTGCGTTCAAAGAGAGAAATAGTATTCAATCTGAGTTTTATATGAAATGAAACGAGACTATACGGATACAAAATGATTCTTGATCACTCTTCTGACGCAGGCGGTGTATCAGACATTCTTCCAAGGGGCCATCAACTCTGCCACGGTATGTGTCATGATATGAGGGAATATCTTGTTCAAGCTCTTTTCATGAGGCATGTAACACATGCCATAAACGTGATAGAGACCAAACAGTGAAAATCTCCGTTGAAGCGCCGGCTTCGGAAATCGCTTGTAACTTGCTTGGTGGATAGGCAGCTCGGTCATCTCTCCTCGCTCCAGTTTCTCGATTGGATCGTATGCAACGTTGAACTTACACCCTAATCGCCGTGGTCAGCATCTCCTAAACTGAGAGGTACATTGAGGCAGTGATGAAATAGGGTAGACATAGAAGAAGCCATACCAACAGTATCTTCTGCGATCCTGAGGATCTCGTTATGTGTGACATTGTCGCTATAACAATACATTTCCGTCTCCCATTTCTCAAGACCCAACGCGGCCTCAACAAAGCGAGCGATATCAAAGCTATAGGTGAATGAGGCAACATCTTCACCTGAGCCAGGAATAGCTGCAGCTCGATTAGCCATGTCAATATGAATGCCATATACACCCATGTGGCTACGGATATGCGGCGTTCCGACTTGATCAATGATGGTGCCATTGTAAACAGTTGTGAATTCGAGGTCGGTGGATCGAAGTGTCTCGATGGTTTGATGTCGGATAGGTAAGTAAGGAAGATAGTATTTACTAGTG
This sequence comes from Clonostachys sp. G952, assembly GCA_027569935.1. Classification (NCBI taxonomy): domain Eukaryota; kingdom Fungi; phylum Ascomycota; class Sordariomycetes; order Hypocreales; family Bionectriaceae; genus Clonostachys; species Clonostachys sp. G952. The sequence continues at coordinate 667,574 of JAPDLB010000010.1, read as the reverse complement.
GAGAGTGTTAGCAGTGCTACCTTTGGAGAGTTGACTTTCCTTCAAGTCACTATCCGGAATACGTACGGGTCATTGATCGGCATCGACCAGTCACTTGAGATGAAGCGGCGTGTGATTGAACACCCATTCGCTGCATGAACAAGTGCGATTTCAGCTGCCCCAGACTCGGGGCTGTTTATCTGCAGAGCAGAAATGACAGTGCTGACCTTGTAGCTCTCAAGCACGTCCTGCAGCTCTTGGGGCCTTGAGTAGTCTACTGCAACGACCCTCAGAGCTGAGTTGGGTAGGTCTTGCGCCTTTGAGTTTCATGTTTCATGTTAGTACCACAACCGTAAGGCATATCTCAATGTAGGATTGGTTAAAATACTCAAACACACCTTGCGAGAAAGAACAATGACAGAGTATTCTGGGTTCTCCTGTAGAGTTTCGGCAATGGTAAGGCCAAGTTTGCCAGTACCGCCTGCTACAGCGATTGTTTCCATGTTTAGTAACGTCTGGTCTTTGGCTGACTTGAAATTGCCGATACTTATGAAGATAATGATGGGGGGAAGAAGATGAGACGTAGATTCCGGGTGTGAAGGGAACGATCGAGCTCGTATTTATAGCCAACTGGCGGCCATCAACAAGCTCAGGGCTCTTCATCCTGTGGATTTTGCTGCTGACACTGGTCCTAATTGGGAAATGGGCGCGCGCTCAACCCAGAAGCAGTATTCCGCCTTGAGGAAGGTCATGGATGGTTGGAATAATGGTGTCCCTCCCGAGAAAGAAAGCTGGCCATCCCAGCCATTTACCTAATTATAAATGTACATCACATATTAGCTCGCTGGGCTTTGCAATGGTGGCGAGTAAGTCGGCAGCCACGACAATTGGCACACTCGATGAGCCTGACACTCGCTAAGATATCCTTGGCCCTAATATTTGTCTCCACACCGAAAGTACAATTACTTGGCCAAGAAGTGTGAGGTATGGCAATCTATGATTTATGATTGGGAAACTTGACTTTCCATTAGGTTTATCCCACCACACCCTCCAGTTGTGTTGGCTTGTTTCCCAAAGAGTGCGTCAACATTAGGCAACTTTCCCCCCAATTCATGTGATGCATGAAGACGAGATTGTTTTGGGAGGTTTGATATGAGAAACAAAAGAGTATATCATAAAGAGCATAGACGAGCATAGCTTCGATCTCTATCATGGACCTTGCCCCCACAGGAAGAAAACAAAACAACATAAATTGGAGTGCAAAACAAACATTAAATTTTAGTAAAGAGAGTCATGCAGGGGAAAGAGCAACAGCAGCTCAACATGATTTCTTTTTGCTCTTACCCTTATATACAGCTAGTTTTGAGCTCTGGGGAAAGCATGTCGTTCATACTGTTGAGATGTCCCCTTTTCATTTTGTTCCATCATTTATCAGCCTCAAGATGCACAGACAAATAGGAAGACCTGACCGAAAATGACACGGGAAGTGACCCTAGATTTATCCCTAAGTCAACTTATGCCTGATCCAGGTTGCTTGCCCCTTGTTTCCTTCGCGTTCCCTTTGCCGTAACCCTGGTACTGATGGAGTTTGAGTGCAGAGTAGAAGCATAAATGGAAGATGCCAGACCCGATGTCTCAATAGAATTTACTAGCTGTGACTCTGATATCTGGCAGAAAATGTTGCGTCGTTTGAATCACCGCGTCGGCTTCGGGTTGTTCAAGGTATCTGGCACCGCTTGAGTTCTCCTTTCGTCCTCCTGAATATCCGAACCGCTGACGATCGGTTGGGCAGTCTCTTTGGGCCACGGCCAATATCCACCCATCGCCTGTTTATTGTAGACGGTGTTGAAGTTAGCACTTGGCCGTGATCGATCAGCCAGATAAACTTGCTTGCCATCCCAATCAAAAGCCTTCATGACACTAATAGTATCAGCTTGAAGCCAGCTGAATTCAAAATTGATGATAGCCCAAGGTTTCTTGGAAACCACAACCAACGTAGCGTCCCATTCATATTCGTCCTTGATTGTTTCCAACAAGCGAATCGTTCGCGTATGTCTCCAACAAGGGCCGCAGCCAATTGATCTGGGTTTTGTCCAATCGTCCAATTTGATGAACTCCGTCCCCATAGAAACCTTACTCGCCGACAAGTCGAGACCAGTGCGCATCAAACGCGGTATGTTACTCACTTTGACCTCCACCACTGCACGCCAATCTGGTGAAGTTTTCTTCCCGAATATCCCTTTCCAATTGGAATTGGACTCAGGGCTGAATCTTATAATCAAATTGGGTTCGGAATTTTTCCATTTCCGGCCTTTTGGACGTCGTATATCCCAAGCAAAGTCAATCATACGTGTCACTCGTTCTGCGTTTTGATCCTCATTGTAGCTTGGTGGACGTGTCGCCTGATCACCATCGTGGCTTGGGTTTAGATCAAAGCTTATTAGTGGCATGACGAGTGATGAAGGTATCGATACCTTGGATTTTCGGCAGCGTGTCTTCAAGTTGTGTTCTGGTGAGTTGGTGAAGGTATATCTGTCACGATGGGAGCGATGGACCATTTTGACGATCCGTACAGGTATTTATACCTCTTCTCTGCGAATGAGCGTATGTGAAATTCACGACAAATTCATGGTGGACTGAACTCTCCTTTACCCGGCAGTAAACTTTGCGCTTTCAAGCCTCATCATTGCCCAAGTGTGCGTTACGAAGTTAGTAAAGGGATGTGTACGGGTAAAGCCTGACCACACAGTACTCTCTGTGAAGCTGCCTAGACCAAGAGCCACAGACACTTGATTTACAACAATTTCAATGGTCAGCAAACACCCTTGGGCGAGAGTTGAGAGGTATGGGCGTGAGAACTCGGACGGATCAGGCTCGCTTAGCGGAAATGGAAATATTGATAAAGTTACAGAGCCAAAGGTGTACTGCGCCACTATGACTCCTACACAGGACAATAAACCTGACCGCTTGATATATGCAAATCCTCCTCATTGTTAGCACAAACGATAATACAACAATCATGTGTTGGTAGTTGCAACACGCCGCTCTGGCTGCGTACAACTGGCAGCAGGTCAGCTTGCAAAAGTGGTCGCTGGCAGTGCTCATCACCTGAGTATGAAGATTTCCAAAGCTTTGCCACTAGTGGGAGTTTTGGACGCCACCTTAAACATAGTTCTATGATCCCAAGTCAAGCCCATAATTTATTCGCCCCATGACTATGGTGAAGACTAAAAGAAGGTATGCCCTCTAAGTTCATCTATGTGGGTGACTAAGGCAGGCGAGTACCGAGGGGTAGAAGCGGCACTGTCGGTTGTCTGAAAATCTTCTCGATATCTCCTCCGTGTCCCAGATCACGTCGGGTGAGGCTACAAACAATATCTTTGAGGGTGCTCTGTAGGGAAACGTGTGCCATTTCATCGGCATAGGAAGGTGGCCCGTAGACGATGTTTACTAGCTCTTTATTGGACGTCGCCATCATCGGAGTCACAGAGCGATGGCGAAAGGTACCAAGGTAACATGGGCAGCTTGAGTGTGAATGGTAACGTGCCAGCCATTCAATCAGCCCCTGCGGAGACGATGCTATAACTGGCCGCTCCATGAGACGGTCTGATGTTGGTGTGCTGATTTGACGTCGAAATGTTTATCTAATCAAGAAACAAGTAAATTTCCGGAAAAAAAGAAATGCTGTCCTCTTAGCTGCGTTCTCAAGCCTGGCACCTAAGTCTGCTATATACATTTAGGAAGCATGTTATGTATATTAGGAATGAGAGAAAATCACGCCGCTACCTCATTGTGATATTGAGAAAATTTTTTTTTTTTTTTAATAATACAACAAATAATCGTAATAGCCGATTAGCCTATACTAGATAAAAAGAACGTCAACTTAACGCTTCCAGGCCTTATGGATGCTTTTTCAAAGTACTACGTTCCTGTGATGGTAATTGGGGCTAATCTAATGCTTTCTAAGTGGCCATCATCAGAAGGAACCCTCAAAAAGGCTTATGGCTTCGTCAAGATAGAGCAACATTCCTTGAGAGCGTTGTTGCTTTGCATGACGGATCCTGAGGGTAGGTTTCCCCCCACACAGCATTTGTAGCACCGAACGGGACAGTTAACGACAACATGCGGTATTATCAGAACCTTGATCTTTATCTCGTGGGCGAGGAAATTATAGGAAGGTGGAATCAGAATGGGTAAAGCTTTAGCCCGACGGGGAAAGGGCTACACTTGGGTTCCGGGACGTACAGCGCGACTGTATCGGTTGAATTCAAAATCTCCTTCTTGAGAAGTGGTGATGGCCGCGCGTCAACTTCTCCTTTGATATTACACGCCCGACTAGGGTCGCCCAATAATCACTCTACGGGGTAGGCGGAATAGGAAAGTGACCACAACTGACTTCCCATTGTGTCAGGTGAGAGTTCTCTAGCGGGGCACCTCTCGAGCAAGGGGGAGGGTCTTGATACTACAACGCACTTGAAAGCGTACTTTCTTCTTGGGAGGTCCAAGGTGCGGATAGATACAAGAACAAATATTTTGGTACCAGACCAATGGTAATAGGCGGCCAAATTCTATAGTAAATTGCAATTATGATGTTGATATTTTCGTTCTTACGAATCAGAACTTTATAGTAACTATCCACCATTTACATACCTAGTACCTCGTGGAGGCCTCTCAGTACCACCCTAAGAAGGCTTCTCTATTTTACCGTGGTTCTATGTTACCATCAATTACTATTCGGGCCGTCCTACCCTAGCAACTGGAGGAGGGGTACCACGTGTCTAAAGCTTAGCATAGTCGTCACTGGTGGTTTGTAACCACTCGCCGACTAAATTGGCAGCTTACTAGCTACGTGATGGCGAAACTACGTTGCTCTCTATTGATGAACGGGATTTCAAAATAATTTGAGAATATAACGCAGGTATGAAGTTGAAAAATGTGTCGTCTGATGCCCAGTTGAAAAGGCAGGTGGCCTCGATAATGGGTGTTAAGTATGTCACATGGGAAAATTTCAAATGACATTTTGACGAGAATAACAGGAAGACGGAGGAGTAGAACCAAATTAACGAGACATAAAATGGTTACTTATCCCAATTTGTTTGTTCTAATGCACTTTCTCTTTGATATTAACGCGACAATTTAGTTCATTGCGACGTTCCAAGTCTTGAGAACCTGCGAAATCTTAGTTTATTCATCACTATGCGGTTCATAACTTTTACACTTGGACTTCTGGGGTCCTCGGTCACTGCCTACGCCGCTGCTCTTCCAAGAACCCCAAACGAATTCACTGAGGTCAACCCTGGCGGTTTCGAGGATCTGGTTGTTACCAAGGACAACACCCTCAACGGCACCCGCACTGGAGATGAACTTATTATCCCTCCTCCATCCAGCAACGCTGATTTTGAATCTATTGGTGTATCCGCTGTCGCAGCATCTTTACCTATGAAGTTTGTCAACAAGTATGGTGCTGACCTCGTTGCGTACGTGCAAGGAAAGGACTCGAGTGGCGCTGCAGTCTTCATCCTCTCTGACGGTTCCCTCCTGTACCCCAGCTCTGGAGGTTCGACCACGCCTGTGCAGGTGTCCTCAAGTGTTGTGATTAAGGTTGCTGCCGGCCAGACTTTGAGCATCACTATTCCCATTGCCATCAGCTCAGCTCGTGTTTACTTTGCATCGGCTGCCTTGTACTTTGGGGTTGTCTCCACTGGAAGTGGTGACGGTATCGTCCAGCCATCCCATGTCAGCTCGACGGATCCCAGCGCGGGTATCAATTGGGGATTCGTGGAGCTCACCCTCAACACGGACGGAAGTCTCTTTGCTAATATTAGCTATGTTGACTTTTTGGGCCTTCCATTGGGAATAGCACTCAGCGTCAAGGGAGGGGGCACCCAAACAGCCTATGGCGTTTCCGCAGGCTCTGTTGCTGCTGTCTGCTCTGCGCTCAAGACCCAAGGAAACCGTGATGGTTACCCCTGGGCCGGCCTTTGCCAGACCAACTCTAACAACCCGGTCCGCATCCTATCGCCATATTCTTACTCGGACATCGACTCGAGCGGATTCAGCGCCTATTGGGACTCTTATGTCAACTCAGTCTGGAGCAAGTACACATCTCAAGACTTGATTCTAAACACCCAGACCTCATACGGGTCGGTTGCGTGCCGCGTTTCAGGCAGCACCTTGACCTGTGCCCAGGATAACCGAAGCTATAGTAAGCCGTCTGCTCGCGACATCTGGGGCTGCAACAGCGGTCCATTCGCTATCCAGAGCGGCGACAATGCCGTCCATGTAGCCGTTGTTCCCCGTCTTTGCGCCGCTTTCGTCCGCTCCACCCTGCTTCTCTCCGGTGGCAACATACAGCCCAGCCTAGGTCAGAGTTATTATTACACCGTCGATCCTACAAACTATTACAGCAAAGCTGTGCACGCCCGTGAGGTAGATGGCAAAGGCTATGCGTTCCCATACGACGATGTCAACCCTGATGGCAATGAAAATGCCTCGGGTACGGTATCGCATGCCACTCCTGATACGCTCACGGTATATGTTGGCAGCCCGCCGTAAGCTTAAGTGCCGTTTTCTACCTCCATGTTTTGCTGGAGAATAGGTAGAGAAGGGATAGTAAAGGATTCATTCATCCAGCACCTGACAACTATCAACACTTCGCACATCTTGTCTATATTTACCGCTCAATATAGGGAAATTATTCATTATGCTGAATTTAAACGTGATACTTCCTTTTAAGTTGTTTCCAAGATTCAAGTATGAATCTTTCATTTAGCACTGAGAATCTCATGGTGGCAACCATCACGCGTAGCTTAGTTTTGGTAGGATACTCCCTCCAGTCCATGACAACAAAAAGAGGTCAATATCAGGCCTTTCCTATTGAAGACATAAGTTCTTCCGTCTTTTTACCCCGACCCGGAGTTAAGGGTCGGTATCAGGGGACTAAGAGCGAGTAGTAGTGAGGAGAGATTGATTACCGCATTTAGAAGGCCCGCCACTGCGTCATATATTTAAAAGAACCGTCAGATATCAAACCGAGAGCAACCGTCAGATTTATCTTCCAATCCATCTATCTCAATTGAAGCTCTTCCAACTAATTTGTATAAAATGACGTCCTATCTTATCAGCGGCTCTTCCCGTGGGCTTGGCCTAGCGTTGGTGGCCGAATTGGCGGCGAAGCCGGCATCTGAGGTATCCAAGGTTTTCGCTGCTGTCCGCACGGAAACCAATGAGGTAAAGCAACTCGCTATAGATCACCGCGGACGGGTCGAACTCATTTCAATGGATGCCAACTTAGAGGACTCCATCCGAGCCGCGGTTGCAAAGGTTGAGCAATCACTTGGTGGGCAAGGCTTAGATGTGCTTATCAACGTGGCAGGCATGTCAAGCGTGGCGATGGGGGGCATCGAGCAAATGTAAGTGAGCTGGGATGTCCTTAATGTGATGATCTCATGCTAAGTTTGTTACTGACTCGTTATACATCAAGGGATGACTTAATGTCCTTGTTCAACGTCAACGTAATGGGCGCACACCAGGTGACGCGTGCGTATTTACCGCTGCTGAGGAAGGGCAATGCGAAGAAGATTGCAAACATGTAAGATAAGGTATCCTAGAGGAAAGTGACATGTTCACTTGCTAACATCAAGCAAGATCAACGACCGTTGGGTCCATTACTATGGCACCTACATTTAGAGAAATTCCGACCCCAGCATACAAGATCTCAAAAGCTGCCCTCAACATGCTTACGGTTCAATATGCGCTTTCTTTAGAAGATCAAGGATTCACTACCATAGCCGTGTCTCCAGGGGTTAGTTAATCCTTCTTCCAATTTATGGCTATTCATATTGACAAGTGGAAACCAGTGGATTAAAACACCCATCGGTGGTGATAACGCTGACCTCGACGTGGGAACTGCCGCTAGAGCTACCCTCGATGTCATTGTTCGATCAGGTCCAGACTTGAACGGAAAGTTCTTGAATATTCACGTGCCCGGATGGGAAAATTCCCCGGGCCTAAATCAATACGAAGGTGGCCAGCCAGCTTGGTAGACTGAAAAATTACTGCTTAATCACGCCCAGGACGGAGAACGTTCGAAATCTATCTGTATCTACATTTATGACTTGCTCGGTGCAGATAGACGTACTTTACCCCACTGAGGGATTGATTGATCAAGTAAACTTCCTAAAGAATAAGGGGCATCAAACTAATAACACATTGAAATACAGTTATTGCCTAGAGAAAACCTCACCAGCCACGGTACCCTGCGAGCCGGGACCAAAAGTTAGTTCCGTAAAATGATTGTCTTTAAGTGAAAACGCCTGACAGGACCAAGCTGCCACATTGTACTGGCACAAATTGACTATTTAACACACTCCATCTGATATTGAGTCGGGGCCCACTTGTTATCTTGGCCGGGTTAGATGAATTAGCTATTTTTCACTATCTGTAGTAAAAGACATCCTTTTCACCCCTTCTTATTTTCACTTTTGAAATCCCCTCTTATGAAAGATGCGTCTTCTAGCAGCGTTACGACAGCTACAATAGGTCAATTGACCAGCTGTATACGTGAACTATTGGATCAATTGAGGCTACACACAAAACTCAAAACCTCCTTTTCATAGCTGTTGTGGAAGGTTGTTAGATTTTGGTGTGGTTGGCAGTCTGCATTTCAAGCTCTCAAAGAGCCGTGGTGTTGCTCGTTTTTCCCCCAACGCAATATGATAAAAGAGAGGGCTTCCCCAGCTTGGGTTCGAGCCAGGGACCTCGGACGGCGAGCTTGCGTCCTATCTGCTGGCCTCATCGAGGGATATAGCGGCGTTAAACAACAACAAACGAACAAGCAAACCAAATAAACAAGCTGCTCCCATTCTCGACGCGTGACATGATTTTCCCTGGAAAGAGTGAACTTCATTGCCAGTTTCTGGAGCTTCTCAAAGCAATCTTTCAGTTCACGATGAGATTGCTTAAGCTGGGCGACTTCATTTTTTAATTCCACCAACCTTGGGTCATCGCCATCATCTTTATTCGAGTTTTTCAAGTCATTCACATCCCTGTTGATGAGTTGTTCCATCAGTTCTTGCCGCTCTGTCAATTTCCTCAGTATGCCTCGAAGAGACTCAGGGTCCTCATGCTGTCTTCGTGAGTATGCTTCTACCAACCGGGCTGCCCCGTTAATCAGGTTATTTACTTCCTTTGGTGAAAGATAGAACCGACATCGCTCCAAATCCGGTGGACTAAGCGCTTGCAGAAGCTCTCTAGCGCCCACGGCGGCCGCCAACGACGCATAATCATGCCAAGAGTCATTCTTGTGTCCATCCGAGTAGTCGGAGATGCCCCGAATCGAGAATGGGTTGGGAATATACGTCATGCCTACTGCTTCTATTTCGAAGCCGATACAGCCTGTGTCGCGGGAAATCTCATCCCTTTTGATTGCATTCTTCATCACCTAGTCAGCCGACGCGATGATTCCCTGGTGCAGCACTACTCTTTGGAAAGGGACTTGCAGGCGGCGCCTAATCGAGTAAGGAGACGATGACGCAGCGTGAATACTACAATCGCAGCCGTCTTCATGTAGATAGCCACGCGCGTATGAGCGATCTTTATTCGGTCGAGCAGAGCCTGCACGCCTGTATACGTCAAATCGCTTTTTGGCGTCTTCAATTTCCTTCTCAAGGCTCAGACCATCTCTGACGTTTTTCTTCAAGAGATGTGAAAATCCACATGAGTTCTCGGGGGGGGGGGGTTGGGTTGATTGAGTCTCCAGTATATTGGAATCCATCTTGTCGTTCTTTGCCGAATCTGTAATGGATTATCTTGGTCCCTAAAACGATGTCTCCCAGTCGAACATCATGATCTTTTGTTTTGACACTACCGCCTATTCCTACTAGGAGAACCAGACGAATCCAGGGAAAGGTACTTCTCATCATTGAAGCGGTCTAAAGAACTTCAATAGAGCCTGAACTACCTGGGACAGGGACTAACGATGCGGCCAAGGATGTATTGTCCATTGTCATTCCGGGCATGAGTAATTCCTGTATCGGTATATAATTCGTCTAAAAGCTTTTTAGCGGCGAAGTATTCTTTTTTTGGGTGCAGATCCATCCTACTGTGAATGAACTCTCCGAAGGAGCCCTGGTTGTTGGTAGTGACATCGTAATAGAGCTAATGTCTCGTCAGCAAAAGAGTACAATAGACGGAGAGAATGATGTGGCGTTTTGCGAAGGGTGGAAAATGGTACAATATAGACGAGTGGAAGGACTTGGCCCTCACTGTATTATCTTTCATTATATTAAAGGTTTAAAAGCTTTTTTTATTAACGCTATCTTCCGAACCCTGGTTTCTTCCATATCTTTTCCTCCCTTCTTATTATACAGCCCTACTTGTTCTTCTTATTAACAGTATTCTACTGAAATGATTCTGCCTTAGCTATAAGGAATTAGAACTATTCTAATCCCTGACTCCTTAACGCCGAGATAGCTTTAGTATTAAGTTTATCCTTGGGTATACGCCTAAGGATATCCTGCCTAAAGTTATATAGGTCTTTGATCTGCTCCTTAGAGAGGCTGTTAAGCTTGATTTCATCTAGCCTGTTAACCTTATTGCTTTTTATAGCCTTTATAAAGCTGGCAAGCTTCAGGTTACTAGTACTAACCTTAGGCTTAATAATACTTAGGTAGATAATCTGATTACCTTTAAGAAAAGGTACTAGGATATTATTCTTTATTATAATATAGCGAATACTGCGGATATATTAGTATCAGTACTCTAGCTAAGGGGCTACTGGTACTTACTGGGTTAGTTAGTATATTCGCACTTGGTTGAAGTCTGTGGATTAGTATATAAGAAGCCAGGTAAAGAGAGCAGCTTTAATAGTTATTTAATGCGCAGCTCGTCCTGATAGCAAGCGAGTTATCGGTATAAAGGTTTATAGAACTTTCTGCTGTATAACTGCAGCCTTGGGCTAGTAAAGCTTTTTTTTAACCTTTCGTATTCATTGTGTTGAGTTGTTGGGTCTGACTTCTTCTTTTGTTTCAACTTTCTATCAAAACTCTCTCCGGTGGAAGGATTTTGAGTTTAACCTTGGCAATGATAACCCCATTCAGCCTTACACTTTTGTGCCGAAATGGCTCATTAAGAGCTGCTGCATGCTGACGACGTCGAACGGACCACTCAGAAGTGAAGGTGTGCAACTACCATCCGCGATAGATGGGGTGACGTGGCTGTACCGTAAGGCGCGTGGTCACCCCCAAGGCAGATCCAGACTGGAGTGAGGTGTGGCGTAATAGTAGCTGAGATGAAAAGAGCTGTAAGCGCAACGTTGCTTTCTATGCAATGAGTCTGCCTTAATCCATCCAGTTTTCATGCACATCATACTGCTTTATTCTAGCTGACAAACACAGTTAATCTGTTCATTGGGAACTGAAATTTATGAGTCCAGGCCTTTATTTCATCCTGCAACCTCGGGCCTTTTCATGTCAGGCCCGAAGAATAAACGACAACGGTTTGTTCGAAGCGGCTTTCGTAACCTTTATGAACTCTCAGATAATGTGAGGATTGAAAAGAAGGTCTGTCGCTTCGCCAGAACATCTGCAACTGTACTTAATCATAGTTTTAGTGGCGTGCCATTTATTTTCCTTCATCCTAATCCAGCCTAACGAAAATCTAGCAGCACGGCATCAAGAATTTGCACTCTGAAACAACCTAAACTCACTCTCCCCGTTGTAGTCATGCTAAGTTCGGGTCTGGCACCTTCTATTGTTGTTTTTCGCTACACTCGGGCTGTCTCCCATATGGGTTTGGGAGGAGCTTGTCTCCCCTATCTTACTCTCAATGATTTTCCCCTCGACTAGTTTCTTTTTCTTGAATTGCTGGGCACACCCGCCGAAGTAAACTTATATCTTTGCTAACCTTGGAGAGCCAACTAAGAGATGGTAGGGCCATTAATTTGGCTATCTAGCGTCGCTGTTGCCTAATCTTTTGATGATTTCGTGAACGCCAGCAAACTTAAGTTCCTCTAATGTTTCTGTCCAAACCTGCTCCATAGTTTGAGTCTCCTGAGATGAGTAGATCAATGGCGCCATCCTAAACATCGCATGAAATATTAGCGCTCGGGTCCTCTCACAGCCCTTTGATATATAATACTTACGGCTGTAACTTTCCATCTTCAATATAAATTCCATGTGACTCCGGCCCGTGATTACAAGCTGCGTCTGTAAGGGAGCGTGCCCCCTTGCTAGGGGAATAACCAAACACACGAAAAAATATACCGATCATAAAGCCAGAGAATGTGCCCGCAAAGTCTCGCATGAGTGATGATCCATAACACATGCCTGGGTTGCACATGTTGATAACAACTGCAGATGGGGGGACGTGTTTAACCAGCTCCGTGACGAAGAACTGCCCCAGTAACTTGGAGGTCCAGTAGCGGGTTCCATATTCGCCCTGGTTAAACGTCTCCGGCTTATCAAATGTGGGCAGCAACGGTGTCGTCTCTCTTTCTTTGAATTTAGACCAGGAAGCTGTTTCGGAGCTGACGATGACCAATTTCCCTGGCCGATCCGACGGATTGCGCTCTTTGATGACAGGGAGCATGAGTATGGAGAGGAGGGCGGAAGACAAATGATTGATCTGCACTGACTCCTCGTGGCCTGTCATGGGGTTTAGCTCAAACCTCCCCTTGGATACTCCGGCATTGTGAACAAAAATGTCCAGGCGGTCCAGAGTTTCGCACTGTTTGACAAAGGACTGAATCGAATCATAGCGAGAAAGATCTACTTTCCACACATCGATGTGATGCTCGCTGAGAGATCTTCCCTCGAGGAGGAGTTTCCGAGCTATCTCCCCACTCGGAACATTTCGCACCGCAATGATAAGCCTCGATAACCCAAGATCAAGAAATTGGCGGGCGCACTCTAGGCCGATTCCTGTATTTGAGCCTGTGACGACGGCGGTTTGCCCTTGGAGGTTCACGTTCGCTTTGAGAGTAACTGGAGCTCCACCAAATAGCTGTCGTTTGATAAACGCAGAAGGTGAAGCTCTTTCTTCAGGCGTAATGTCGAACCGAGTGGCAGGCATGCTGATGATAGGCGTGGATCGATTGCAACCGGTCTTGGGGTTGGTACACACAGGCGAAGAGAAGAATGATGATATTCCTTTTTTTTTTTTCGAAATCTCAACCACGGTACGATCTTCATAAACTTTTATGACGATTTTATTCGCACTATCTTACCAGATAGCGTAGCGCTGTTGGTTCTACTATGGATCGGGGATATCGGCTGATAATGAGGAGCTGGTCACAAAGGTCTGTACCAAATAGGAAACATCTTTCGTCTTGGCATCGCATTTTGGATTATATATAGCGTGATGCCGTTGGCTGTATTCCGAATTGGGGAAATACTTACTAAATATCCGATCCTTCTTAAGATGCAGACAGCTGCTGAAGTTCGGATTTTATACCGGAGCTTATTCATTGTATTGAGATGTCGAGCTTTGGCATCTTCCATTGCTGTTTTTATTTTTATACTCCATTTCTCTTACGTATACCGGAGGCTTCCAAATTGACGAAGTGCTCATCTCGCTTCACGAAAAAAATCGAAGAGTCCGTTAACTCCCCCAAGTCACATCACTGTAGTGCCCTCAAATATCCGCCACAGAACAAATGTAAGTCTATCTGGGGGAAGATGAATGCGTAACCGCATTGAAACTTCCCTTGGCAGCGCGTTCAGTCGTGAGTGCAGATATTTGAACGTCATGCGGACCTATTCCAGTTAAAATATGATGGTAGTAAATCTTTAACAAGCCTGGGTCATGGCAGCATTCGTTTTTCATCAAGCTGTCGTGGCTGTGGTTCATTGCTATTCTGTTGTGACTCATGTGAGATTTTAATCGATCATCATTTCATTCGGCCCCCGACATAGCAAAATCGACTGAATTTAAATACAAGTTACGATTGCCACCCATCGCACCTCTGGCCAACTTCTCATCGTTGTCTAAACTCTAGTTTTTATCGTCATCTAAGTCTTCGAAACCGAATCAAGGGCCAAGCCTGAAACGTCCGAATTTTCGCACTTCGAAGTATTGTCGGGTCCATGATGCGGTTTCTTTTGCTATGCCTTGCTTCATACTGCAACTTGCACAACAACACTTAGCCGGGCAACCATATTTGTACACCAAGTTTTAAGACCCCATCGATGCACTTAAGTTTAGGACGTCCGAGGTTATGATTAGCTTGTTTTCGACCATCATTTTCATATGTATAAGCAATTTAGAAGACTGTGACTTGCTGAACATGCTCGAATAAACAGAGCCTTTCTAGCTTTTTGTTCCAGGGAAATATGACTGTCACATGAAAAACATGGCAATGATAGCACTGATGCATATCTAATTTTACAAATCGGTGATTTTAATCCAAAGCTAGGCGGCGAAGACTTCAATAGCTTAACCTCAATAAGACCGAGTAGGGTCAGAAAGATTATGCGACCTACTTTAGAACGAAGGTATTGAGTATTTCGGGGTTAGACGGCAACTGAACATGATGTCACGGCTCTCGTCTAGCCCTCAATTACTGGATTTTATTCTTTCCTCGTAACGCCATTAGCAAAAGAGTCAAAACATCATTCATAGCGTTGAGATAATTGATCCGGAGACGTAGATTAATTATGTATCTAGATCGTTCTAAGTATAAATGACAAGGCTAAGGGCTGTGAATGTTGGTGCGAAATCGCTCAACGAGAGTCGCAGTAGTTACGGCAAGACAACGAATAACCATCAAACATATACCCTGATTTTTGAAAGTATATCCTTACATGTTGTGCAGCCATAATGATTTCCAATAGTAACCCAAGCACTGACTCGAGATATAAATGGGATCATGTAGTGATCTATCTATAGCTACGTCCCTTATAACACGTTTATATAGCATGCCCACCTCTAACAACAATCGCAAGTCCAGTTGTTTGAGGCATGATGAAGTTCATTTTCATTCAATGACAACTTAGCTTCTCCTCTTTTTTTTTTATCTCCCGTCAGTGTAATCCAGCACAGCATCGCTTGATCTCGTAGTGGATCGCGCAAGATGATTCTAATTCTCGACAAGAGACCGTCTCTACCCTCTTTTCCAACGTCAAAAGAAACATTTTGATAGTCTGTGAACTGCCTAGAGGGGGATCAATACATTCATAGTTGAAATATTTCATTCGTTCTTCAGCCGTAAATGGTCAAAATGAAAGCTACACATTCGAAGCGGCTAAGGGTGGGGGAAGATATGAGAGGATTGAAGCAACTTGAGCGATCCATGCCAAAACTGCAACAAGGGCTACGGTGGGCCAATTAGATAAGCCGTAGGGTTGCGTCACGGACATCTCTGGCCTGGGTGCTCAAATGAGAGCTCCTTGAAAGACATTCCGTAGCCCGGTGAACTGGCCGTTCATACTTATCATCAATTGTCATCGATTACCACTCTTAAATGCCTCAGATTCTTGCTTCTAGACACAAAAAGCCCGGGGAATCACCCAATTTCTAGGGTGAGAATTGCATCACCGGCACATTGATCCGAAGACGGCTGGGGTCCTGAACCTGTCTGGCGGGAGGCTTGTCGGATATGTCGGCAACTCCCACCATAAGGTCCTCCAAAAGCACTCGAAACAAACCGTATACAGCTCTAGCCTAATGGCATCAGCAATCTACATGAATTAATCGCACATGTCACCTTCCAAAAAAGGCTCTCGCAATCGCCCAACCTTCCGGGCTGCAGCGATCATCGACCATTACGTCTAAACCCGTAGAACTTTTGGAGATTGTTGGAAGCTGTGCCTGATGCGATATTCCCCAACTTCTCATTATTTAAATCAGAATGATGGTAGTTCTTGTAGCTCAAGATTCTTCGCTTTTCCTTACGTATGTGTCTGCGTATGAAATTTGGCAGCATGGTCCGATTGATTTACCTCGTTTCTGCTCTCGCAGCACATGCTGCCAATGCGGTACCTACCCATGATCAACGCTCGTACCAGATAAAGGAAACACATATCGTCCCAAGGAAGTGGCAGAAGATTGAGCGCGCTCCCTCGAGCCATATCATTGACCTTCAGATTGGAGTGAGACAGGGCAACTTTGAAGAGCTGGAGAAGCGTCTCAACGAAGGTGAGAATCCCACAACCTCCATTGCAACCAATTTTTAGTGATGGTGTGATTAATATCTTATAGTCTCCCACCCGGATCATGACAACTACGGCAAGCATCTCACCCAAGACGATGTGAACGAGCTTATCAAGCCTACTGAGGATTCGCTCAAGCTTGTTCTAGACTGGCTTAAAGAGAACAATGTTACTCCTTCAGGCTATAGCGCTGCTAAAGATTGGATAACGGTATCTATCCCAGTCAGCTCTGTTGAGAAACTGCTCAATACGGAGTACCACACATTCGAGCATGACAACGGTAACCGCGTCTACCGAACATCCCAGTGGTCTCTTCCAATCCATTTACATGAGCATATTGAGACTATCCAGCCTACAACTTCTTTCTTCCGCGCCCACGCTCAGAGTTTTGACCATATTGTCGAGAGTTCCGAGGCAATTGATTCTCTCACATCAACATACAGCCTTAACGGGGGAGATGAGATCAGCAAGCTCTGCAACATCAGCTCTGTAACTCCGCAATGCTTCGAGGTCCTGTACAAGACGAAAGGCTACAAGGCAAAGTCAACTACGAAGAATTCAGTCGGCTTTGCCAACTACCTGAAAGAGCATCCTATCCGTTCTGATTTAGGATTGTTCCTGTCCAAATTCCGTCCCTTTGCTACAGCTGTCGCCAAGACTTTCAAACAGTTCGTTATCGCAGACGGTCCAGGTGATGGCCCTCTTACACCTGAGGATCTCGAGGAAGCCCGCTGCAAAGAGGCGAACTTAGATGTGCAAGCTATTGCCGGAATTAACTGGGATACCCCAATCATTAGCTACTCTACGGGTGGGAGGTAACAACTTTCGTCTCCTTGTTTGTCAGCGATCATTGCTAATTCTGATGTACATATAGCCCTCCTTTCAATCCCAGTGCCTCTACTCCAGATAACACCAATGAGCCATACCTGGCTTGGGTAAACTGGCTCCTCGACCAGAGGTCAATCCCTAACGTCATTTCGACTTCCTACGGAGATGATGAACAGAGTGTCCCCCGCTCATATGCAGAGCGTGTGTGCAAGCAATTTGCTGCCGTGGGCGCTCGAGGCACTTCGCTGCTTTTCTCTAGCGGAGACAATGGTGTTGGATCATTCGCTCCGGAAGAATGCATTAGCAATGATGGCAAGAATACGACCAAATTCCTGCCGTCATTCCCAGCCTCGGTAAGTTGAATTTAAGCTTCTCGTAGCTTTCCTAAATGCTGAACGCCAAAACAAAAACTAATATCAAATAGTGTCCCTGGGTCACCACGGTAGGCGCCACAAAGGAGTTCTCTCCGGAAGTTGTAGCCTGGCGCCCAGAGTTCACGGACTCCAATGGAGTGCACCATGGCAACTGGTCTTCCGGTAGTGGATTCAGCAACTACTTCTCGGCCCCAGACTACCAAAAGAAGGAGGTGACAACCTATATTAAGAACTTGAAGGGCAAGTATGATGGACTATACAACAAAGCAGGAAGAGGATACCCGGATATCTCGGCCCAGGGATTTTACTTTGCCTATTTTTGGAACGGCACTGAGGGTGTTATCAGTGGCACGAGCGCCAGCACGCCACTTACCGCCGGTATCATTTCTCTCGTCAATGACGCCCTCATCGCATCTGGAAAGCCTGTTTTGGGATTCCTCAACCCTTGGCTATACGCAAGGGGCTATAAGGGGCTAAACGATATTACCATCGGTACCCCATATGGATGTGGTACTGACGGCTTCTCTGCAACTGAAGGTTGGGATCCGGTTACAGGGCTAGGAACACCCAACTTCCCCGAGCTTGTTAAGTTGGCTGGCTGTGAGATTTAGCGCTATGGCATGTGAGAGTCGTTCCTTTATATAGAATTACTCCATCTTGATATAATTTTGATATGATTCTCGATCTCGTCTTGAGCCTTTGAGTACCTTGGATAAGGCAGATCCACATCCGGCAGCTGCGCTTTTTCTGGGATCAAACCAGCCTCCTACCTAGAAATTTCGAAGTCCAAACTGCCTATAACACCTGGCGCTGATCGAATCTGAAATCACCAATAGCTTTATGTGAGAAATAAATACACAAATCGGAACAAATGATAGTGACGGAATTTTATATTTTCCTGAGTACTGACTTATCCTCCCTCTTCATAAGGTCTTAGTGAGGCATCTAGCGCGGTTGGGCCGTCTCTGCGTTGGTATCCCAAGTCAAACTGATTGCTTTTCATAGTTTATATTTTTTCTTTCAGATCACTTTTATTTTCATTATTTTCAAGGGGAAGACAGTAAATCACAGGCTGGTATTGCCTGCCACGCACAATATGATGGCCATAACTCTTTAGATATGGTTTTCTATATAGATTCTGAGCTTTTGGTGTTTATTGTATTAGGTCAATCTTTTTGGCTCAATCAAGTGACATATAAGCATTATCTGTCCTTGTGGGGTGAGTCGATATCTGAATGAAGGTTCAACTTCCTCTTCTAATAAGTAAAACCCAACGCCGAACACAAGTCCCTATAACTGCCTCTGGGTATATAAACTCAAGGCTATTTATAGGTACAAAGTAGCTAGTAGGCAAACTTCCTATGGATATTTTTTACAGAGAGTGGTAAAGCTAGGACCAAGTTAAAGTATAGAAACTGCAGGATAGGAACTCTAGATATTTAAGATAGTCTGTTGAGCTTTATCAGTAAGCTTATTAGACTCTATACTATTTATATTAACAAAGCTCAGTTAATTTACTGTACAGAATAAGTATATATTCATAGATCTATCCTTTATCCCTGCCGGTCTGTAACTATAAGCCTCAGAGACTCTCGTTACCGCTTGTACCCGGATTCCCTGGTATAGGGTAGGCTTATCGCGAGGTTGAATGATCTGATGCTCGTTATGATTTTGGCGCTACTGCGTGACAATATTATACAAGGATTGGTTCTAGATAAAGTTAGTGATTGGCTCAAGAGCAACTCCAAAACATAGCCAATGACGGACTAGCCGATGAATGTATTGTGTGGGGGGCCTTATCCCAACTCATCACTGATAAAGTAGCACGACAGCTCTTGACAAGGGTTGCCTCACTTTTCATGCAAACCGGCTGCCTGAGCACACCACTCAGCCGCAAGAGTTGACGTGTAGTGGTGTCTCAGCCGTAGTAGGTACCTAGGTAGTGTAAGCTAGACGCCCGCTTACTGTTACATCCCTACCCTTGCATGCATATACGGTCGGCTGTCCTGGCCAGCCATATTCTTCTGCCACTCACTCTCATTATTCGGTAACCAGCTTTATGCTCATCTTATTGTATTCACAAATGTGCAAATCTGTTGCCGAACGAGGCTGCCGCATGCCAAGCATGCGAACCAGGACCCTAAGACCAGAATGCATGTAGGCAACCTTAATCTTACAGGGTTGCAGGACCTAATCACTGCCCACCTTTCTCTCCTCTCTTTTCTCGTCAGGTCAGATCACACAACTCATATTAGAGTTTTTTCGAGCACACCGACCCGACCGTTTTGTGCCGCCGTCCCTCCATGAAACGTCTAATACTATGGTCAGTCTAGGCCGGCTAGTTCAGGAACTCAGGCCTTTCAATACACAGGACGGATTCGTCAGCGCGGAAGATGGTATTTGGTACTGTAGCTGCGGGAGTTGCGCAATATACACCTACGCGGTACTACTAGACAGCCATAACCGGCCTATGGAAGGAATGGGTATGCTGCATGCTCTTTGATCTTATAATTCTTGCCTAGGAAAAGATCTTCGTTGACCATCATTACCCGCAGGGAGAATACAAGCCACATGTTCAACGCAGCGGTGCAACTTCAAAGCTTGCTGGCGCGCTCAAGATTTCCAAAACGTGGTCAATGAGTTCATAGGATGCAACGAAGCAAATTCACGACAGGATACTGTGATGAGGGCAAACATGATCATCGGCAACGAAAATTTTACGGGAAGTAAGTAATGAAACTAAGCTTTGTTCAAAGCATTCATGCTCGTTATTTCATGATGGATCTAAATCTCACACAACTGTGTCTAGTTTATTCGCCGAATGTTCATGTGCACTATCAACCCGTCTCGTTCCTATTTTTGCAGGAGTTCAGCTCGCCCGTTACGCAGATGATTCCCTTCAACCTTATTCAAACGCACAGCGGGCCGATTCCACAAGAACTTCTGTTTGGATATCTACTTCAACACAGCAACCCGGTTTCTACCGATTTACATGGCCAACGGGCCTGGCCCTGGCTTTGGCCCTGGGCCAGGGCTAACAATCTGCGGGCATAGTGTCCTGACACTCTCATCTCGCCAACTCCGAGAGCAGCAAGACTGCAAAGAAACCTCCCGTCACCTCGACCGACCTCGCGAGGCGAGCATACTGCCCCACAGCTAGTGGCTGCTCCGCCATCTTTATCGACCCTTCTGTGATTTTGACTGGTATAACATCTACTATCCATCCGTCTTGAGCAGGAATAACGGCGGGCCGATCGAACTTCATGGCTGACACTCGGTTTTGGGAGGGAGAAGGCTAGTTGCAAGATGGACTCAATTAGTATTCCGATGTGATCCTTGAGTTTTCGATATAGTAGAACCAGGGGACAGTGTACCTCAGTATTTCTCATGATCTCCTTGACGAGCGTGCTGCAAATGGTTGCCAACTGTGCGGTGTTTTGGCAAATATGGAAATTGTCGACGGATTGGAAGTTGGCATCCTCTGTTTCAAGCCAAGCGGCGACCTTTCCAATCTCGCTATCAGCAAGAGGTAAGGAATGGATCGTTAACTTCTCACTGTTGCTTTCCATTTCTTCTAGGTCTGCAACGAGGCAGCATAAGAAATGTTGCAATAGAGGGCAACGTCGACGTAAGGTGGCTTGCGTAGTGGATGTGTGAGGAAAGAGTCTGCGTGGATCCATGCTTGCCAACTGGCATTCTGGCGCTACATATACGGTCCGTAAGCCCGCATCCTGGAGCGAGACACGCAGCAGCCACCTGCGTTTTTGGGGGTCGGCTTACGGTTTCAGTCATGCAGCCCAAGGCTGCCCAAAGGTTCCTATATGGCTGGAACGGGGTTTTAGGTCGCAGGCATCCAGCCTAAGCAACCCAAGCAGCCCACCATCTTTGGGTGGCGAGGAGGCAGCTAACGGTTTCGTAAATGTAGCCCAAGGAGCTCGAAGCTGCCTAACTACGTCTTATGATTAGGTACTTCATATATTAGGCGATACCTCCAGAATGAGGCCACGATGTAATATTACATGATAATGCATGACATAGCCCGGATTTTGCAGCAATGCCTCACCCTGCGCGGTTGCCTAACATGTGAAGACCGAAAATTAACATAACGCGTGAGGCTACTTTTATATATTAGTCAGTGCCATTTGGCTAAATACGGCTTCTTCCTGACGAGGCGGATGAGGCCTTGGACTTGGTAGACGATATAGAATAAAAACGTTTCTAAAATATCTACGGCATTCCTTGCTGCAATCCCTAATGCCCCTGTCCATCTGGGCTTGCAACTATTTCTTACAATACAGAGAGTCGGTGTGTGACAAGCCGCTACTTGAGCCAATGGATGCATTAGGTGTGGCGGCTACTTCGTTTCATCTCGTCCAAATCCTGCTCCAGCTTCGCACGTGCTTAAAACACCAACCCCGCAAACTCATGTCCTGGGACGAGGAGCTGTCCTGTCTTGATAGAACAATTACCTCTGTCTGGGAGAACCCAAAGCTGCACACCAAACTAGTCAAGACCATCCTGGAGAGGGTAGTGGCTAAAGCTAAGGCACTGAAGAACCTCCTCGAACAGCTCTCTCCGGTACATCAGAAGAAGAAATTCGACATTCAAAAAAATATTCAAAAGATCACCAATACCCTGACCGCAAAGTCGAACGAGTCCCGAATCCTAAAGTATTTTGCCGATCTGGAGCGTGACAAGATAACATTAATGCTTGCCATTAGCACAATCAACTCGCCCGACCTCGACAAACCCGAAGATAATTCCAAATCGAGCAGAAAATCCCGGAACGAGAGAAAAGATATGGAGCCAAACGAGTCTGAACACCTCTTCGCGGAGCACAATCCTTTGAACGAAATTCTGCATCAGGTAAGAAGCCTCTCCACGCCATGTCCCTTCGTTCACTGTTTCTGACGAGACTACTTAGTTTACGAGCAGCCGTCAGCAGGTTCAGCAACTACAGCTAACCGCAACGTCGATAGCTAGTAACCCGACTTCAACCGGTGCTATCGATCCACGAGGTAACTCTGATACCAAAGTGAAAAACGTTATCTCCGGAAATGTGGCAGAGGGAAACGGAAGTTCTCTGGCAATCAGTTCCCGGTATGGTGGAATTATTGAAAGAAACGAATTCAAGGGGAATCGGAGATTGGACGGTATTCACGAGGAAGAAGTAATGAAAACATACATCACCGAAGTTCAAGCAGGCCCGATGGAGATAGACGAAAAGGAGGAAGTGATGGCGGAAATGCACCTCCCTTGTGGCACGCCTTCAGATATTGTTGATGCAATGGAAGTGGACGAGGAGGGGGAAAATTAGGCAGATAGCTCATAGGACGAAAGAGCATCACAGCACTAAAATGGATAGACTCCCGAACACAAGACTACTTCGTCCTTCATCCTGGCACAAGAATAGCACAAGATCGACATAAGTGAGAGAGGACGAGCAGCGTGTTTCTAACCAACGTGTCTGAGCAAATACTACAAGATGGAGCGATCCCATTCGTGTTATTCCTGACAAAAGTCCTTTTCTCGTCCACAGGCAAATAAAGGAAGAAGGAAACCGAGATCAAATCCTAGGTGAACAGCCTGCGATCGACATCTTAAAGTCATCACGGCACGTCTCTCTTGATGAGGCCCCACAGCTTGCCACAGTGTTCTTTGTTTCGGTCGCCGTTATCATCCAAGCAATTGCCTTGAAGTACTATTGGAAAAGCATGCGGTATTGGTAGAAGTTTATATCACACGGCATCTTCGGGGGAATCGTCGGTCTATGTAATTGAAACGTAAACGAGAAACAGACGATGCACCTTTTCGACCTTGAGCGAGCCTAGATAGTTGTCAATAGCATGCGTCAGCTAACAAAGTTGGTAGCACTGGTGACAAGCTGAGAGATTTGGCTGGGTTAGTGTCGACTTGCAACTCTGTCGCACAAAGCCAGATCTTTAGACATCGGCTCTCCAATACCATTAGGCCTTTCCCTAGTAGTTAAATTAAAGCCTAGCCATCGGGATGGGGTAGATTTAATTCAAGAGCCACAGAATATTTTTACCAAGGGCACCGGAAGGGACTATAGCCGTATAACAGATTGTATGGACCCCGGCCGCAGGCCTCAGACTTTGTTGATGGGCGCGGTATCGCCAACCCGTTGTTTAGGCTGTCTTGCGAAGTAATCGGGAATTGTGTTTCTTGTTGCACCTTGCGTCGTTCCTCACGGCTGTGGTGCAAAATATTTGCTATACCAGATAAGAATGGGTTTTTCGAGAATCACTGGTCGGAGATGAAGGTTTTGAATTCTTGATGGTTGCAAGAGTCCATGTGTAGTTTCGAAGGAGGAACCGGAATCGCCTTGTTTGTTGTGTTCAGACGGGTGGCTAAGCGCATTGCTTATTTCTTGGGTAGGGTGGCATAAGCACACCATGTGACTTGAAGAGATGCAATACTACACAAACTAATGCGTTGGCACTAATTGCATGACGCCTTCCAAGCGCCTTGGTTACCCGCCTCATGCTATTGGCTGGTAGTTCCCATCACAGTTGCGCCCCGAACCTTGGCCTCTTCCAGTGATGTAATTAAGTAATGGTTCAAACCCGGTTTTCTGGGAAGTCCAAAGTCCCGTATCTTGTACCAGGATTGGGTCATTACTCAGTTGCTCTGAGCGAGGTGGGCCTTGAAGCGCGGGATAATGATGACCCTGATACTCTTGGAGACCCGAATGAGCCTCCGGGGGAAACAAGGTGGAAATACATAGAAGAAGAGTACAAGGGCATTTTACAGGCTGACTACTCGGTCCTCAGCGGCCGCGTCTAGGCGTAACATCCAATTCCCTGCTGATGACCAGCTCTTCCAAGACAAGATCGGGAGATATCTAATCGCTTGGGAGAAAGTCTTGGCACAACAGACAATACGCCACGGAATAATTCCAGTACTAAGACGACTACACTGTGAGTAGTCTTATCTTGTACCCGGATTAAAGTGTGGCCGGGTTCTGACGTCATCTTACTCACCAGCCAATCAGCCTCTCCACACTCTTGACTTGGGACTACTTGCTGATCGGAGTACGAGCTAAGCTTTCGTAGGTTGCCGATGTCTCGAAGGCCAAACGCATGTTCACATCTTGCCATGATGAGAGCTCCCTTCGCCCTCGTCGCCTACAACAGAAAAATATCCAGTTCAGTTGAGCATATGCCACTCACAGAACTCCAGGGAATCCCAACGCCGTATAAGTGTTCTTTAACTCCAAAACCACTGGCCATGATCCTGGGATCTGAACATCTGCGAGGTAGTACGTGAGCAGCGTATGCATAATAGGACCCTCATAATTTTAATCTAGGTACATCACTTGCACCAGGGCTTGGCGTTTCCTTTCCCAGTCTGTGCAAAATCAAAACTTCCACATTGCTCATAGATCTCAACTCCACCAAGTTCAAGTGTCTACATTGTCCAAATTGTCCACGTCCCTCTAGGCGCGGAGGAAGCTAGTCCCTTGGAGCCTCAGACGGTGGACAATGCAAAATCAGTACCCCAAGAGGATCCATCCCAATTTTCAACTTAAGCCTAACTTTATCTTTAATGGCAGCTAGACGCAGAGGCAATGTTGCACTCGGACATCTCGCCGTTGGCCGGATTTGCATTGATAATGCCATTTGGGGACGGACTCCGGGCTCTGCCAAGCCAAGCTATGTCGCGGTCTCAGATATCCCAGCTTCCAGTTCTAGAATTCAGGTGCTTCATATTAGTTGCACCTGTCTATTAAGACCCACACACGATGTTTAGGTCCAGACAACGTGGGCTGATGGAGTGAAGGAGTGGCAAGTTCCAAAATGACGCAGCGATTCTCACGGAATACAGAAATAGTTGAAATAGGGAAGTTGATAATGAAGACCCGTATAGATGCTTTGACCCCTGTCATAGAAATACTATATGTAAAGACGTTGCCCTCACAGTTCACGAAGATGTATCTGGAACAACCAGCCTTTCCGACCACATTAGTCACAATGGTGTCCGTACGCTCTCTCGCAGCCTCCATTCTGCCTCTTGCCTCCATGGCAGCAGCTCTCCCTCTTGAAGATGGAGGCGTCAGCATCAACATTGTTGGTGGCACAACCGCCACCATCTCCGAGTTCCCCTACATTGTCAGTCTAACTGAGGGCGGCTCCCACTTCTGTGGCGGTGTCTTGTTGAACGCCAACACCGTCTTGACTGCGGGACACTGATCCGGGGGCGTGCACGCTTCTGCCGTCAAGGTCCGCGCCGGAACTGCTGTAAGCCAATCCCATTCACGTTCTAGTTCTTCGACCTCTTTCTGACATCAATTTCCCTTGCAGACCTGGGCTTCCGGTGGTAAGCAAGTTGCAGTCTCCTCCATCAAGATCCACTCTAGCTATACCGTCAAGGACGATATCCCCTACAACGACATTGCGATCTGGAAGCTGTCATCGACCATCGCTGAGAGCTCTACCATCAAATACGCCGCGCTCCCAGCTCAGGGCTCTGATATCCCTCTGCTGGCACCTCTGTCACTGTTGCTGTCTGGTACGTTATGGACACTTGAGAATCTGCTCTATGTTAAGTCCACAACAAGCTAATATCTTGTCGTTTTCTTTAAATACAGGGGCCTTACTACCGAAACCGGCACCAGCGTTGTCTCGGCGCTGCGCAAGGTCACCGTCTCCGTCGTCTCCCGCGCTACCTGCCGCTCCCAGTACGGCACCTCGTCCATCTCTGATGCCATGTGGTGCGCTGGTGCCACTGCTGGCGGTAAGGATGCCTGCAGCGGCGACAGCGGTGGCCCCATTGTCAACTCCTCTGGAACCCTTCTCGGTATTGTCTCTTGGGTTAACGGATGTGCTAGGAAGGGCTATGCTGGTGTCTACACGCGGGTTGGCAGCTTTGTTGACTGGATCAACACCAACAAGGCTTAGATAACCATGTAATTGTTAGCAGCCTGCAAAAGAGTATTTAATTTAGACAATGAACTTAATTAACCATCTAAATCAAGTGATTGCTTGGTATAAATACACTTGGTCCGAATCTTTGCCTTATCTCCAGTACTTATATGAGCTAAAAACTCTCAAAACTAACATTAAAAGGATAAGTACGCCGACCGGGATACAAATGTATTGAATAAGGATGGTGTTCTTAAAAGGGCACCCATCTGAGTACGAAGAAAATCCGGAACAACTGCATCCCATTTCTCAACAACGGTGTTTTGGAGCCCTGATGGCTGTCCAACAAGGAATAGCATCAATATTGCTTCATTTCGGAATGATACAATCCGCCCCTGTTCTGGTTCCAGGTTTCAATGTCTGAGTATGCGGTTTGACAGGAAAAAGTCCCCCACTTGGTTTTGGACGTGGTCGAAGGTGGCGTAGCGGCAGCACTCGCTCTCCAAATGGTTGAAAAGAGCGGCGATGGTCGTAAACGGTCGGCGGCATCTGTGGTTCGGGCAGTGATAGAGGACCTGCTGGTCTGAATGAGACAGATCAGACAAATATTAGCTGAAAAACCTCTCCTCTGGGCTTGGAAGAGAGTGCTTTGCTTACGCCTTGGGGAGTTGACATGCTGCGAAAGGGCATAGAGACTGTTGAATTCATGGCGGCAGAGATTGCACTGGTACGCGCGTCCGTTCCAGCATGTGTCGCCAACTTCATAGTGGACCGTGCCTTTCCATCCAATGAGTTTCTTCGTGATGACTCCGTACGGATCTTTGTCCCGGACAAATCGGTAGGTCTCATCTCGGTTCAATCCGGGCGCTCGAGGGCAACGACCTGACTCCAGATGACCAGCTACTGCTGCGGCGTACGTGTAGCGTCGGTCGCAGAAGGGGCAGCTGGCTTGTTTCCCGCGATGACGGACCGATCTGAGGTGCTAAAATGACGCGAGATGGAGAAGTCAGCCTGCCGTTGAGCAACATCACTGCACCACTAACTTGGTCGACCTACCGTCTTGATCGATTGGAGGCTTGGGAAAGACCGGTTGCACTCTCGGCAGTAGTTGTGGAAGGATACTTCGTGGTCATGGAGGCCTTCGGCTGATGGAAAGGTTCTTGCGCAGCGTCTACAATCGCTGGGCCAGTGGTTGAATTTCTGGAGGTGACGCTGATGTTCTCTCCGGCTTGGGCAAATGGCGCCGCACACTTGGCATTTGAAACCACGTTGACGCATGCTGGAGGCGGAGGCAAGCAGGCAATCTTGCTTGAGGAGGGTGAAGTGGCAGTTTCAGAAGTGAGAAGAGGGAGAGGAAGAGGAAGAGGAAGAAAAGAGAGGCTTCTGCCTGAGGCAGTCCTAAGAAACGGGAGCAAAGAGGGAAGGAAGGAACCACACACACCATTCCCTCAGCATGATAAACAACTCCTACCCAAAGAATAATCACTTCAAGGAAGGGAAAAATAAATGAATCATAGTATGTCAAGTGCGTATAAATTCCGTGCTATCCTACCTCCTTTTGTAGGTACTCCTAGCTTATGGTATGATAGCGATGGCGATGGCTTCACTTTGGAGGGTATTGAACCAGCAACCAAGGTGAGGTAGAAGTACATTTGCTCTAACAGTAGCCTTCCTCCCCCAATACTTATCGCCGTCGCGGTCTCAGATATCCCACCTTCCAGTTCGGGAACTCTGGTACTTTGCATTGATACAGTCAGTCAATGGCGGCATTGATCAATTGTTGGGGAATATCAAAGAACACTCACACATTGCGACAATTGGAACGTGGACGGAGGATTGAGATACTCGTTTTGGCTTCACCTTGACGGCTACTAGACCCAGCAACCACGATGAGGTACGAGTATATCTGCTGGGGCCGCCCACCCACCCCCCAGTATATTATTTCCGTACTGGGACGGCTCCCTAAAACAGGAATCGCTGTAGTTAAATCAAAGAAAGACAATGCAACGAACGAAAAAAAAAAAAGGACCGCTGGGCTTCCGGGGGGAAAAAAAAACAAAAAAACCCCCAGTCACCGGAAAGAAGCGAACGGAAGGGAGGAAAAGGGGGGAAGGCGGGAAAGCGAGTGGATGGGGGGAGAAACGAGTGAACTCACCAAAGTAAACCCCCGATCGAGGACTCATTCAACGTCTCCAGCAACAGGCCCATCTGACCACCAATCCAGCGGCATGATCTTGCAAGAGGTCTGTGTAGGCGAGGCTGCTGTGAAAACGCATGTCGAAAACTGACTCAGAATGGTTCAGCGGGAATGCGATGGGCTTGAGGTGCGTTCGATGCGTCAACCGTCGGCAGTTGAAAGCCCTCCCCAGCGGCGTCATTCCGATAATGAAACCAGAACCGAGTCCACCACTATGGCAAACAAAGAGTGTCAAAAGTCCCAAATCCGGCCGCCCCTAAAAAGGGGCGGTAAGTTGTCGAGGCGGGGCTCCAGGCCTCATATTCCAGAGCAACGTGAAAAATTGTCGACAACAGTTTACACTGTTTGTCTTGGCGTCGCACCCCCATTCCCACACCTTGGTTCGCCAATTGGCGAACTTGACCAGAAGGGGCTGATAGGAGGCTTTGGGGATCTCTTCCTCTACCTCTTCCTCACCATATTGTCCTTCCAGATCGAACCTAGCCATCGCTGCCATCAGCATGTTGACTTGCTAGGCCTCGTACATGAGCCAAAGGCCCACGACTCCGACGATGATGGCGATGGCTGCGAGGACGATGGCGATGACGCCGAGGATGATGGTGGTTGAATCCGACATTTTCAAATGAGTATCGATCGATGAAGAGAGAAGAAAACCAGAACCGGATCAACAGCCCAAGAAGCTGCTTTAATACTCCAGGTCTTTGTTTACTTTCGTGCACTCCGCTTGCCCAGCCAAAGTTACTGTCCGCTCTTACCCTACCATGACATCTTTTACTCTCTCGTTTAATGGAACCATCAGTAGTACCTTACCTATTGAGCAATAAAGTAATGGTTTAACAGAAGTTACAGCGCCCAATTTGATGATAAGTACTTGCCACTACCTACTTAATAGAACTAAACACCTTTACGATCTGTCAGGTGGTACCATCTCATCCGTTCTTCTCAAACTTTTGTGTAAAAAACAGAAGCAAAAGTGCAAACTTCTTCTCCAAGGTTTCCGTGAGTCATGTCACTGACGTATGAAACAGTCAAGTCGTGGCCAAAACAACGAGGTAAACAAACCACATTCAGCTCCAACGCAACGCCAACACAACTCTCGTAGGTTTAAGTTATGTATTAACATTCAGGGAAGTGCCAGCCCTCCAGATGACGTATCTAGATCCTGGACTCTGCTGTGCTGCGACTTCTTGAATGCATCCGTCGTCGAAATACTCTCGGAGCCAATATACTCTCGACACCATACTTTTACGCTCGTGGATTGGACCTTGACCCCAAATCTGGTGTTGCAATCATAGCAACTGCCCTCGAAGAATTTTTTAGGCTCCCTCATTGCGGCTTGTGCCACAGTCACCCAGTCATTACCATCCCCGACGGGACAATATTGATACGCAGGAGGGTTGGAGGACGGTGGTTCGTACCGCCGCTCATCCCTTGCCACTTTCATGGAAGCAACAAAGCTTTTTCGTTCCTTTTCGCTGAACCCACGCCACCAGCCTGGCGCACAAAAGGGTTGGTGCCCGCAAATCCATCTCTCGCCGTAGGGGGGTCCTTGCAGCAGACTGAATCCTTCGGGTACCTCGAAGGTTAAAGTTCGATCTATGTAAAAAGAATCGCCTTCTATCCTCGGCGCGATCCGTTGATGGGGGTCCCAGCCTCTGATGCTCCAATGTTTGTATTTGATCTTGACTGGCTGCATGATCAGGTGAAAGAATGAGCACCAGTGTTTTTTGCTCCACTCCGGCTCCTTGCATAGGCGACGATACTTGAGCACGAACTGGATAAATCGGTGATCGTAGTACGGAGTAACTGGCCAGCCCTTCTTTTTCGAATCCATCAAATGAGCCCGTAGCTTGGGGCATTTGGTTTTCAGGGGATCGCAGGGACCATAGTGAGAATTGTAGGGAGGTGTGCTGTGCAATTTATAGCAAAGGCTACAGACCCATTTAGCTGGACTGTTTCGGGCCAAAATTTCCAAGTACTCAAGTCCTTCGGGACTGGCAAAAATTAACCTCGAGTCACCACGAATGGTGTGGCATACCTGTTTCAGCCTCCTGGATGTCTTGGATACGACGAAGAGCATGAAGCGCGGCAGCCGGCGAAGAATCATTGCCAGTATAGTATCGGGAAGTTTATTCAGTAGATGGCAGTTTGGCGGTTGCAAAACATCCTTGGGAGTTTGTGCCGGCACGGGCGATTTTTGCTTTTTCCCGAAGCACATGGCAACATCCCTCAAATGCGTGGTGCGTAGGAATATTCAGTTCAAGGAAAGAAAGAGCTGTGACTTGTGGAAGAAAGAAGGCGAACCACCGGTCCGTGCCTTGCCTTTATATAGGTATATGCCTACTAACTAATTCAGGATATACTTCAGAGGTGTCTACGTAGCTAGAAAGGTTCAGATGAATCACGCTTCGCGTTGAAGGTTTTGGGGCAACAATCACAAAACTCAACACCAAACTTTACTTAAAGGCAACCTAGTTCGTTCATGTTGCCACATCAAAAGTTTAGCCATTTTCAATTCGAGTGTTATCTTTTGGTTGGAGCTACATTTAGTGATGAGTGATAGGACTGAGTTTTATCTGTAATAAAGTGGATCTAGACACAACACTGGCATCAAATGGCGACATAGGCAAATACCGATACGGACCACAAAAATAAAGTCACAAGCTTAGAGTATGAGAACACAGGGAAGTTAGTTCTGTTATTGCCCTTGGCCTGCCTCGTGTTTACATTTACCTTTCGTTGGCAAACTTTAGCACCATTGCAGCTCCCTCAACCCGTATTCCCAGGTTACCCTATATCCAATCGACATTCAAGAAACTACGGTTCATCTGCAATAAACGAGCTGCGCATACAGTCTGACTAAACCTTAACCATATCGACAGGAGTCCGTATTATTATACAGCATTTCCATGCTAGTCGTTCATTTCTCGCTCCCCACCGCTTGACTAAGTCGGTTATATCATGTCTAGATTCTTCTATGCTATTCTCGAGCCTCTGGCCTCCATCACAGCACCCGGAAAGGTGCCCGGTTAGCTCAATCGGTAGAGCGTGAGACTCTTACGAGTTCACATCTCAAGGTTGCGGGTTCGACCCCCGCATCGGGCTGTTCCTATAATGAACGATTGATCACTTTTTTGGCCTTTTTGGCTTGTCGAGAAAGAATGTCTACAATTGGCACGAAGGATTGTTGACTAGCCGAGCCTGGCTATTTTTCGAATATTCCATATGAAACATACAAGTTGTAATGCTGAGAATTGGAACGCTGTGCAATGTTTGCTAGTCGTGAGGTCATCCTCGGCCTGAGAATGCGTCATGGTGATAGGCCAGGTATGACTCACGGCAGGAGAGCAGCAAGGCAAACAGAAGAGGACCGTGTGTACCAGGAGGCATCCGTCCGAGGCCTCCATCGTGGAGAGCATGGGAATGAGGGGAAGAACCCTGTGAAAGGGCCCCGAGATTCCGTCACTCCGGCATTCCGCGCACGAGGAGACGCACCCCGCAAATAAGTTCAAGCATGGCCTATCTTTTTCCCTATCTTGGAATGGAGGAGTGGAACAGTCCCAAGCCGCGTCTCCACAAAGATGCTGGCATTGGCTGCGGAACCGCGTAGCTCCATGGCGAGGGAGAAGCGTTTGAGGGGAGAGGATGGGTGACGATGTATAGCCGGGGCGAGGGGCGAATGTACACAAACGCATGCGTCGATGAATGGGTGAATGAGTGAGTGATCGATGAAGATAGATGGTGATACATATGAAGAGAGCTTGAGAGATCTAAGAAGAAGACACTCGAGAATTTTAGCACTTTTGGGAATAGCGGCATGCCTGTTATCACAGCTTGTGCCATCTCAAGATCCACCCATCTCCATATCCCAAGCTACCTACCAAGAGCCGTGGGCTTTTATGCGAGGTGGGGTTGATGAGGTCAGTCGAGAGCTTGCTTCCCTCGACAATATAAATCTGGCTTTCCACGAACGGGCGGGCCGCACCTGATCCTCTCTCTCTCTCTGTCACTCACTTTCACCCACTCTCATAACCTTGTGAGCTCGAAACACACAAAGCACAATCAAGATGGCGCCCGCAGAGACCGTCGCCCTCACTGCCCCCAATGGGGTCAAGATCGACTTGCCGACCGGGCTGTTCATCAACAACGAGTTCGTCAAGTCCAGCGCCGGTGCCAAGATCAGCAGCATCAATCCAAGGTGCGTCATCGTTCATGTGACATCGCATGGCGTCCTGTTGTGCGAGCCCAGTAAAACGGGAAATGCAAGGGTAGCTAACGGGCATGTCTCACCTTAGTAACGAGAGTGAAATCACCTCGGTCGAGGCCGCATCGCCCGACGACATCGACACAGCAGTCAAGGCGGCGCGCGCGGCCTTTGAATCGCCGGAATGGAGAGACCTCCCCGGCACTGACCGCGGGGAGCTCCTGTACCGCTTCGCCACGCTCATCGACGAGCACAAGGAGACGCTCGCCACGCTCGAGGCCTGGGACAACGGCAAGGCCTACTCGGTGGCCCTGAACGAGGACGTCGGCGAGGTTATCAAGACGCTCAAGTACTACGCCGGCTGGGCCGACAAGATCCACGGGCAGACCATCCCGACCACGCCCCAGAAGTTCGCTTACACCCTCAAGCAGCCCATCGGCGTCTGCGGCCAGATCATCCCGTGGAACTTCCCCCTCGCTATGGCCGCCTGGAAGATCGGCCCGGCCATCGCCTGCGGCAACACCGTCGTCCTCAAGCCCGCCGAGCAGACGCCGCTGTCCGCGCTGTACCTCGCCACCCTGATCCCCAAGGCCGGGTTCCCGCCCGGCGTCATCAACATCGTCAACGGCTACGGCCGGGACGCGGGCGACGCGCTCGTCTCGCACCCGGGCGTGGACAAGGTGGCCTTCACGGGGTCGACCCTGACGGGCAAGGCCGTGATGAAGGCGGCGAGCCAGACCATGAAGACCATCACACTCGAGACGGGTGGCAAGTCGCCCCTTGTCGTCTTCAAGGACGCCGACCTCGAGCAGGCCGTCAAGTGGGGGCACCTGGGCATCATGTACAACCAGGGCCAGGTGTGCACGGCGACGTCGCGCATCCTGGTGCACGAGGACATCCACGACGAGTACCTGCGCCTGTTCAAGGAGGAGGTACTGAAGAATAAGGTCGGCGACCCGTTCCACGACGACACGTTCCAGGGGCCGCAGGTTACCAAGGCGCAGTACGAGCGCGTGCTGGGGTATATCGAGACGGGCAAGTCAGAGGGCGCCAAACTGGAGAGTGGCGGCGTGCCGCACAAGAATGTCGGCGACGGCAAGGGATTCTTCATCGAGCCTACTGTCTTCTCTGGCGTCAAGGAGGACATGCGCATCTTCCAGGAGGAGGTATTTGGGCCGTTTGTGACGATCATCACGTTCAAGACAGAGGAGGAGGCCATCCGCGTGGCCAACAACTCGTCATACGGGCTGGGAGCTGCCCTCTTCACAACTGATGTAGAGAGGGCGCACCGTGTAGCAGGAAGACTGGAGGCTGGTATGGTCTGGGTCAACAGTTCCAATGATTCTGACTTCAGGGTACCGTTTGGAGGTGTCAAGCAGAGCGGTATTGGTCGAGAGCTGGGAGAGGCCGGTCTGGCTGCGTACACCCAGATCAAGGCTGTACACATTAACATGGGGACCAAGCTGTAGTAGGATAGTCAATGATGAATGATATTTTGCGTTGATTTAATGAGCAAAGCCGATTTCTGTAACCCTGTATATCGATTGATCCAATGTCAGTTCTGAAGTGATGCTCATCTTGGTAAAGTCACACCGACTCGCTTGTGTAACCATGAGCCTAATGGCTATGTAACGCAGAGACTTGGTGCCAGAAGCAGCCATATCAAGAACATCGGTCGAGAGACTATATTATTAAAATCTAGACTCTCTACCTTTATTTATTGATTTTAAACTTTTTTTTCATATCATTTACTTTCTTTTTTTTACTTTTTTTTTGTTTTTCATTCTGTGTGTGGTTTGTTCACGACTGGCAGGTGACTGGAAGCTGTACGTACAGAAATTAATTGTTGACTATCCCTCCACAGTTCCCCAGTCCAAACATTAAGAATCGCCTAGGAGGATTCTCTCCAGAATTAATTGCTCATGAGGCTTTAGAGCCCAATATCAATCATGGAGCTTCTAAACGTGGTGTTGACCGAATTCCCGATAAAGAACGTCGGCATCACCCTCGCCATCCGCAGCGACGAAACAGCCGGCGCATGCTTCCAAAGAGCTTGGATCCGCTGACGAGCCGTTGATTTCTTCCGACGGTTGTGCAGGTCAAGGCCCAATACGTGGATCGGTGTACTAACCAACTGGGCTGCAGCAAGCGAGGCGAGGTTGGCTAGCTCTGAGTTTCCGGATTTGGCAGTGTTCAAGGCTGGGTTTGCAAGGGACGAGGCGGATAACTGGGCAACCAGAGGGGGCAGCTGAAACGAGGTGAAGCAGGTCGTGGCATCGCGAGCGGCAAACAGTATGTACGAGAAAAGAGGCAACGACGCTTTCCCTACGGCCCTGGCCACATAACCATCCTTGTATAAACAAAGCCCCGTCCCGACAGCAGCGGATACACAGAAGCGAGTCGTCGAGAGTTTAGCAGACGAGGCGGACATGGTGGCAGGGTCGTAGGAGTCGTCGATGGTGCAGAACGAGTTGAGGAGGTTGGCTGTGGCATACGTGCCGAAGTAAACAAGGAAGCATATGTGGAAGGCCCCAAGCAGTTTCTTGGGCTTCGAGAGGAAGGACTTGCAGGAATCTTTGAACGAGTCGCCCTTTGCAACGCGGTAGTATATCATCCTATCATCATCATGGTCAGTTGCTGTCTTTATTTGCTCATATACCATCCACACCACACGAATGTACTTGGATTCTACTTGGAGTAAGCTCGACCTACTTACTTGTCAATGGCATTCACCCATGGAGCAACAAGCGCTGCGGCACATGCGGCCGAGAAGAAATCAGCAGCAAAGCTCCATGAGGTGCATTGCTGCTGCCTATGGATACTTTCAACTTCAGCCATTGTAGCTAAATGACAATGAGAGATGAGTCAAGAGAAGGTGTTTGAAAGAATAGAACATTCTGACCTTCAGCTAGTGACAGACTCCCTTGGTCATATAATAGGAGTCGCATCGAGGGTACAGGCTGCTTATCCCCTGCCCCCTCCACCTCCGGTTTGCAATGACTATTCTCCCCGGACCCCAAGAAGTGACTAACATTCAGTCGAGATAAGACAATGAATCCGTGGGGTTCCGATATACTTCCCCAATATGGCGTAAACGCCCGCAAAATTCCGTGCCTTTCATGCCCTATTACGTTGCTGCAGCGTCTGATTGGGAGGTCCCAACAAGGTGGCTTAGAACCATGCAGCTTGGGTACGAGTACGACTCGCTCAACGCTTTGCCAGCGGTCCATGCTAAGCCGAACGACAAGGCTGTATTAGCTGCAGTCTAGACTGTGTTAGCCACTGAAAGTTCACCATTGATTTGATGGCCCAAGATCTGTCCTAGATCCAGTTAGTGCTTCCCCACTGCGCTGATGCACGTTGGGGCGCCTATGCTAACCCGCCGGTTGCCGGCTTGGAATGTGTTGAGGGGTGTCATGGTGCTATCCTATTTCGAGATTGCGAGTAGCAAGTATTCGGCGAAATTCCCGTTGGGATAGCTGGGTAAAGCTAATGCATCAGGATGAATTGATCTGTATTCTGAATACCTGCCCCTGATAAGCGGTGGGATGAGACATGAAACGGGTCGTTCCGCTTGGTCGTTCAACAAAAAGGCGTGATAGCCAAGTTATGATTCATTCATAATTGCGTATGGTATGCATAAGCATACTTGTGAAACCCTGATAAGAAAGATTGCTGTGATGAGGACAACACCATGTCTGGTCAGCTACTTAGATTGCCGGTCAGAGCACCATGTCAACGCATCTGAAATCGAGGATCTGTGACCTTTGAAACTGGAAATCGGAACCTATGGCCTATTGGAGAGATTGTATTAATTTTCATATGAAAGATTCTCCGTATCCAAGCTAATATTACAGTCTATATTCCCCCGCTTCGTTGTGCGACTTCTGCATCTATAGCCTCGAGTGCGGACTTTTGGCTTCTCCTCAATTGAGCGACACATATCTTTGATGGAATGCTTTTGACAAAATCAAACCAACCGCTTCTAAACTCTCCTAGACTCGCCCACCGACTTCAACGTTAGCAAATGAGAGCTCCTTCATTGTCTCTTTCCATAGCCGGCGAGTGACCTCCGCTGATTTGGGCGAGTACACAAATGGTCCCATACTATGTCCATCACATTAGCAAATGTCATTGTAGAAGGAAGCCAGCTAACTGATTCCGGGGCGGAAGAAGCGCTGGGTTGAACTTACGGTCTAATCTTGTTCCCATCGATGGCTTGGCCATGCGACTTTTCCCCTTGCTTCAGGGCGGCATTCATCACGACGTACGCACCGACTGCGGGCTTGCGGCCCAAGAGGCCAAAGTAGAGCGCCATAGCAGCCCTATATGCGATCCCTTCCCCTTCAACATCCCTGCTTAGCCCTGACCCGTGGCAAAGGCCGGGGTTGGCCGCGTTGATTATCACGGCCGATGGCGAGACGTGTGTTGCTAATTTAGCCAGGAAAAGCTGCCCTAGTAGCTTTGAAGTGCCGTAGCGTTCAAACGCATCCCACTTGGCATCTCGGTTATCAAGGGTAGCCAGGAGCGGGTCCGCATCCTGCTCAACGAATTTAGTCATACCAGACATGTCGGAGGACACGATGGTCAATCGCCCTGGAAGGTTGGCCGCCCGCTTCTTGGATTCGAGGGTGGGTAGAAGGAGGAGTGTTAGGAGCACAGTGGATAGATAGTTGGTCTGGATATCCTCCTCGTGGCCTGTCAGCTCGCTGATGATCATATTCTTCCTGAAAATCCCAGCGTTGAGAACTGCAATGTCGAGATTGTTGAGCTGGCTTGCCCTCTCAGCGAACCTAGTGATCGTGGCATAATCTAGCATATCCAGTTTCCACACCTCGATAGAGCCGGGCGTTAACTTGTGCTTGGCCTCCAGTATCTTTGCCGCAGATTTTCCCTTTTCCTCATTCCGGGCGCCTATGATGAGCTTGCTGACTTTCAGAGTGAGGAGTTGATCGGCAACCTCGAAACCAATGCCCTGGTTAGCCCCAGTCACAATTGCTACCTTTCCCGTCAGGTCGACATCGGATACCGGTCGGGGTGATTCGAATAGCTGGCGCCGAAGCCAGTGGGGAAATGATGCATATTTCTGGGGGCTGCAGTCGAACAGTTCCATTTTTACTCTCATGAGGGCCTGGAGCAAGTCTTAGATTTGTAGAGAGGTAGAGAGATTTGTCCGATCTGTAGGTCAACGAGGATGATTGCTTCCTTCATGTTAGAAATGAGAGTTCCTGGTTCCTTATATATGTAAAATTGATAAGCATCCATCATCCTCTAATATATAACTTCTCACATCACATTGGGCTCCAGAAACCATATCTGCTCTAATTTTGGTTGACTCTCAAATTCATAATCTCAAATGCGGTGGAGCCAACTTCATGGTGGCACTGATGACAGTTTCACCATCCTTGGTTAGACCGTAGGAGGAGCAATGAGACGTTGATGACAGAATTTCCATTCCTGGTCAAGTTCATGCAAGCACAAGCCACCTACCACTGCTCCACTTCTATCTCTTATATGCCCAGCAAGTTTCCATTTCTCTAGCTTTGATGCATCCAACACGAAGAAGTCGGACCAAAATTGATCCCGAAGTTTAAAGTGCCGGTGACCATTTTTACCTAAAAGAACCAAACGGAACCACTTCTTCTAGCCTCGACCATGTCAGCGGACGAAGCCACTCAAGCAAAGCAGCGGAGGAAGCTCCAGAACCGGGTGAATCAAAGAGCCCGGAGTAAGTTGCGACGTATCCATTGCCCACGTAACACAGCTAACTCGCCCAGGATCCCGTCTAAAAGGAGATGACGACAAGCCTCGCCGTCCATTCGAAGTCACGCGCTGGCGCCTTGATGACGAAAGAGCCGTATCTGGCGTCCGAAGCGGCCGACATACTAATCCTGCAACTCGACACGATGATGCCCCAAAACAGAAAGGCTGGTCTCTTGAAACCTGCCGCGTCCCGCCCCTTAGTGCACAAGATGCCGCGTTGGTAGAGAGAGAGCCCTTGCTGAGGCTAGCCCTACCGTATCTTGCCCGGAAAACATCGCCATTGCAGGATCATCTTCTACACCTTATCCACTTCAACGTTCTGCGTGCCGTCTTCAGACTGAAATTCATCCTCGCGACCTCGACGGCATTCTGCATCGGAGGAAACACACCGGGAACTGAGCCTCAGCTCGTGACTATTGACGATGCTCACCCGAGCCGAGCTACCCTCGTCCTCACAGCACAAGACGAGGCAAACGGTCTCCCGTTATCGGTTCGCCCCACGCCTCTTCAGAGTTCCAAGGATCACGCAACATGGATTGATATAATACCTTTCCCAGTCATGCGAGACACTCTGATCCGCTACGAAGCCGAGTATGACCAAGTTGAATTCGGCAACGATCTAGTGGGCGACCTTGTGGACTTTGCCAATGTATACCAACTTCAGCGCCCGAAACAACCACGTCTGCCAGCCAATAAGTCGTCTGGATCGATCAGTGAGACAGGGACCGTGACCGCTGGAGCAAGGACGGGAATGATCGTTTGGGGTGAGCCGCACCGTCCGGAAAACTGGGAGGTGACCCTGGGTTTTATGCAGAAATGGCCCTGGGCTCTCGTCGGTTGCCAGCCTTTGCTGCACTCGAGTAATAGATGGAGGGCACTCCGGGGCGAGGAGCCACTGCCTCAAATTTATGAACCTTGAATGCATCTTTACTTCGCCTGTTCAGATAATAAAAACTGTGGTGGGGGTCATGGTAGGAGAAGTAACGATCTATACATATAGCAGAGACGGAAGAGAAGAGAGAGGATACAGATGGCAATTGAACTGAATTGGCATATGCCCCTCATCACTAGTGATGAGAAGAAGTAAGAAATCTTCAGTCCGATCCCCTACCACCGAGTTACACACTCGCTAGCCCTAGTAAAACCATCATTCTAGTATTGAGGTCAGCCCACAGTGGTGTTCTTGCTGTCACCCCATATGACAATCTCGTTGCTAGTTCCTTGAGATAACCATCTATTGAGTTCAATATTCTGGACAGCACACGCTGTAGCATATTGCGTCTAGTCGAATGTCCGACAACGAATGTAAGCATCTCTGATCAGTCGATTCGTTATTTAATTACGAAGTAGCAGAAAACTAGCAAAAGGCTCTGTAGGATAGACTGAGTATAAAGTCCAAAACAGCAATGGAAAATGACAGAGCCCGACGTAACGTAAGAAAAAGAGTATAAAGTTCAACAGTAATGGAAGATCCCAGAGCCCGATAACTCAACTCAATTAATAGTGCCAAGATAATGATAAAAAGTAACACGCTCGGCTTGTTATCATCATACGTTCTGCATGCCTGTCGTGTGCGTAAATAGTTGTGCTGAAAATCATCCTGCTGAAACGCAGCATCGTCTGATACCCATGATCCAGGTACATGATAATCGCGTGTCTTACGCGAAGAGTCAAATGTCCTCATACTACTCGCCGTGGCTGCTTTCATGACGCTTGGGGGAGTTGCCTCTGTTGGGGCGTGT
Organism: Clonostachys sp. G952; assembly: GCA_027569935.1. NCBI lineage: Eukaryota > Fungi > Ascomycota > Sordariomycetes > Hypocreales > Bionectriaceae > Clonostachys > Clonostachys sp. G952. Next base: position 627,454 of record JAPDLB010000010.1, on the reverse strand, counting down.
ATGCGTGTCCCATGGGAGTGAGTTCGACTAGACGCTCCTATATGCCCTCCGCTACAACGAAGATCGTGGGGGCGAATCAGACGGCGCTCTTCGGCGCTGAGGTTAAGGGTGGAGCGAGGTATTTCGGCGTGAGTCGACTGGAGGCGAACCAGGCGACGTTCTTCAGCGCTCAGATTAAGGGTAGAGCGAGGTGTTTCAACGCGAGTCGACTGGTGCACCCGTTCGAATATGCCATGGCCCCTCAGTCGAATATCAAGTTCGGCGACGTTTTGTTTCCACAATACTTTGATAAGTGTCCCGTAGGACTTGCTCTCTAGATGGAAATCGTCGTCCTGCCAGCATTCGCGGAGAATTTTGAACGGGATTTCGTGAATGTTCTTGATGTTAACGTAGGACGGCTTCTTCATAGTCTTTCGGTGCGCGATAGCGAGGGTACAGCTATGATCCGGGTGGGAGGCTGGTCGTATTGGGAGGTAGGATAGTCTTCGGTCAGGGTCGTGATGGCGTTTCTCGATGGGTGTGTTATCAAAACTTGTAACCTAGCTGCATTGATTAGCAAGGTCTTTCACCGAGATGTGTCGTGATCTGGGGAGCGGGAGCTGACAACAAGAACGACCACGTTTCCTTGGTGGACTTGCCGCGAAATCACGACGACGGGATGGTTGAATATGCCTGTTTCGATATCTTGCGTCGATGCAAAACTCTCCGCAATCTCTTCTTCCCTGGGGAGCATCATGAGACGGCCCCCTAGACGCAGGCACCTCGGAGTTTGAGAAGAGCGAGACATGGCCAGGTGATGAATTCAGTTCTGAGTGGTATCGAAACAGCTTCTTTTCTGCAAGTTACCACAATCAAATTTTCCACAACAATACAGTGTCATTGTTGTTTGCTAGGCTCCAACCAAATCGGTACCTTCAGGCAGCTTGTTCACAAACGTAATTCGGCATGTTTGTGCACGGCAACCCCGGAATATAAGCCTATGATCATGAGTGAGGGCTGTAAATGACCATGAGCCAACCCCCAAAGTACTTCTTCTCTTGCCCCGTAACTTGCTGCGGGAGGCCAACCACAGGCCCTTGACCTCAACATAACCATCCAATTGACAGCCATTCTCGCGTCTCAGGTCTCAAATAGCTTTAAACACCTCGTGTTGCTAAGACATAGGAACTTGTCACTTTGTCATTACATATTGGGAAAAGTTTGATCTGTCTCAGGGTGACTCATGGAGTATCCCCTGCCTCCAGTACTAGTTTCACAATCATAATTTACTGGAAAAAGGAAAAAGTTAGGCGGTTGAGGCACGCGGAAGGTAAAACCTGCTACGTCAGAGTGTTATACCTTCCCTGTTTCCCAATTACAGTTGTTCCAAGCATGAGTGGCTTCCAATCCAGTTTTTTCACAGCGTGAATTTCAACAACCAACGCCAAGTCACTAAACACTGACGGTTTCTACCAATTTCTTTCCTCTGAACTTTGACTGAGCGGCTAATCACGGACTGGTCATTCACACGGAAAATGTATCCAACAAATGCATCCCAAACGCTCCGTTTCGTTCTCTCCCAATATACTCCCGTCCGTTCTAACAAGACCTGAACAGTAGTATACAATGGCCGCAGCTCTTTATCTCCAATCCTCTCCTTATTCTACCTCACAATGTTACTTATAGGGTGGTAAAGGAGAAGTCTTTTATAAATTATGTGCTGCGAAGAAGAACGTTTATATACATCTTCTAGTAGCCCTCACTCAAGCGCCACTCAATGTGAAAGATCTCCCCTCAGCACTCATTGCAAAAGTCCTCTTTGAGATTTGAACCTCAAGTTAAGCAGTAGCCCCACAGAGCCTAAACGTAAAATCAAGGCCATAGTAGAGTTCGGGTATCGGTTCATATCCGTTGTAAGTAATTAACTCCTTGGGAGTGTTAGCAACAACAAGTGTTACCTCTTCGTCAACGGAGACGCCAGTTGTAGCTGTCTCAATGACATCAACGTAACGAGTTGCGTTTGTCTTTCCGTTGAAAAGAGCAAGCGAGGCCGTATAGGTCCCGTTGGCTGTGATATCGACACGGACATTGCTGCTTGTGACGCTCAATGGTATCATGCTGGCCCCCATATAGCCAGGACTCCGGGCTGGCTTGACGGTGTAGCTCCCGTTGCTATTTTGGTTAACGTTGTCAAATGTCAGATTGCTGTATTTCTGCCAGAAGTACTCGCGGGCTACGGGATTATCAATGTCCACGTAGGCCATCCGAGTCCAGTAGCGACCAACAATTGGACCGATGGGCCCGAGAATCCTCTGGAGAGTGTGAAGAGGGGTCTCACCACTACCGGACCGATATTGAATGTTTATCTGACGCATGATATCTAGGCCAGCATTCGGGATGTTGTCAAGATTGGTTGTCAGGTATGTCATGAACGGCCATGCTCGATATAAGTTGCCGTTGGTGCCACCGACGACGATTGGTAGGTGAGAATTGCCCACTGTCACATCAGGATAGAATTCCGTCTTATCAACTGGTCTGCCGTGTGCCGCGCGGGCGGCAGCACATATGTCGGACGTTTTATATGTGTCAGCGAACCAATTCGCCCAAGTCTCCCACCACGCGCTCGTGTTATCCTGGTCGACCCATCTCTTCTGAGAATGCGTTACAATGTGGCCATACTCATGAGACAGGTAACCAGCATCATTTATATACTTGGGGTTTATTTGGAGCCAGCCTAGGCCAGTCTCCCAGTCCGTATTCATCAGACCCCCCGCATCGATGTCTGGAGAGTAGTAGACATTGGTCTTGGTCCAGGGCCCAGTGTCATCCTCATCGTAGTACGAAAGACCCGTGGACCGATATCCCAATCCGACGATGTAGCAGTCGTAGGATGCTTCCAGATGAGCCAGGGCAATGTCGGTGCTCTCCTCGGAGCCCGTGTTGTTGTAAAGACGGAAATGCGCCGAGTCTTTGAAAATAGGACCGCCGCCACCAATACTTGGGTTGGCAGTAAAGTTGGCTGGCTCTGCTCGGGCTGTTACCACCTTGGTTCCTTGGGGGGCGGCCCAAACATGCTGGAGTCGCAGAAGTAAGCCGACCACAACAGCCTGCTTTTTGTAGTGCATTGTGGAAATGTCAAGAAGCCCTCGATTAGTTTGTCAAAGGGTACTGCTCTGTGCTCGTCTCGTGACTGGTGCCCAAGCGGCCTATTTAAATGGCCGTATTCCTCCATGTCATACCATTGAATATTGGGTCCCAGGATGCCGAGTCTTCAAAGGATTTACCGAGTTATTTGGTCCCTATCAATGTCGGACAACCATCCGGTCGGAAGACCACGTAGGCCGCTCGCAATATGTTCCCGTATAAGATTGGATTTGGCGGCCCAATCGGGGAGTTGGCACTGCTTAATCAACCAGTATTAGCCGGCAGCAGATCCCGAAACCTCGTTCTTCAAATCCTATTATAGCAGGTGGTAACGTCGGTGCGCTAACAAGCTTGCCAAGTTCCTCGCCCACGGAGGGGATCTCCTGACCTTAGGCTAGTTGCACGTTCTCTGTGAGGGTTGCGAGATATAGCGGAGCGAAAGTATAGCCTGACCAGAGATACGAATTGCCATCAGCAGGCCATGTCGATACAATCAACCCAGGGAGACCCCAGGACACCTGATTAGGTATCTCATACCATGTCAACTGATAACACTGCCCTATTGCCTCCTTACGACTGCATATTATAAGTACTGTGCCCCCAAATCTTCTGGCTTAGTTGGAGATGAGGAGAATTGACTCCATGACCGTGGATCCTATTAGGTATGAGCGGCTTCTTTATAAATTCAGTGTGTATCAATGACCAATAGTCATATTGACAGAACCTAAATTATCTCTACCTAAGCTTTTATGAGCTTCAATCCAATCAGTAGGCGTTTCCCCTTCCTGTTCTCCCTGGTCTAACAATAAATACAATATCAAACTAATATTGTAGAATAATTTATTCTTCTCTTATTATTGTGTTTCATTCTCTTGTTGTGCTGAATAAACCGAGATCCCTCCCTTGCGTGAAAAGAGCTTTGTTGCGCCATGCTTTATTTCGGCCACTTGCCATCCTGCTCACGCAGGTGAGATTCACTACTTCATGCCCTTCCTCCTCTTACCAACACGTGGATCTGTAAATGAAGTACCTGGAGTATCTTCCTGCCCCGGATCCGGGTTGCTCGGCTGGATGCCCTGCTCACCTTGCTGCGACTGCGACAAATGATGGCTCTCTAAGCTCTGGGAAAGCCCGGTTTCCGGAAGGGACGGGGCATCGAAGTCTAAATCGGATGGTATCTGGTCGATAGCCGAACATATGCTCTTGAGGTGAGCCGGCATCCATGTGTCGTAGACGTTCTTCGTAAAACGATATGCTGTCCATTTCTCCTTGCCATCTAATTCGGTAAAGTCGAATTTGCGGATTGGATGGCGGTAGTACGTGGTGTTCTTCCCATCTATAACCGGATAATGGCCGTAAATTCTTACAGTGTTTTGATCGTGAGAGATAGAGAAGCCAAGGATCTGCCGATGGACCTCGCCCTCGCGCTTTACACCACGAAAGAGCTCGGCTACCGCCCGCACCGCGAGGGTCATGCTGTGGGCATTCTGCCGGTCCGCCACGTCCAGCGCCGCGGCGCCGCACTTCACTTCGCAGGTCAGGAACGGGAAGTACAGGTAATAGGTGCCCATGAAGAAGGATTGGTCTCCAGCGAGAAAGTCGCCAAGGAATGGTGATAACTTGGCGAGCTGCTGGTCGGTGAATGCCTCGCGTCTAAAGCCTACAGAGTAGTCAGGTTGAGGACGAGCCCCAGCCAGAGGGATCGAGTTGTTCCAGCCCTCGTTGACACTCTCAACCAATACGTCAAGGTGCTTGGCGCCAAATGTGGCAAGACTCTCAGCTGAGGGAACGATAAGTCGAGTGATATCCTGAATAACGCGGGCCTCGTTTCTGTTATGGATCTTTTGGCAAGTTGATTCGAAAATATCGTCACGGAAGAGCGAATCCTCAGGAACAGGTTGAGGCGCCTCGAGCAAAGACCTGGTCAGAGTTTTGCTTGCACTGCTGATGTCTAGGCTGGATTTGCCCATGAAACTACCTTTAGTTTCAAGCAGTGTCTCATATCGCGAGTCTCGGTAGGGCGCACTCTTCTCTTCCCTCGGCTTCTGATCGCTAGGCGTTGCCGTGGACGCAGCGGAGTTCGACCGCTTGCGACCAAGAGACGATAAGGACTTTTTCCGGGCAAGCAACTGCTCCATATCAAGCTCAAAATATTCTTGCGGCCACTGCCCTTGTCTCGCCCAAAATTCGATCGGGTTGGTCGGCTCGGTCGGCTCGTGGGTGATACCCTTGATTGTCCCGGGTCTGTCTGGAGTAGTCTCTGCCTTGGGAGTAGGAGATCGCCGAGGCCGCTTCGAGGAGGAGTCAATGTTGTGATCGAGTGCGTCAACGCGTCGTTTCGTAGTATACTTGCCAGATGTCGACAATAGTTCTGGAGATGGAATATTCTTGGCTGGAGATGAATGCGATTGATCGGAATTGGAGCTCTCGCAAATCAGCTTCTGTTGGAGACGTGTCGAGCGACGACGAGTGGTTCTGTGCTGAGCGACGCCCTGGGGCCGCTTTTCTAGTCTCTTGTCAGCAAGGATATCGCTCGGCGCTTTATGAAACGTGGAGTGTGTACCTTGGTCTTTTGGCGCCGATGATGCATGCCCTTTCTGGGGGGGCAGCCGGGCTCGACCGTGAGCCATGGCGAGGGAGAATGTTGATGGGTGATGATGCGACCAAGTAAATTGTGTGGGGGAAATCTGCTAACCAACAGTTAAGCGCCGCGAGTGGAGACACTGCCCCGCTCCAGCGATTCGCCTATAATCAATAACGGCTTAATGCATAAGGCGAAAAGGAGGTCATTGCGGAACAACGCAACACACAACAACCAGAGATTAACACAGACATTATTGACCCAAATAAGCGCTCATTTGAATTCAGCCAGAGCTGCTTGTGGAGCGCTGGATCGCAAGAGGAGTGGCGGTTTGCCCGCGTTTCATTTTGCGCCGGAGCTGCCCAAAAAGCCACTCAGTAGCGATTGTCGGGCCTTAAGATTTGGACCCGAACTGCAGAAGTATCACGCCTGGTCCCCTTGATGCATCCGCAGACGGTAGCTATAGCTCAGTCAACATTAATCTAGCTTGGTTTTCGCTTGTTACTAGCCCAGACCTCGCTCGGATCTTATCCTTGTTCATCGTTTCTAAGAATCGGAGTCACAGCATTTGAAGCTGCTGGTTTGTATGGGCTAGATACCCTATAGCCAAAGCCTTCTGCTATTTAAGGCAACATTAAACGGATCGCAAAATGAAGAAAGAGGTGAGTTCCAATCTTGTAGATTCTGTAATAGAATTGATCTTTTCAATGCTTTAATCTTTTTTTTTTTCTCTTAAATTTAGTGGCTTGTTGTACCTAAGAGATTATCTCTCAGGGTTCTCAACTTGCCAATACAAGTTAACACAGACTCCCGGGCTTCAGGACTCAATCAACTAATTTCTGACATCAAACATGGGTGAATGAACGGGCTATTTTAAGATGTTCGAAGATTTCAGGTCTGCCTCACCTCCACGTCATCATCTGATAACCTCTCCTTTCCTCCCATCAAGACAACAGTGCGGCTGCCTTGACACCGCTTTAGCTACCATATACCATTACCTAGCCTTCAAGATGCCACACCTAAACAGCTGGTTCTATCGCATCGCCGAGTATGTATACGCGCTCCCTGAGCCGCCGCCTCGCGTGCGAACAAAGCCTATGGAGGTCATATGCATCGGCATGCCACGTACGGGCACTGAGTCGCTCCAGCACGCTCTGCTGACATTGGGTGCGAGGCTTTTCATCTCAATCTTCCGGAACGCGCAAGCTCGCTGACTCTCGCAGGTTACGATCACACTTATCACGGTTGGGATATCAATTTTGAGTCTCCCAACTATGCTCAGCAATGGGTTCGCCTCTGCCAGAAAAAGTGAGTAGCAATAATCCGTCAAAAAGTCATATATTTCTGACAAGTAAATAACAGATGGTACGCTCCTGAGGGCGGCGACGTCCAACTCACGGCGGAGGACTTTGACAAGGTCATGGGACACGCCGTCGCTGTTGCAGACGCTCCCGCTTCAGTCTTCGCAGCTGAGCTTATCCAAGCGTACCCTGAGGCCAAGATCATCCTCAATCACCGGAAGGATATCGATGCCTGGCACAAGAGCCTGATGGGTACTCTGGCGCGAGGGCCCACGCTTTGGACTTTCTGGATCCTTGCTTGCCTCGACAAGGAGTGCTTTTGGAATTGGCAATGCTATCTTGGATACATGTGGCCTGGGCTCTTCCGCGCCATTGATGGAAAGGTTGAGACGGGGATGCTGCGCAACGCAAAATGGGTCTACCGTGGTATGTCTCTATCCCACGCTCTCGCCTGATTCTTCACCAGACATTTTGTTTCCGGGTCGGACTCACTGACAGGAGCACGTTTAGCGCACTATGCCATGGTTCGAGGCATGGTCCCCAAGGACAGACTCCTGGAATGGTCTGTCGACGATGGCTGGGAGCCCTTGTGCGAGTTTCTCGGCAAGCCTGTCCCAAAGGAGCCGTTCCCCCATACCAACACAGCAGCAGGTTTCGCTGGACAGGAGAAGAAGCTGGCAATGAGATATGTGATGGGGGCGGCCAAAAACCTTGCAATCATCCTTGGTACAATCTCGGTCGGGGCCGGTGCTGTGTATGCTTGGTATCGCTAGCTTCTTGCCCGCGTCCTGGTGCAAGTAAGATAATGATCAACTTTGCTCTTTACACTGTTGGGAGGTCATGGCTCGATGGGAGCAGGCTATTTTCTTGGTTGCATCTTGTGCACATTTTTCTTCGCTGCTGGGAGTTCGCTGGCAAACCAAGATTTGGCAACGGTTTCTACAACTGTCAAATCAGCCCAAATCAAATGCAGATTCAGCTTCAAAAAGATACACGAAATATACATCAGACATATTCTTTTACCTGTCTACTTTTAAGATCTAAGCAAACCTGTGAGAGGCAATCAAAGTGCGTCCTCGCCCCAAGCTTGAGCTGACTAGATGAGGAATGCCACCGCTCAGTTTCAGGGAGTCTCTGAGAACAAAGTCAGAAGGCGGTGAAAATGGCGCAAGTGCCTATGACCACCCTCCAAGCCAAGGTGATCTCTCCTTTTCCTCATCCTGCAATCTATGTTGAACTCTCACTTCTTCTTGATCCTCCAAGCCAAAGTGAACTCTTACTTCTTCATCCTTCAAGCCAACGCCAACTCTCCCTTCCTCTTCATCATTCAAAGATCCCATAAACTCAAGCTTGATGGTCTTTGCACCCGACTCACTCACCTCACAAATTTCTTTGCAGCCCGTGAGCAAGATTATGCAAAGTCATGGCCCAACTTCGACCTCTTGGGCGTAATTCGCAACCCTTTTGCAACCATTGGCAAGGTCGTATTATCGACCCAAATGAAAAATTCGATCCACGCACCGACCCTCGATCAGCCGTTCCACCGGCTATCCGTGACGGACTTGGGAGCTGTTCTGAATCCCTGACTCGAGGATTTCTGAAGGATAAGATCTGTGCTTGTTGGGACTTGACGGGCATCAGCATGCTCTTCCCTTTGATGCACTGCTACAGAACTCACCATAAGGTTATTCTATTTCGCACTACCTTTTCAAATCTTTCGATTGCAAACTGTACAATTCTCTGGCGGGCTGCACAGAAATTTTCCAAGGAAGAAGCCTGGGAAGAAGTGAAAAGGGCATTTACGAAGGCTCACGCAAGCTACGATGGCGAAGCTGACACGATGAAAATAAAAAGTTGGGCTGAAGATGAAGCATTCCGCATTCTCGCATGTTCATCCAATTTCTTCTTGCTGTGGGCCTCCACAGACCTCCTCCCCGGCTGTACGATGTTTTGCATTCTAACCATGGTTCATGCAGGCCCGGCACATTGATTCCACACAAAATACCACGGCCAATCCATCGACTACATTGCAACGTCAACTGCGGGCCACTGCCGCACGGCTTAACGTGGACACCATCGAACCCGACGTAGCTCGAGTCCAAGAACCAGCCAAGGGTGCTCTCAGGTCCCTCACCGTAAAATCCATTGTCAATGAGTTCTCGAGCACGGAGGCCACAGATCATTTAGCCCAACTCGTCACTGGAGTAGAAGAAGCCATTTCCAGACGGGACAAGTTCATCGTCGATCAGCTACACAAGGAGGACGCCAAAATCAAACAGGAGCTTTCCAGGCTCCTTAAGGAAAAACAGCGACATGAAAAGACGAAAGAAGTCCGTCTTGGGATTAAGAAGCTCAGAAGTTGCCTCGATGTCCTCGGTGACGATGACGAGCCTCTGCTACTACATAGTGGTGCAAGGCGAGCTCTGAATGCGCTCGAGGAGGAAATCAAGAAATTACCCATGAAACGATCTAGGGACTATGAATCAGAATCAGCAACCCTCAAAGCAAAGCAAAAGCGGATCAAGACACAAGTTGAGCTTCTCACGGAGACAGAATGTACCTTTCCTGCCTCGGATCACCTCAAAGTCTTTAAGGAATAAATGCCCGCTGTTTGAGATCTGGCTAGAGGACATACATTTTAGCCTCCCAGCACAGCGGCAAAAGGCTCAACGTGCTGAAGAAAGCGTTGGCGGAATTATAAGATGGCCACTCTGACCGAATTTGCACAATTTTCCCAATTTTCAAAGCAAAACTGTCTCACAATATCCGTAGCTGATCAGTCAAATGCTCGGCATCTATGAGACTGTCCTATTCCAATCGAACTTGCCAATAGGAAACAATAGCTTTATTTATGAACAATGATTCTGGGTCTTATTCATACGTACTTCAAATTCCAATTTAGTTTTAAAGCATGCGAAACAACCAATTTCCAGTGAAGCTTCCTTGATCTTCCTAAAGCGAGAAATGACCTAGAGATGCCTAGAACCTTTCCGTCTCAATCTGGGCTGGTTAAGTCAACAAGAAGTGCTCAATGGGATGGAGTTTCCAACTCCAACTCTGTAAAATCCCAATTTTCTTGACAGCCTTCACCTTGCAACCTCCGTAAGCTTCACATTAAGCTCACCCTTTGACCAGAGACTCCAGATCTTCTGCTGGTCCCATTCTCTACTTTCAGGCATTATCTCTAGATCAAACTTCCAAAGAAGTCGAGCCAGAATAAGACGCATCTCAGCATAGGCGAGGCTGTGGAAGATCAGTATTTGCAAATTAAACATAAGAGCGCAAACGTAATAGAAAAACTCACTTCTTGCCAATGCAGTTTCTTGGACCAATCGAGAATGGGTTCAGAACCGATTTTGCATCCGACTTGTACTTCGGGTCACCTTCTGGCAGCCAGCGCTCAGGAACAAACTGCTGCGGGTCACGGAAATTCCTATCGCTGTAGTATGATGACAATTGAGAGACCGAGACAGATGCCTAGTTGAACCAGCAGGTCAGTAGATATTATTAGATGAGCCTTGTCGAGGAGCCTTTGATGAACTTCCCCCAGGGGAGATACTTACTCCTTCAGGAATCCAATAGCCATCAATGAATTCGCCGCCAGAAGGCGCAAGTCGAGGAAGGCCGATTGGAACAGGCGGATCTAAAACAAGATTGTAAGCAAATGAGGCGAAGATGGTACCAGGAGGACCTACACATCCGAAAGCCCTCATTCAGCGTAGCGATCATGAAAGGGAGTTCGTTAACTCGCAAGAGCGTCATCTCCTCCTCCGATTGGAAAGTAGACCTGATTTCCTTTGTGAGCTTATCGTATGACTCCCGATTTTTCAAGAGATGGAAGGTTGTGCCACTGAGCAGGGTCGCAGTGGTCTCACTACCCGCGATGATTAAAATTCCAGCATTCTCAACCATCTCGCCCCTACTAAGACCCTTCTCACCGCTATGGCGAAGGATATAGGACATGAAATCTTCTCTCTCCATGTTTCCACTTTCTACTCGGTTCAAAGTGGTTTCTTTTGTAAGCTTGAAATGCTCCTTGCTCCTCTTTATGAGTTCTGAAGGCATGAACAGCTTGGTCAAATACTTTAGCATCGGATGCCGCTTGAGAATTTGAGACAATGATGAAAACTGAACATCGTCAAAGATCATCGATACCCACGGATGATAGCCTCCGCTCTCCAGGCATCCGAAAGGCTGGCCGAAAGATAAGTCACCGATCAGATCGAAAGTGGTAAAGTTGAACCACTTGACAATGTCCAATTGCTGTCCGCTTTTGGCGTGCTCACTCATCTTGGTGATGAACAAGTCGACATATTGTTTCATGATGGCCTCCTGTCCTCTAAGAGCTTTCTCGGAAAACGCATGAGAAATTAGTCGACGCATGCGCTTATGGTCCTCCCGGTTGGCATTGATGATGTGGGGATCATCCGAGTGAATTGAAGCTCCGTAGAATCTAGGATCTTTACTAAAGTTCTTATTGGCTAATGTCTTGTGGTCGTATATGGTCTTCCAGGCATCCGCTGTGGTGAATGATACGTCTCCAGGAGTGTATCTGACCGCTGGTCCGTATTTCTCGTGAAGGCTCCTCAGAACATGTGGCCAGGTTCCTTTGGCAATGTGATACAAGTATGGGAGATCTGTGAGGGTGTAGAGTACTGGTCCCGGAATTTTCGATAGTGGGTGGAAGAAGACCAGGTACAGGCTCCTGACTATGGTCCAGAGAACGAACTACATAATTAGCACACGATCGATGAGCACGGAGCATAAAACTTACAAGTACACCAGCGCCAAAGGCTAGGTAGAGAGAGAGTCCCCGTGAGAGTTCCATTTTGTCTGCAAATCGAGCTCAAAGTTTGATAGCTAGGCCAGTATAGCTGCTAAAGCAGCATCAACACGTCTACTTGCTATTCGAGGGAAAACAAATAGTCAGCACCTATCGAGAGTGGTGCCCGGGCGACTTGAAAGGATGAGATAGATTTTAGGAGACTCGTCGGTCAACAGTGCTGGGAACCGTCTCATTTATAGCTACGACCTCGGTTTCTTTGTCATATCTCGGTGTTTCCTGAAGAGCTTCATCCCGGTATTCTCTCCCCCTCGTGCGCGCGCGTGACGGCCCTCTCGGTAAATTTCAAGATTTTAGATCTTATGTCCTCGGAAAATCCATATACAACATAGGGTGCGTCACGCGCGGTTACATTTCATGGCCGCCTGCAGATTCTCAGCGGGCCGTCGTAGCGCAACGAAGCCTTTAGAGGAAAAATGAAACCCATCAAGTGGAGTCAGGAAGCATTGACGTATGAAAACTGGATGGTTACGAATCGTTGACTTGACGCTTCCAGGATTCGTGCATATCAGCTCAATGCAAGAATCGATGCTACGCAACTATGATTTCATACTCCTGGTCTTGATACAGGAAGACTAGCTCTGCTGCAAGCCGTATCACTACAGCTTAATATTGGATGAACACTTGCTGCAAAGGAAGGACTTTGGTGTTGTTTGTTGCCTTGGGAAAAAAAACATACCAAGTACCTCAAGCCCATCAGATTTATCGTACATTGATAGTTAAGAGAGTTACTGAAGGCAAAGTCTACACTCCCACAATGGATCCATGCTGGCAGGCAAGGGGATGCCTGTAGAATGTGGGTATTCGGGGTTTATGTGTCCACTCGGAGTCCTGTGACGGGGAGTCTTGACACCCGATACCCCGATGAATGTAGGAATATATGACCGATTACTTTTCATCCCCCACGCGCCTTTATCCAATGTCAGTTGAAGAAATCTGATGGCAATAAATGGCTTCCTTGGCTCACACAAGGCTAGCCCACGTAGATCTCCCGCCTCCTCAACTTAGCCCCCAGACCCCAGCACAACTAGAGATTACGACGCTCTTCCACACCTGCCTGTTGTGGTTCTACCTGCATGCCTAGTAGTCTTGGCCATAAAATGTAGTTGTCCATTATTATTAATAAAGACAAAACTATGTAGCTATCAACGCATAGCTAATCTATAGACATATACCTATTAGCCCATTACTCCGCAGTTCTCAGGGCAAACAGGAATTCCCGAAATAGCAAAAGTATCCCAAAAAATGACCTCTCATCAGTGATAAAAGACAAGTCCGGCTTCTCTTACCCCGCCTCTAACAGTCCAAGAATAGTAGTATATTCCTCTCCCTTTCCAGTTGCTCTTCTAACACAAGCCGCCAGCAGGAGACCACATATTGACTCGTAGTACGACAACCCTTAGTCTGATTTCCAATCAAGTGACATAACGACATGTCAGTCTAAAATATGACAGACAGAAGTTACAGCATCATTGCAAGCTCATTATTTTGTGCAAGTTCTGGGCATTGGTCCAGTTTTTAAGAACTCGACGGTCGGCCGCCTCTCGCCTCCCAGGACAATATCAAAAGTAGTGGTTCCTTCAACCTTCGTAGCTGTTTTGAATTCTACCCACCCATTGTTCTTCACGCCTGTAGATTCGAAATTTACTGTCTCCCATTCTAGGGCTGGCGTAACAGCAACATCACGCTTCCTCTTGTGGACGACTTCCAAAGTCAGAGGCTTGGAAGCTTCATCCTCTCGGACCATGGCAATGACAGATACGGGAATCATGCCATCAACGATGTTACCACTGTCAAAGCAAGAATCAGACAGCTGGTACAAAACAGTATCGTCCACGGGGTATCCGCCTGTTCCTTGGTTGTCATAGACGACAGTTTCGTTGGTGGAAGGCGTAGTTTCACGAATAGTGAATTTGCTTATTCCAGTCGCACCCTTTACGGTAGTCTGAAAATTGAAGTTGATGAATGATTCACCATGAAGGCCAATGCTGAGGCCGAGTTTATAGGTCTCTTTCACGGCAGTAACCACATGCTCTTGAGCACCATCTCTATCGTAGTAGATGAGATCGGCAGCTATATCATTGTAATTTCGACCTGAGCCTTCCGTGACTCGGAAGCGAAGGGAGCCTGTGAAAGTGATATCGCCGCCCTCGGTCAAAAGGAGCCTGCCGATGTACGGCTTAACTTCGTATGGTTCAATGACATCGCTCAGCTGGACATTGCTTGGCACAGTGTCAATCATGCGGTTGAAGATGTCGGCGCACATATTCAGGAAGGTCTTCTCGTCCTGCATCTTAGTCATGGTCGTATTTCCATCCGAAGAAAAAACGCGTTTATCGGCGTTGAAGGTGTCATTGGATGCCACCACCAGAGGATTCTTTGTGGAGCCGTCGAGGTACTCGTTGACCACTCCATTATTGATCTTGGAAACGTCCTTTTGGAAGGTGACAAGCGTATCATTGCTAGGGTCGGCGGGGATATCAACAATCTCCGGGCTGTTGACACTATGAACGCCGCCGAGCGTGTGACCACAGGCAACCATGGTTATCATTTCTTCCTTGGTAAACCCTGCCTTGGAGAAAGTCTCCAGCACGGTATCCAAGTCAGTGTGTGCCTCCGGGACACCGGAAGGGCCAGCTTCGGTTGCATCTATCCGCCCACCGCGGTACTGCAGCTTATTTCCGCCGCATGCACCGCTGACAGTAACCACACCCAAAGCTACTAGATCGGCGGCCGACGAACGAACTGTATGAAATCCACTGAAGAATCCCCAGGTATTGCTGAATGCACTGCCTTCGTTCTCGGCGCGATCTAATTCAAAGAAGATGGATGCATCCACACCGCCAGTTCCCAACTCCGCATTATGTGTGACCATGTCATGGAAGGCCGTTCTCAACCACTGTGCGGAGTTGTGGCGGCCTTTTTCGTTCTGAGCAAAGTCACAAGGGTTCACAGCTGCGGGTAAGGAGGTAGGTGTAAGCGAGATCCGCATCCAATCAAGTGTTATAGATGAACGTTCTTACAATCAATGAAACCCTGCCGGTTGATCCCAGACATCATGGTAAAAAGGTTCTCAAGCTCGTCCCACTTGGAGGGCCAGACAAGCTGCCCAGCAGCCACAGAGTGGGCCAAAGCGAGAGTAGTGATCGCAAGCGACTTCATAGTGAGAAGGTGACAATCCAAAGGATGAGGAGAATATCAACGAAGGTGGAAAATGGGAATGGGGACGTCTGAAGCAGAGACGGGAGTGCTAGCCCTACACTTATAGCCGGCGTCCTATTTCAATCTCCTCCCTACTCCAGCCATCACGACCAGGTTCCGAGCAACCTAGAGCCTACAGAACTGTCTTGGCGGAAACGGCCCGGCCGTAGATGGTTTAGGAACAGATTGAGAATGTAAAGCCCCGATACTCGCTCCAATCATTAGAAGGAGATTTGTGATGCAACCCCAGTAGGTGGGCCAGGGGTCCCTTTTCTCTCGTATCAATTTAAAATACGAGGCCGGCTCCTTTCCTCAACAACGCAAACCCCCACTCTGAAATAAAATACCCTTATCTTCTTGAAGCTTGGGCTGCGGAAAACATCTGGGTCCACCAAAATTCACGGCACTTGAGAGGGAGCGGAACTTGGCAATGTCACTCTTGCAATCCTCTAACTAAAATAGCTACTTAAGTTCCTTCAATTGAGTTATTACTATTCTATTTTTATCGTGACGTCACCGAGTATCTATGCTCAAAACAGATTTGCATCTCGAAAACCTGGCTGCGTGATGTCGCTACTAGCAGTTGAGTCGGATAATGAGTCTTTATGACGAAGAGACTGTATCTTCAATCGCTTGGGGGCAAATAATATCCTTCATGAGACAATGGGTCGTCTGAACTCCAACAGCGCTCCGAGTGCTGGGGGTTGAGGCTCACTAGTAGTTTCACGGTGTTGAGCTCGTAAGGGGTAGACAGTCAGATATGGCATTCTTTTATCATTTTTCAGACAATAGCTCTTCATAAAGAAATTTGATTCCAGGTAAACCCATACAGAACCTCTCTAAGCCTTCTAAACGGAAAAGAGAGGAAAGGAAGAAAAAGGTAAATAGCTCGTAAGCTTTCTAGGCGACGCTGGTCCCAGACTGTTAACGAGACCACCCCAACGAGCGAAATGGCTAGTGAAAGACCTTGTATATTCTAGTTAGAATATCTGGCTCGTCGTCATCATCCTCTAAGATCGTGTCCTTTCAGAAATCAAGGCTATGGTGAATAACGGAATTGAAGACATCGGGCCTATTTGGCTTGTCTAAATTCAAAGTTGCACTTCGGTATTATCGTTTCCTCTAGATTAAAAGTCATCTGCCACTGCTTCAGCAGAAACAAGGGCCATTATGCCTCGAATTCCTCTATCAAAATCTACATTGGCCTTCTTGCTCCTCAAGATTTGGTAAGATGAGTCAGCTTGCGACACAGCCATGCAAGGCAAACCTGGAGGCTTCGATGACTTCCCCGCACGATCAGCCTCAGAAGCACATGAACTCGCAAGTCATTGATCCATGATCATACGTAAGAAATATCGGTCAGCTGTGCTCCAAGTCTGATCTCAAAATCGCAAATCATGAATTTCGGACAATGTGGGCTGGAGGACCACTCCCTTTCCCCTCCACCATTTCATGACACGCTCTGTGAGGATTGTCGCCGTATCGATCTAAGCACTCTTCTTTTAGCACCAAACCATAGCACTGTATCTTCGTTTGAACCAGCCAGCGCATACGAGGACAAGGCAGCGATATTTGTTAATCACTTTTATCCAAACAATGACCTCAAATCTCACAACTGTTCTCTTTATACCCTCCTTGCAGAGTGTGCTAGGCGAGCAGGTATCGATGGCAGACTATCGAGAGTGCGATGCTGCCTTCGACCTAAACTCCGTTGGTCACATACACCTGCGTCAAATTCAGCTTTGAAAGGGGTACCGGAGAGCCAACTTAAGCACATCGGCCAGATACATGTCTGGTTCCAAGAATTGAAAACTCTCGAGCCAGTCAGACAAGGATTTCCTATGCCATCAGCAAGCCGCCCTTCAACACCAAGCACACAAGACCTTCTTGCGTCAATACGACACAGGGCAGAATCAAAACAAAGACTCTTGTCAGAATTTCGCCTTCGTTCAAGAAATCGCCCCTTTCAGCCACCTGAAGTTCCAGAATTAGGTCCAACTGCAGCCTCAACCTCCAATAAGGGTAACGAGCCCAATGAAATCCCAGGGCAAATAAGAGAGATATTATCCGGAGAAGAGCTAAAAGTAAAAAATTTCAAACCCGCCGTCGCCCCATGGATGATTGATGTCATAGGGTCGGATAGTAGTGGTCCGACAGCAATTAGAGCCCCCATTCCTCCCATTACCGATGTCAATCTGCTCCGACAGTGGCTTTACGAATGCAACACGAAGCATCTTCATCCGCAGCAGCCCCTGAATCAATATTCTCGAATTGGTGAGGTGCTACGTCGTGGAGTACTGAGAGCTATCAACACAACTACAGGAGAAATAAAAACTCAGGATTCATTGGTGCCTTTCGTAGCCTTGTCTTATGTTTGGGGCCAGACGGCGCACCTTACCCCGAGTCTTAAATCGAAGAGCATTGCGGATTATGCACCGTCCATACGAGACGCTGCTGAGCTCGCCAGATCCATGGATATTGCGTGGCTGTGGGTGGACCGCATGTGTATTGACCAAAGCGACGAAGCAGAGAAGACATTTCTGATACCGTATATCAAGGACATTTTTGCCGTTGTGCAGCTGACCATCATATCAGCTGCAGGAGATGGAGCCCACCATGGACTTCCGGGAACAAAGGGGACGCCGCGGGAGAAAGAAAGCATGGTAGAAGTGATGAATGGACCTGAGAAATTCAGCTTGCTTCCTTGCCAGCCTAGCTTCAATGCATTGTATGAACCTTGTGTTTGGCGCAGGAGAGGTTGGACCTTCGAGGAGCAAGTCTTTTCCAGCCGTGTTCTCTACATTTTCCCTACTGAAATGATATTTAGCTGCTGCAAGGGAACATTTAGGGAGTCTTCACGGCTGCACTTCTCCTCTGGCGCTGCGGGCTTTGGATGGGGTGACAATGGAGCAACTCCACCCATCGTTGCAGCCGAGATAAATGCCAAGATTCACTCTGCACTCCCAGGTTCTGGCTACTCCTTATCTGCAAGAGACTTTGGACGAGCGGTGGAAGAGTACACATCAAGGAGCCTTACAGTTGAGGGGGATAGAGTCGTTGCATTTGCTGGTTTAATAACCATATCCGCTGGCAATCATCCTAGCAACCAGTTCCCGGAGAGAGCGCTACTCAAACATGGACACCCGCCTCAGTTCTTTGAAACGGCATTGACTTGGCAACACGAGGAGAACTTTCAAAAGCGACAGCCACGCAATGAGAAGCCATTCGTACCGAGCTGGAGCTGGGCATCCGCGGGTACCAAGATTCGTTTCCTTGACAATGGAGAGGAGAATGGCCGAAGCTGTTTCTTCAACTTCACTTGCTTAGACGGACACGATGTTCTGGCAATACCTAGGCAGTCTTTCTTCGTACCTAAGAGATTTGCGTTGGCTGAGCCCCTGGATATTCTCCTATCTCAACCTTGGATGAGAAACCGCAGCGTTCCTCTCAGCTGCCACGAAGCAGCTAGTCCTCTTCTACAGGTACCTTCTCTTCATATGGTAACGGTAGTTTTTGATGGTAACTTTGTGCGTCAAGACAAAGACGTGCACAGCCTAGTCGGTCTAGGTGACAGCCATGACCAGGATGCACGACTCCAAGGAAGGTGGTCAGTAGATATCGACAATCGAACTGAGGCTGGTTCACCAGCAGGAAAGCTATTCGCTATCGTCGCAGGCAAATTAAACATATTTGTCATGGCGCTTCAGCCGACCTCGGAAGAAAACATATACACGCGTTACGGACTTTTTCCTGTGTCGGTTTCCAGTCATCGCACACTGTTCGCCATCATGAGAGGAGGAAATCTGCGTTGGCAGTATGTCTCGATTGTATAGAATATCTATATAGTTTTCTTTATCCTTTGTTGCTAGGGTTGGAATTTTTTTATTACATATTCAACAGTGACCCTTGACACTGGCAATGCTGCCGGAGAGAAGCCCTTGTCGCTCTATAAACGTAGAGAGCTGCTTGGTGTAGACATGCACCGCTCGAGGTATCACAAGGGTCAAGTTCTTCAAGCCTGTCATCGCCGGGTGACAAACAAATAGAATTAAATCTAAGAAGGATTTGGAAAGGCAATATATTCATGAAATTATGTTTGTTGCTCGCACAGTAGCTGGGTATCTCAATCAATGAATCACTCAAAGGGCGACTCTCATCGCCCCCTCTCATCTCCAGCTCGGCAGGCTCTACACCTGCAATCCGCTCCAGGCCACGGCCTGCGTCTGCTTCCGAACCTTGTACGTCCCGTCGGGCATCTTCTCAAAGTACTCGAACAGCCCGGCCATAGACCCAGCCATCTTGTCCGCATCCTGCTCCGCTCCGCTCGACGACCGCACCGGCAATGCGCGCCCACCGCTGCGCGCCTCCTCGACCGCCTTGAAGAAGCCCAAGTCGTCCAGGATCTGTCGGATCTGCGCTGAGGAGAGCCCGACCAACTGCGACGGGACGGTGGGCGAACTAGGCTCGCCCTCGGACGAAGGCGTGGGGTGGACAAACTCGGGCACATCGTCTCTGATGCGCTCACAGGTCCAGCAGATGCAAATCTCCGATGAGGAAGAGGAGGAGGACTCATTCGAGTCCAGCACATCCAGCGGCTCCGACGTGTCAGGGGACGACAGCGTGGCCGACCTCTGCTGCGTCGTCTCGATGTCGCGTCCGTCCTGGTATTTCGGGTAATCCCTCATCACGCGCTGGAAGCACTCGTACTGCTCCGAGTACAGACGGTGCGTCCTCCAGATGAGCTCGACGCCGAAATGCAGAGCCCTATCGCCATCCATCGCCTCGCCGCCCTCCAGCAGCTGCAGGGCGAAGTAGGCCACCGACGCGCGCTCGAGCGACCCATACAGCGACGGCCCACGGATCCAGAGGAGCCTGTGCGCCTCGTCTATGAAGTCGTCGTGGCGCTTCGCGACGTCGAAGAGGTCGACGTGCAGGTGCATGTCGTGCTCCGCGTACGCGGGGGGGTCGCGGAGGTACGAGGGCAGCTCGGCGGACTGGCCAGACATGGTGTCGAAGAGCACCTCGGCCGCGCGGGGGAGGGCGTACTCCATCGTGTGGACGTCGAGGACCTCGCGGAGGGCGGCCCAGGGGAAGCAGAGCTGGCGGACGTGGTCGGAGTGGCGGGGGTCGCCGCACTCGAGGCGGTAGGCGTCGGTCTCGAGCATGAAGGTGTACCAGACGAAGAGGACGTCGAGCGGGGGCAGGTAGTCCTTTGTGAGCTGGACGCCGATGCGCTCGGTGGGACGGTAGGCGTAGATGGCGGCGTGGTTGAGGACGGCGTCAATGTTGGCCCACCACGCCTCGAAGCGCGTGACGGCCAGCCGGATCAGGGTGTGCCATCGGTGCGTGTCGTGGGGCGTCGACTCGGCGCCATCATCGTGGGACAGCCTCTCCTCATAGGCAGGGGGGCAGTCAAGCTCAACCTCGGTGGCGCTGAGGCGGAGGTTGTAGAAACACTCGAGCAGGGCGAGGTGGACAGCGGCGTGGCTGACGTCAGGGTAGACGAGAGGGTTCTTCTCGGTGTTGTACTCGATGTGGCCCGGGATGTGAGCGTTGGCAAAGATCTTTGGGTTTGGGATCACGGTCTGGAGCTTGCCGCCCGGCTTGGGGGTGGGATACGATGAGGGGGATGGCAGCGTCCAAGAATGAGGCTCGAGCCCAACTTGGCTTGCTGAGATGGCCTTACGAACACGGTTAAGCAGCAACATGCGCTGGATGGATAGATGAGTGATACGGAAGAGTACGAGGAGCAGGAATCAAACAATGATGGAGCACAAGGGGGAGGGGGGAGCCGAGGGGAGGGTCTAGCTTATGAAGGCTTGGACGGAACTGGGACGTTCGAGGTACCAGAGACAATAAGCTTAATTTTAATCCATCTACCGGTCGGAGTGACGCAACTTGCTGCTTCTCGCTTGGGAGAGAGCACAAAAGAAAGGGCCTCAAAGCACGAAGAACTGCCTGCCAGCAACGGAGTGACGCGCGGCGAACCCGCAGTAGGTTCTTGGCGGGCGTATGCTAGTGAGCCTTGGCATTACTGGACATGAGACCTCTTAGTTGGTGAAAAGCGACTGAGGGCTGGGAGTTGGAGGCCTGTGGCAGGGGTGAGGCGATCATGGGCAGGGCCATGTCTGAGACCAGCCCGCAGCCTCAACTCTCTTAGCCTAGCCCTACGAGCGAATAACGTGCGTAGTCAGAGTCTAGACATTGGGCATATACCGTGCGAGTTCCTATCAGGCCTAGTGTGCGGCGCAGATAATCTAGATATCTCGCGGGTGGGAGGAAGAGCTGGCGGTTGGCATTCAGATGTTCCGTCACATGATTGATTTGGCTGGTTTACATGTTACAATCATCGAGCCTTTCTTTTCTCAGTAGCTATCCATTCCCCTATTCCCTATCAGTCCACTCTGCAGGTGGGTGGAGGTTTGGTGTCGGGCGTAATGATTGAGTCAAGGATGGCCGCCAAGAACATCACAATTTGGCCTTCGTCACCGCATCATCACGCTCTAGGATAAAAGGGCGAGTCATTCAAATTTCACTCGCATGGGTAGCACGAATCAAATGGAACAGGCCACACCGCAGTTCGTATTGCTTCATGCACGCTCTTCTCACATTTGCTGGGAACATTTGTGCAGGGTAGGCTGCCGAATACGCGTGTTGGTCCCAGAAAAAGAAAAAAAAACGGTCCATTATTAGCCAAAAAAAAGAGGGCAAAAAAATGAGAAAAAGTCAAAAAGATGTTATCAATCGTTCATTATAGGAACAGCCCGATGCGGGGGTCGAACCCGCAACCTTGAGATGTGAACTCGTAAGAGTCTCACGCTCTACCGATTGAGCTAACCGGGCACCTTTCCGGGTGCTTGTGATGTTTTGACCGTCTCCCAATATCATCTCATGGAGTTTTCATGGACAAGCCAGACACGAGGCTGCAGTGAACATCTGCGCTTGGAACGAGGTGGTGGCCGAGCAAGGTAATAAACGTACTGAATATACGTAGATCGTCTCAAAATTTCACGAATATTGTACAACACAAGTGCCTGGATAAAATAGCCATTAATATCGCCCCTCATAGAACGCCCCCCAGCTGAAAGAATCTCCATGTCGTCGAGAAAAAACATAACTCGGGATGGTATCGTTTACTTGTAAACCTGACCCATACCGAAAAAGAAAGGTCCCTCCATATCCGTTCCCAGCTACGTTTCCATTTCCTCAGAAAACCCACCCCAGAATCCTTGCGAAACATTGACAAACATGGGAGGCACAGCCATGTCCATGTCGATATTCATGGTATTATACATATCCGCATCAGACAACATTGATACGTCTGTCGTAAATGGCTCCAGGCCGACGAAGCCTGATATCTCTGTCTCAACCTCGGCTTCATTCTCGTTGCTGAACTCGCTTTGAGGAGACGGCATGACCAACCCCGGTAGGGCCCGCGGCTGGCCATCTTCTGGGGTTGCACCTTGCCCTTGGCTCGAGCTGTTCTCGGGTTCAGAGTGGTCAGGCTGGCCAACTGGGGAGTTTTGCAAGGCGCCGTAGTCGATGACAGAATTGTGCAGCGCCTTGCCTTCCGTCGTGTTGCTTACTGTCGTGTCTCCTCCAGCTTTGATGTTGGAGTAAAAGAACTGCATTCTTTGTATAGTGTTCCTCTATATATCAAACGAATTGGTATAATTTCACTTGAAGAAGTCCAGGTGTGCGGATGGAAGAGATACTTACCCAAGTGTCAGCCATTGGCCATGCTTGCCTCATTTCCTTGAGAACATCGCACCCTTCCACAACACGAGTACGCCAAGACTGGATCCGGGCCTCCTCCGCCCCCGGAAACGGGAAATGGAAGAAGAACAAGAGCGCCCCCACGGCCGTGTAGCTTGCGAACCCGACGCAAGGCACAAGCCCGCGGAGGAAAAACAGCCCAAAGTTTCGCATCTCGTGGAGCATCTCGCAGACTCGTTCTGCCATCTTCACGAGCTCCTCGCTCGAGTTGAGCGACCACTGCTCCCATTCTGCTGTTTTGTTGTTGCGCAGCTGACCCATCTCGACTTCTGGGAGATAAGAGCGGTAGAGACAGATGATGGACACATGGTATATGGCGTGCATGTAGCAGTACGCCTGGCCTTGGTTCGAGACGGAGTGTGCTCGGAGGAGAGGGGGACTGTATCTGAGACGCTTTGGTAGTGAGGCTCGCCAGTCCTCAAGTCTGGCGAGGAGTTTCTGTAAGCTGGACTGAGGGTTCCATGGGGGAGGCTCATCTGCATGGGATGCGCAAGCCCACTTTGCTACGTCACCCCATATGTTAGCGACACGCATCGTATAACCAATGAGATCCAGATTTCCAACGGGAACACCGTCACCGGGAGGTAGAGAACCGTTCAACATCTCACACCTGACGGGCTCGCCAAAGTTAAAGCTGTCGATGTCACAAGGAAGTTGAATATTCATCCTCTCAGCAGACAATGTTCGGTCTCGGGCTTTGCCGCCGCTCAATATACTGTCCATGAGAAAACAAGTCCACGCGGTCCGTCTTCGCTCCTCTGCTGCTATGAAGTCTTCACTGGACAGATCGGGGCTTGGTGGATCCTCGTCAAACAGGCCCAAGGACTGGGCCATTCTGACAGACATGCCGAGATAGAACCACGCTCGCTTTCCTTCTCCCGCACCCCAGGAGTGACCCGTGAGCAGCAGAAGTACCTGGATGCGCTGCAGAGTTGGCTCATCCACATGTGGCAAGATGAGGGACCTTGCGCGCGAGGCAAACGCGTTGCTGGCATCAATCTGGCTCGGGTAGCCAGTCGGAGAGAACTGCGAGAAGCTGCACGGGCAAGGAACAGAAATGTAAGTTGGATGAGACGAGACATTGGTCGTGGGATGGTATCTCACCGCACGGCAATGGCTAGAATAGCCCATGCAAGACAGTGATCAAGAGTCTGCCTGTGTATACTCGACAGCAGGCTGGGCGTGTGATGGAAGGACCACTTGTAGGCGCATCTCACGTAGCACGACTTGACTTCATCTGTCAGGTAGCTGTAGGGATTGTCTAGAGGCGCGGCCAGGGCAGAGGAAGAGGGAGTTGCCGGCGCCGAGTCTTGGAGCTTGATCCTCGCCAGACTCAGGGGACTCCCAATGGGATACTCGCGCCGACCAGCCCGGGCGCGCTGGGATGAGAGGCCCGAGGCATGCGCATGCGACGGGAAGATGCACTCATCGCCTCGGCCCTTGCACCGGTCGCAGGGCGGTTCGCCGGTATTGATACACTGCGCAGCGAGGTGAGCGACTTAGGTCCCGGGGTGGCATGGCTTCAATTGACGCACTTTCCGCTTCGACGCCCTGCAAGCTGTGCAGGCGATGGATTTCTTCATGGCCGTGGCGGTGATGAGCATCACGACACGACATCGTTTGCTCTTGGCTGGTGTTTCGTTTCAGCGAAGACACTCAAGAGAGTTTTCTCTGTCCAGCGCAATGACCAATGGGGAAACCTCGGGCTGTCTCTAGAATCTACGGCTGAAATCAATTGCCCCGCTGCTGATGCTGATCTCATGCTGGTCGTGTGCTCAGATCATCCTCTCCACAGATACCACCACGCTCACTCTTGGTTAGCTTGTCCAACTGCATTGGAGTACTGATCATTCAGGCTCTTTTGATGTTTCTTTTCAAACATGGAATAATGCTATTATGTATGTTATTACCCTGACCGAGTAGAACTATATATCTCCCTGGGCCCTAGACTACAAGCTATTTACCTGTGTAAATGCTTATCTTAGAACCCCCGTAGTATTATTACATCTAGGTATTTTCAGCGCAGCTAAGTATTATTTGAGTGCTATACCTCAACATCTAGCCTAAGAGTTAGTACGCTTGGACTGGCATTGAATAGCTCGCATAAGATCAGAATCAATTCTTCAAGCGGCATCACCATCATGATGACCACATACGACAATAATGAAACCGTCTCATTACCCAAGCCTACCCCTTACAAATTACCATGATTTCCGTAATTCCCTGGGAATGTGCCAAAAAAAAAAAACCTAAAACATCACATCATAGGCCAAAACCGATAGCATCAAGTTCATCTGAGCTCAGAGATGTATAATGACCATGCAGCCCTTCACTTCACCAAGAGCCTCAATTGCCCTCCAGCTCAGCTCTAAAATCGGCCTCTCTCAATAATTCAAGGACCTGCGAGCGATCCCGGTTGTTCTCATTGAGAATTCTTTCCCCAAGCTCCATGACTGTGATATTTTCACTAACAGTATCGTGTTCACTGGAATTCAAGACCTGCCGCGGATAATGCCAAAGTAGTCGTGCTGTGAGGTCGATATGTGAACTTGTACGAAATTTGCCTATGGTGCGTTGGAACACCTCCCATGATAGGTCCAGCGGGCTTTCTAGCATGAAAACCTGAACCAGATTGAAGTAGTGAATCGCGCTTGTGACGGAGCTCATGACAATGTCAACACAGTTCCAGTTCTGGTGAGCTGCGGCGAGGATAATCGGGTCCGTCTCTGGGGATTCGCTAAGAAAGGGGTTCTTCCTAGCGATGCCATGATCAATCAATAATTGGACTAGACCTGTCTCTCCCGCCATACACGCTTCTTGAAGCTGGGTTTTCGGGCCGGGGCTCGACATGTTAAGGCCGTGTTTGAGAAAATGCTGTGTCATTCGATACTGGCTAGCAACAGGCCATCTCTGGACCATGAAATCCATCACAGTAGTGCACGACTCGAAATTGACATTGGCTCCGTTCTTCAGCAAAAAGTGCGTGATCCAAAACTGCTTGATATTTATATGACCCTTCTGGCGTACTGCTGCAAAGGCCGAGAGGAGCGGTGCGCAGTAGATCCGACCCTCTATCTCCCTTCCTGAGCCGCAGAATCGGTTGCAGACGTCTTCGCTCCGCTCCGTGGCCTGGATGTCCGCTCCGGCCAGAATCAAAGCGCACATGCAGGTTACACTGTTGCATGCAGCGACGGCCAGCGGCTGGCGAGGATCGAGGAGCGTACACCCGTCTGGGTCGGCGCCATATCTCAATAACAGACAGAGTGTCTCCCAGTCTCGCTGGGCTATCAATTCATTGAGGGGGTTGGCTGAGGTGTCGTTTGATCCCTCAATGGAGGCCCCTTTCTTGAGCAGTGTCTCACAGAATAACCGTCTCTTCGTTTTGAGAGATCCCGGGTTCTGGGAAAGCTTCCGCAGAAGCATTGCGTCCACTTGCTCTCGGTGTTTGTCGGATAATGCATGTCTCCTCCTCTCCGACAGTTGGATAGCATCTATGTCTAACCGTGTAGCATTCTGGATATTTTGAAAATGCAATTCAGTAATGAAACTAGGAACCAATGGCTGCCAGTTTATCTTTCTAGCTGTGTTATTGTCTGCCGGTGGCTCGGGGTGGCTGGCTTCTCGCTCTGTCTGAGGTTGAGGGCTTGGAGACGCTATGGAAGGCTCTGGGACCGGCGAGGTAAGGAGAGAAGATTCGCTCATGCCGGCTTGGCTTTGAACATCCAGGTTAAATGAAGAAAAAAGGGTTGTACGGGAAATGCTTGTCACATCGTTGCTTTGTGTACTTGCAAGATCTGAACTGGTGACCGTAGATAAGTGTGTGGTCGACGGATTGTTCAGCGGGTAACTGAACCCAGTACTGCCCTCTCCACTTTGAAAGCTCTCGGACGGCTCATTGTCGAATCTTATCGGTGCTTTTTCATCCTTTCTGTTAATCTGTGAGTCGTTTTCACTTAGTGAAAGTGCAGGCAATTCCGGGATAGGATTGGTGGTGATCGCAGGTCTTGCCGGTTCATCTGGATCAAGGATGGTGGCCTGGTAGGCTGTCTCGCCACATGTCGTGTAGTCGGCCATCTTCTCGAGCCACTGTTCCACCTTGGTTTGCGATTCTGTCGGCGATGCTTGTGTAACAAGACGGCTGAGGATCTCGTCTTTCTGAAGAATCTTGACCACCTCGGCCACCTCACGGATCACTTCGGTATCATTCTTCACCTCTCCAACGATGGAACTGCTCGACTTGTTAATTGAAGCTGCAAGAGTTGGTGGGTGCTTACCGACATTGACATCAGATGAAGGCCGATGCCCAGCGCGACCTTGTAAGACTCGAGCGATTCTCTCAGCTTCCGAATCTGATCGACCCCAAACAGCGACCACCGCAGCTTCAGCCAGAGTGTCAATCGCCCCCGGTACTTGACCAAGAGCGATTCAATCTTCTCAACTACCGCCATCGCACCGGTAACAGCGCTGTTGATCTGCTCCAGGAGAGGGATCAGCATCGGGTTGGACTGGGCGCCGAAGCGGGAGAGCCCAGTCGTGAGTGGGGTAATAAAGGCTTGGAAAAGGGCCAGCTCATTGGAAATATCGCGTAAATCGTCAGATGCGTCGCGCAGGTCGACAGATATCTCTGCT